>JASPKZ010007188.1:0-392634 GCA_030220185.1 Diploptera punctata | reverse complement strand
GAGAGAGAGAGATTAGAGAGAGGAGAGGGAGAGAGATAGGGAGAGATAGAGAGAGAGGTAGAGAGAGAGAGCTTGGAGAGAGAGATAGATAGAGGTAGAGAGATAGATAGAGGAGAGATAGATTGAGAGAGATAGATGAGAGAGAGAGAGATAGAGAGAGTAGATAGAGAGAGAGAAGAGATAGAGAGAGAGATAGATAGAGAGAGATAGATAGGAGAGAGATAGATAGAGAGAGAGATAGATAGAGAGAGATAGATAGAGAGATAGATAGATAGAGAGAGAGAGATAGATAGAGAGAGATAGATAGAGAGAGATAGATAGAGAGAGATAGATAGAGAGAGATAGATAGAGAGAGATAGAAGAGATAGATAGATAGAGAGAGATAGAGAGAGAGAGATAGATAGAGAGAGATAGATAGATAGAGATAGATAGAGAGAGATAGAGAGAGATAGAGAGAGAGAGAGAGAGAGAGAGAGAGAGAATGAGAGTGAGAGAGGTTGAGAGAGATTGAGAGAGAAAGTGAGAGAGAGTGTGTGAGAGAGAGAGAGAGTGAGAGTTAGAGTGAGAGAGATAGAGAAAATATAGAGAGAGATAGAGAGAGTGTGTGTGAGAGAGTGTGTGTGAAAAAGTGTGTGAAAGAGAGTGTGTGTGAGAGAGAAAGTGAGAGAGAGAGTGAGAGAGAGAGAGGTAGGGAAAGGGAGAGAGATGGAGAGAGAGGGAGAGAGAGAGATAGAGATAGAGAGAGATAGAGATAGAGAGAGATAGAGATAGAGAGAGATAGAGATAGAGAGAGAGCGCCATATTGGATTTCGCCGAATTTTGATTTAAAACTTTAATATGAGTATGAATTTATGGGAGAGTCAATTTAGTCAACTGTAGATTATTAATTTTAACTTTTACATTTTAATTCGACCCTTAGGTCTTCTTATTTGCCAATGCATGTTATTCGCAATAAACGAATTTAATCTCAAGTTATTAATGATTCAAAGAACCGCCTAATTTTGAAGTTAAAATGATCCATCAGATAATAAAGGCTCATACTCACACATGTAGAGGAATAATCGGTCCCAAGGGGAACTGAAGTGAACACTTCAGTCCCCGCCTCCAGACTGTTTTCCGTAAAAAATGCGAGTTTATATATGATCGTGTTTCCCTTCTCTACTCCCAAAATCTGTGGAAACCTGAGTTCTATTACCTAACCTTTGGAAGTAATTCTGGTTCTGTCAGGGCCAAATTGTATAAGATGTTTACTTACTTATATAATCGTGATAGTGAAAAGGTATAATTGTTTACTAGGTTATATAAACTTTCGTAAGTGTGTCCCCATAGTTTTGAAAAACATGTTGATATGAAATTACATCCTGGTGTGTTGTGACATGGTTTTGGTCCAGGATACTTTACTATATTATAAATTTTTACTCGTTTTTTAATTCCGAACAGCCCTTGTATGAACTTTGAGTATGACTTAATCAGCATTTTAAAGGTGATTATTTATTTCCTATCTTCCGGTATAATAAATTAGCATATTTCACTTATAGTTTTCCTTATGTGATTATTAAATAATAGTTTTTATTATAATGTTCTTTAAATATGACCTATATTGTTACATATGACCACAAGATGATGAGGCTGATCATTTCCTATGTTGTACTCCATGATACACCATTCTTCAATAAATGCAACTGGTCTTTGAGGGTGCTGCAATATATATTTTTTGGCAACGTAAAAAGATTGTTGGCCACAATGGTCAAGTGGCTATATTCCTTGCATCTAGTCCCAAGGGTTATAAGTTCAAACCCAGGTGGGGGTCAATGAATTTTTAGGATAGAAAAATCCAAGGGACATATCCTCCAGGAGGGACTTCAAGCTGTGGGTCTCAAGTCTGAAGATTTTTGGACTCATAAATCTCAAACCTAAATTAGTGCCCAAGTTGCCTATTAGATGTCCCATTGAGACCACGTTCTGACCACGTGTTACTCATTGACATTTCTTAAGAAAACATAAACTATGAGGTAAGATAAGAAATGACTAATGCATTTATTGAATTAAGAACCGCATAATATTATTTCCCATATTTAACTATGAATATCTAAATTAGCTTGATCAAGAAACTCCTGCTAAGGACGCACTCGTGTTTCCATGAGCTACTTATGGGGCACATAGATAGTGTAATAAGCTTATTCACCTGATCTTAAGTAAGTTGTGACCATTAAGAGCAAATGAGAGAGGTAGTAATTCATTTTTTATTAGTAATTGTCCTCTACATCTCCCAATTTCGTAGTGCTTCATGGTATTAAAAGTATGAAAATAATTTACAATGTTTTACAGATTGTTGATGAAGCCATAACAAATATTAGAATTGTAACTGGTCTTAGCCTTCAAAACTATTTTGTTACTCATTACAAAATTGTACTGCTACAAATGCATAAAAGACTTATAAGAACTTTGTGGACAAGAGGTTTAATTTATGGATTAGTTGTATCTATTCCATTCTTTGCATATGCAGCATGTATGTTTTATGGAGCTTATTTACTTAGTAATGGTGAAATTGATTATGAAAATGTGCTAAAGTAAGTTGGTTTAATATACTATCATTATTGTTGATATTGCATATATATAATTATATGAATCATTCATATTAAATTTATTGCTTCTTACTGAATGACAAATTTTATTTGAAAAGAAAAAAATATATACCTGAATCAGAATTCAAACCTGATGTCTCTGGTTCGAATCCCAATTCAGACATATATTTTTCTCTTCTAATAAAATCTGTCATTCAGTGATAAATTTAATATGTAAGATCAAAATTAAGTTTCACTGCCTATAAATGTGCTATTAATTCTCATTGAATTCTTCATGTTAAAGAAGCTGCTTGAAGTTCATAGCCATGGCGCATGGAAATTCATATATAAGGGAGAAATAATATGTGTTTGAATCTGAAGCCTGATAGCTTAGTGGTCTAGAGCACTAGTGTATATAATGAGAGGCATCGGGTCAAATCCCGATTCAGGTGTACGTTTTCATTTTCCAATAAAATTATACAAATCTTCATTTTATTCAAAGCCATGTTCATGTTACTATTGAAACATTAAACATATTAACATTAAATATATAAACATACTACACTAGATTATATAATATGTTTTATATAAACTGCTTTATCATATTTAATTACTATTTATTATCAGTTATGAAAATTGTTTGATAAAGTCGGCTTAAGTTAATTTAGTATGAAATATTTTTTAGACTCTTTATAGTAAAATTAAATAGTAAACAAATCATTTCATAAGGTTATTGAAAGTTCAAATTTGATTTTATTCTACCATATGATTATTTAAATGTAGCATAAGACTCCATGGCTCAGTCTGCCATTATCTTTTATTGTGATATACCTTTATCAATTTATTTTTTAGAAGCCATATCATGTATTTAGGAATATTTGTCTTAGAGAAAAGAATGATCATTTGGGACAACTGTACATCAGTTTCAAGTGAATTTGATAAATAATCTCGTGGCAAGTTTCATACTATATTCCTGTATTCATATTTTGTTACCATTGTCTAAAATGTTACATTTGCACAAAAAAGTAAAAAAAGTCATGAATTAGCAACCTTACCCTAATTACCTATATTAGACTGGATCTCACCAAATCGCCAGTAAATTTTGGAGTGACGATTTCTTGCGGCTGCTATGTGCCAACACGAAAATATTGGTTTTAGAAAATGTCAGCTGTATGTCTAGTAATATTGCAAGTATTAAAATATACATTTTGCACTGCATATATCTAGCTATATTCAATGTCCATCCTGCCAACTAAAAGTACAACATCTGCCAATAATCTACAATTAAATGAGTAATAAATTAAATATAAACACTTTGGAAGCATTATTACCATATTTTAAAAAAACACTTTTATTGCTTTCCCTGGTGAGCGGTATAAACCAATCAGTGATGACAACTACCCTCCCCCCACTCAAAGTGCCTAATACCCAATCTCTGTACAGTCAGTAATGTGAATTTGTCAGAGTATTCCATGAGAGAGAGAGAGAGAGAGAGAGCGAGAGAGAGAGAGAGAGAGAGAGAGAGAGAGAGAGAGAGAGAGAGAGAGAGAGAGAGAGAGAGAGAGAGAGAGAGAGAGAGAGAGAGAGAGAGAGAGAGAGAAAGACGTTTCCATATGTTGTACAATATTGTTACCTTATCCTGCACAAGACAGTTTCTTGGCAATACTGATTTTCTGTTTAGGCAAGCTTTGAAGAAGTAATTCTTTTCTCACGTTGTGGTGACATCTTGAAGCAGCTAACTCTCTTCATGCCCGATGTTGTAGTAACATTTTGAAGAAGGATTGGTGTCCAAAAATAAAAAAAAGAATTACTGGTTCAGCTTGGGTTTAATTTTCGGTAGAGCTGGATTCTGTTCTTAGGGTCGGAAGTTGGTACACAGGATTGGAAAACACTTCACATACATAAAAAGTTGTTTCTTGTAGAAATAATTTCACATTTGTTCACTTTGTAGGTTCCCAGCAGATTAAGTAAATTTAAGTGGTGTTGTTCTTCACTGTCAATTAAAATAAAATTATTTTCTTTTCTTGAATAAATTATTATTCTTGTATTAAATATTGCATTTTATCAGGAGATCTCTTATTGCTTCTATCCTTGATGAAAGTTGTATGCTGACTGACTAGTGTAATTCATTTATAATTTTAAAGAACATTATTATATCACATGATGTTATATTTAAATTCTATTGGTTAATAGCCCATTAAATACCAGGTTTAAATTTGATTTGATAAATCAAAAAGTTAATTGTTTTAACATCCAATCAGAGTTCAGTATACTTTTATTTAAAAATATGAAGTTAAGCAGGTGTTCTTAATACAGTTATAACAGAGAGCTTTATAATTCTGACAACAATGACTTAAAACAATTTTAAAAGCATTATTTAGAAAGACTGTTATGTAATACAATTTCTTTAATTGTTACTGAGACATTTTTTTCATCAATGAACAACAATGAATTATTTAGATGTTTTTCTTTATTTAAGTTATATATTAATATTAAAAGAATTTTAAAGTATAAAAATTATTAACTTTAACCTTTCATATTTATTATGATATTAAAATCCTGCTTTAGCTTGCTAGAGCCTTTCTGGACATAGGACATTTAAAAATAAATGCTCACTTTATCATATCTATAATTCTATAAACAAAAGTAATTTTCACTAAATTGCAATAATCTACAACATGGAAATCTCAACAGAAAATCTAAAGTCATGGCTTTTATAGGAAAAACCCAGTTCGCAGTAAAATTATTATTAATAATAAAATATTAGAACAAACTAACACATTTAACTACCTCGGATACCAAGTTACATACGAAGAGGAAAAAATATTTTAGTCAAAATATTATAAATTAAATAAAAATAAAACTTAGTTTTATTTGATTTTCATATTTATTAAGATATATTCAGTGACAGCTGCTTCGGTACACTGTACCTTCTTCAGACATGTTAAAAAATCATGATATGTAAGGACTGCAACAAATTTTATATAGGAAGAACAAACAGAAGTTTTAACATCAAATTTAAAGAACATCTTCGAGACTTTATTCACGAAGAAGGAAAATCAAGCTATGCAAAACACGTTATCGCATGTTAAATATTGAAAACATCCTAACAGTAATGCACAGAGAAAATAATCCAGCGAAGATAAATGTACTCGAAAAGATGGAAATCATGAAAGCAACTCACAACGACGACAATCTGATAAACGAAAACGAACGCAATACATGTAACTCCCTTTACCAGATCTTCAGTGAAACACCAGTTTTGAATCCTGCCGATGATGGGACAAGTCTTGAAAGCGCTACAGTTAAATAACCAATTAAGTTGAGGAGACGGACCTTTCAGGTGAATATTCCATAATTTTATATTTTAATTTTAAACACAGTACAGCAACACAGATAAACTAGAATATATAAAACACTGGCCAGACCCATATAATGTTACAGCAGTGAGGCCTGGACAATTCGCGGTGTAGATGAACAAAGACTAACTGCGGCAGAAATGAAATTTATGAGACGTACTGCAGGTTACTCAAGAACAGACCATAAAAGGAATTCTGAGATTCTCAAAGAATTTCAAACAGAATCAATCATGGAATATGTGCTAAAATACAGAAACAACTGGAACTCTCATGTAAGAAGAATGAGCAGAACAAGAATACCACGTCAAATCTTAAATTACCAGCCACCAGGCAAGAGATCATTGGACAGACCCTTCAAACGTTGGATTGAGACCATAACAGACCACTAGCTCTATCACATGAAAGGAATAAGAAAAAGTAATTTTCTTAGGGTTTCAAAATGTTCATTGTAAATATAAAATGCCTTAAGGACTTTTTATACTTATGGACAAGGTAGTATGGAGTTAAAAATATGTATTATAAATGAGAACAAGTGTTAATTTTTTTTTCTCTGAGCCTATTCCCAGAAGCCATGCCTGAATTTGATGTTACAGGGTTAATCCTATCTGAAAAACTAAAAAGTAACCCAAATAAGAACACCTGATATCATTCAGCACTCTAAATTCACATCTTGGTATTAAACAATATAGAGAGACAATATCTAATTACAAAAAAAAAAAAAATATCAGAAGAAATATAAAAAATATTAAATCCTTTGCAATACTAGATATTGAACATCATATTTACTACACCCAATTAACACACTTTATAACCCCCAAAATTAATCATTTTTAAGAGGTACACAGATGGCTATCAACAATAGGCAAATCATTAGTTTCCTGCAAATTGTTTTCACAATATGTCTTCTTGGGTCAATATGAAAATAACTTTGATACAGAAATGAATACAATAGAATTGCATTAAAAGCGTCATCGTCATCATCATCAGAATAAACATAAATTAGCAGTTTTAACAGATTCCAAAGCTGTAATTAAAATAATTTTCAATCTTCTTATAATAACCTCGAAGCAATGATCAAACTTCTTAACCAAGACTGCATACAATTGTACAGCAATGGACCCCTTCTTGGCATCATTTGAAATGAAATGACAGATATGCTGACCAAAAATGGATTGTCTATTATTTGTGTATCACAAAAGAAATAAAATTTGACATTTATAATGCAAGACACAAATTTTGATTTAAAGTAAAAAAACTACAACAAATAAATAGAAAACTAAAAGGAAAGAAGTAGGAAATCAATTAATGTTGGGAAGTAAACATTATGAGGTATAATCATTGTGAAATTCATTGGGGAACATTTTTTTAAACAACTCGTCTCATATAATTCATGTTTTCCACGATCTGTCGGAGTTATGGCTGAGGATGAACACAATTGTGTTTGAAGCTGCAGTGTCATGGAAAACACGAATTCTATGA
Organism: Diploptera punctata; assembly: GCA_030220185.1. Lineage (NCBI taxonomy): Eukaryota > Metazoa > Arthropoda > Insecta > Blattodea > Blaberidae > Diploptera > Diploptera punctata. Next base: position 385,232 of record JASPKZ010007188.1, on the reverse strand, counting down.
GGTGAGCTGTTTAAAAAAAATTTCTCCTATGAATTTCAACATGTAGACAATTTTTATAATACTATACAGGAATGCTGACATTAAAACAATGAGGTCATATTTAGAGGTTAAGCCTAGAATATTCCACAAGGATATCATGACATTTTGGCAGAAATGGTAATTAATCAAAGTTGTTCATTTTGACCAGAGAATAATGAAACATGCATACTGGCTCAAATCTGAGATTCAAGTTATGGTAAATTAATTTGAATATACAATCTCTACCATCGTAGTGGTCATATATTTCTGCTGGTGTAGATGTCACACTGACCTAAATTATCGCCACCATGGCAAAACGACTTAGAATTAATTTAGTAACCAGGTGAGCTCAAATTTGGATTAAAGTTTCTAAAGTGTCAATAAAGACTTAAGAAAATTAACACTTAGAAAGAAAAGCAATTAATGATAATCTAAATGAAGAGTGGGAAAATATGAAAACATGTATTATATATGCTACAAATGAAGCTATAGGAAAGAAGAAAAAGATTCGCAACAAAAAAGGATTAAACATATGGACTGACGAAATAGAGGAGGCTGTGCGAGACAAAAAAATGAGCTTTTTTTAGAGTACTTACAAAAGAAAACTGAAGAATCTAGAACTATATATAAACAAAAAAGAAATCGAGCAAAACAAATAACTCGAACAGCTCAAAAAGATTCCTGGGAAATATTTATTTCCAAAATAGAGCACGATGTACATGACAGACATTCGTTAGCATTTAAAGTAATGAAAGAGTTAAATACAACAGAAAGAGAAAAAGATACTGCAAAACTAAATACCATTGATCTGAAGACGTGGGAGAATCACTACAGAGAATTATGGTGTAACGAAGAAGAATTAGTTATAAAACGCCCTTCTGAAAGTGAAAATAAATCAGAAATAGACAGAATTACTCTAAGCGAAATGAGAGAGACATTGAAACAAATGAAAAATAGAAAAGCACCAGGTATAGATGGTATAAACAATGAACTGATAAAGTATGCAGGTTTATTTGCAGAAATAAGATTATTAAACTTAATAAACGAATGTTGGAAGTCATGTAAAATACCAGAAAATTGGAAGATAGGTGATGTCATATCCCTCTTCAAAAAAGGAAATAGATTAGATAGTAAAAATTATAGAGGTATCAGCTTATTGAACTGCACTTATAAAGTATATGCAAAAATAATAAATAATAGATTGAAGAAGATATCTGACACACTCTTAGAAGAAGAACAAGCAGGGTTCAGAAAAGGAAGATCCTGTATTGACAATGTGTTTATTATAAAGAGACTAATTGAAATGAGAAGAGAATTTAACCTGCCAACATATTTGTTGTTCATTGATTTTGAAAAGGCCTTTAACAGAGTAAATATATATATGCTATGGGAAATAATGAAGGAACGAGGATATCCACACCATCTAATAAAATCAGTCCAAGGCTTATATGAAGAAACTAAAGTAGTGATAAAAACTCATTTTAAAAGGTCAGAAGAAATTTTAATAAATCAATGAGTTAGACAAGGGTGTAGTCTATCGCCCACTCTTATTAACCCATTCAACTCGTATGACGTTACGTTCACGCGCGCTCTAGTGAAGCCCAGTCTTCGAATGACGTGACATTCACGTAAAGCGCACGAGCTCATATATTTTGCAATAACTTCCAAACTACCCCATACATGTCTAACCTGTTAGCTTTGCTAGGTTCCTGAGAGAAAGCATGTTGAACAACCAGCTTTTTTTGGTAAGAATTTGTGAAATTAGAAGCTGTCTTCACGTAGACTTTCACGGCCGGAGTTGCTATGATGATCTTGAAGAAGATTTTCAGGCTGTAGGCCGTGGTCGTGAGGCTTGTAGTTCCCCAACGTTTCGCCAGAGACTGCGTCTGGCATCCTCAAGGGTTGTCTTGAGACTGGCAATTCTGTCCGCTGTCTGTCTTATTTATACGTTCACCGCGATGTGTTCGTAAGTTGTATCTGCCTTCTGATTGGTCAGCGGTAGGGACTTCCATTGCTCCAATGAGATTGCTGTTTGATGGTCTAGTCGACTGTACGTTATATCTGTCTTCTGATTGGTCAGCGGTAGGGACTTCAATTGTTCCACTGAGATTGCTGTTTGATTGTCTAGTCGACTGTGCTTGTAGAGGTTTACATTTTGCGTTTTTTAGAACCGGTATCCATACTTTGTTGACTTTTAATGATTCTTCTTTTCTATTGAAACTGTTTTTATGTTTGAATATTTCGATGGCTTTTCGTTGTAGACGGGTAAAATAGTGTTTGCAGTTAGATAATATGTCTGTATTCTGGTATTGTACCCTGTGTCCATCAAGTAAAGAGTGTTCAGCTACTGCCGACTTATCCATTTGTTTAAGACGACTGTATCTTTCATGCTCCTTAAGTATGGTTGCGATGGTGCGTTTGGTGGTGCCTATATACACTTTTCCACAACTGCATGGAATACTGTATATGCCTGCTGTCTGATGAGGATGGAGTTGATCCTTTATAGGTCTGAGAAGGTTCTTGATTTTCTTGGTAGGCCTGTATACTGTCTTTATGTCTTCTTTCTTTAGTAGTTTTCCAATGCGGTCCGTTACATTCTTGATGAACGGTAAAAATGCCCTGGTTGAAGTTTTTTCCTCTGATTCCTTGCTTCTGTTGCTGTTGTATCGTCTGGGATGATTGGCTCGGTTGATTTCTTTCCTGGTGTATCCATTGGCTGTGAATACCGTCTGGAGGTGTTGAAGTTCCGTTTTTAATAAATCCGGATGACAAAGTTTTTTGGCTCGATCTGTCAATGATTTGATGATTCCAAAATAAGCAAACATTTGGAATCATCAAATCATTGACAGATCGAGCCAAAAAACTTTGTCATTCGGATTTATTAAAAACGGAACTTCAACACTTCCATACGGTATTCACAGCCAATGGATACACCAGGAAAGAAATCAACCGAGCCAATCATCCCAGACGATACAACAGCAACAGCAGTAAGGAATCAGAGGAAAAAACTTCAACCAGGGCATTTTTACCGTTCATCAAGAATGTAACGGACCGCAATGGAAAACTACTAAAGAAAGAAGACATAAAGACAGTATACAGGCCTACCAAGAAAATCAAGAACCTTCTCAGACCTATAAAGGATCAACTCCATCCTCATCAGACAGCAGGCATATACAGGATTCCATGCAGTTGTGGAAAAGTGTATATAGGCACCACCAAACGCACCATCGCAACCAGACTTAAGGAGCATGAAAGATACAGTCGTCTTAGACAAATGGATAAGTCGGCAGTAGCTGAACACTCTTTACTTGATGGCCACAGGGTACAATACCAGAATACAGACATATTATCTAACTGCACACACTATTTTACCCGTCTACAACGAGAAGCCATCGAAATATTCAAACATAAAAACAGTTTCAATAGAAAAGAAGAATCATTAAAAGTCAACAAAGTATGGATACCGGTTCTAAAAAACGCAAAATGTAAACCTCTACAAGCACAGTCGACTAGACAATCAAACAGCAATCTCAGTGGAACAATTGAAGTCCCTACCGCTGACCAATCAGAAGACAGATATAACGTACAGTCGACTAGACCATCAAACAGCAATCTCATTGGAGCAATGGAAGTCCCTACCGCTGACCAATCAGAAGGCAGATACAACTTACGAACACATCGCAGTGAACGTATAAATAAGACAGACAGCGGACAGAATTGCCAGTCTCAAGACAACCCTTGAGGATGCCAGACGCAGTCTCTGGCGAAACGTTGGGGAACTACAAGCCTCACGACCACGGCCTACAGCCCGAAAATCTTCTTCAAGATCATCATAGAAGCTGTCTGTTTGTTGGAAAGATATAGAAGAAATTTGTAGTGCTAAGTCTTTGAAATGGCATCTAAGAGGGTGTGTGGTGATGATCGTAACGGGATTCTGAGTAAATTAGAGAGTTTTGTCCTCGAAAAATTAGACAGAACACTGACAAGAGAACTGAGGAGGGTAAAAGGGCAAAGACCTAGGGAAGAAATAAAAAAAACCAAGACTCTGCCTGAAGTACCAGGATGCAAGGCCTTGACTTGCAAGAGCAGATCACTGCCCTTTTCCCTATAATGCGTTGCACTGTAAAAGGATACAGAAAATTATTTATCTATTTGCTGGACATATTTATGTTTAACTCTTTTGTGGTCTACAATAATTTCATAGATAGCAAGACAGCATACTCGACCTTCAGATTAGCTGTCGCCAAGCAGTTACTGGAGACAATTCAGCTGCCATCCTACAATGTGAGTGGCCGCCCATCATCAAGTGCAACCCCTGTCAGGTTACAGGCAAGGAACTGGGCTCACATTCCATTGTATATCCCCAGCACAGACAATAAAAAGAAACCCTACAAACATGTGTTCAAAACAGAACAAAAGTAGTGAAACTATATTTCAGTACAAAAAGTGTGAAGTTCCACTTCTTGTCCCGGAATTTTTTGAGATTTAGCACACCAAAATATCACTTTAGGCAAGTACAATTATTCAGAAGCCTTCACTAAAATTTCTAAAGAAAAATATGTATTAAATTCCATATTATGAGCATTTTTGTGTTTGTGTGTAAAGAGCATGACACCTCCTGTCTTCTGTGGCCATTTAAATCTGAGTGGAGGGGAAAGTTGGCAGGCATTTAAATGAGAGTCCATTGGGTTAATATATATATATATATATATATATATCGACAACATTATGAAGCAATGGAAAATTATAATGGACAAAGGCCTTAGATTGAAAAATAACTCAAGTATTAATAACTTACTTTTCGCCGATGATTTAGCCTTACTACACCATGATGAAGATCTGTTACTATTGGCTGCTTACAAACTAAATTCAATATGTAGCGATTATAATTTTAAAATTTCAATAAGTAAAACAAAAGTAATGGCATTTTGTGGAAGAAATACTCTGCGTGCAAAAATAGTAATTAGAGACGAAATTATTGAACAAGTATCCCACTTTAAATATTTATGATGTAATATCAGCTATGGGTATGATAAAGATATTGAACAAAAAACACACCAGTCTCAAGCTATTTGTGGTACAATAAATATAACATTGAATAATAAAGCCCATAAACAAACAAAATTAAAATTTTATAAAACAATGGCTGTCCCTGTCCTTTTGTATGGGAGTGAATCTTGGATTACCACTACCAAACAAGAAAGTAAAATTCAAGCAGCCGAGATGAAATTTTTAAGAAGAGTAAAAGGCTGCACTAGAATGGACCAGATAAGAAACAAGGATATCCGTGAAGAACTACACATCTATTCCATAAAAGAAAAGATATTTAACAACAAGATACAGTGGAAAGAACATGTAGAAAGAATGGAAGAAAGTAGATTACCAAATAAAATCTTCCATTATTTTCCAAGAGGAAGAAGAGATGTCGGACGTCCTCGGAAGAGATGGTCATAGATCCATTAGTGAAGACGGAACAGGCAACTCTTGCGTAAATCAGGAAGTGAAGAAGAAGAAGAGAATTATTCTAGTGACCAGATATACCAAATTAAATTCAAGCTTTTAGAAAGAAATTAAAATCAGTATGAGTGGAATGAGAAAAAGTTTATGATTCTAGAACAGTTAAATTACGGCTACATAACTTAAAAAATTGTGGGCTCATTCAGTACTTACTGGTTAGATGAATAGTGTACGCATTATTATTTTGAAAAGAAAAAATTAATGCCATCATTGCGAATGTTAAAATTTAAATTAATACATCAAATTGTACAAATTATCTCAAAGTGTTACTCCCCACTGTAATATTGATTAAAAGTGTAAACATTGCTTATTAAAATATCAATGAAGCATCGCATTTTGGACAATCCCTAATGATTGTGTTGAGTCGCCATACCTTCCAGTCTGTACCCTTGAGTCAATTGTGTCATAGCTAGCCGGAATCAAACCTAATATTAATCAATTATTATCCTAAACTAATCACCCATAAAAATCCCACTACAACCATTGTCAAAATGTGGGACTGGAGTGGTTAATATAATTGTCTATCTACATGGATTCAAACCTCAAAAGAGCTTACAATTAATTTTTTTTTGCACTAAATGGAAAAAGATTTCCACTTGAACCAGGGATATTCTGGACGGTAAATTTACTTGGCGCACGTTTACTTTAAAATTAATATTTTCATCTTCCCAGTAACAAAGAATTGTTGAACTTTTACAGGAATTAATCATTAAGAGGTTCAATTTACGATAAAATCAAATGTTTCCTACCTCTCCTCATATAAATCTTCTAAGTAGATCGCGATTTTGAGACCATAATGGTCTCATCGTCAGTACAATATTGGCGATTGATGTTATGTCAATCGGAAGAAACAATTCTTCTTCCCTTTGTTGGTGGACCGATGAACCTCTGGATCAGGTCAGGATTTGCGGGAATTTCTGAAACTTTTTTTTCGAAATTCCCACAAATCCTGACCTCATCCAGAGGTTCATCGGTCCACCAACAGAGGGAAGAAGAAATGTTTGTTCCTATCGACATAACATCAGTCGCCAAGATTGTACTGAAGATGAGACCATTATGGTCTCAAAATCGCGATCTACTTAGCAGATTTATATGAAGAGAGGTAGGAAACATTTGATTTCATCATAAAAATTATTTACAGTTTTGTGCAGGGTTATTATTCTAAAACTCTTTAAGGATCTCTTAGAATAAGCAAATGGAGTCTTTGTCCTCTGAAAAAAACTCCTTCTATCTGTGATGTGCTATCACTGTGGTAAAAAACCCAATATTGTTCCATTAATTTCAGCTGAATATAAATTTTGAATAATTTATCTCAACATAATTATTTAATTGAAGTTCTTAAACTTATTAAATGTATCATCTACTCATTTAGGGCTTTAATTCAAGTACAAACAAAATATATTGGAGATTTTAGTATAAAATTATCTGTTCCTACTAGATTTCTTTAGATATTATTTATCTTATAAAATCGGACACAATTTTTGTGCTATATGCTAACAAAATCTGCTGTACCTGGATTGTACAATTTTACAGCCTATCACTTCCTGAAGATCTCGATAAAATAAATGGCATTGTTGATGATGGCAAATGCAAAATTTGCAATTAAATACGATAATACAAGGAACTTCTTCTGACATGTAAACAACTTGTCAGGAACAAAGAACTCATAAAGTAAAGGAAGCAAGAAAAGAATTGTGCAAATCAATTAAAAGCTCATCACTATTAGACAACAACTATTAAAATTAATGTGCATCTCTGAATATTTGTATGTGGATGTTTAATGTAAAGAGAAATAAAAATCTATATTCTTACTGTTTAGGGTATCAGAAGCATTAGTTTTAGGAACAATAATGGTCGGGCAACTTGTTGTGTTTGGTCCAAGTATGGTTAAAGCTCAGCTGTCAGCAACTAAAATTTTACAGCTATTGAAACGACAACCACTAATTTATAGTCCAGCTAAAACATTCAATACTAAATGGGTGAGTGTTACTGGTTGTTATTTCTAAATTCAGACTAATATGATATAAAAAAGTATAAAAATATAGTAATTATTCACATAATGTACAATCAAATATTTAGATTAGTTTTTTTATTTGTAATATATAGAAACTTTAGTTCAGTGCTTGTTAGTTAGTAGTGTTCTCAGTGTTGTCATGTTGTAGTTATTTTTTATTTTCATTATTGAGCTTGATTAAAAAAAAGGCTACTGCTAGTGATGAAAAGATGAAGTAAGACCAAATGCCCTATAAATGTAAATTTCAGAGAATCATGAAGCCGAATTGCAATTTATAATTTTGTATAAGAAATATATATTTCAGAATTGTAATGTCAAATATAACTTTTAAGACGTTCTATTTTGAGTGATTCTACATATTATGCAATTGATTTTTATTACAAAAAAATTGTGTAATTTTCATCCAAGATTCACACAATTCTTAGGGCCACAGAATTAATTTGATAACATATTAATTACTTCTTCTTCTACTTCATGAAATTAGGCATTTTGACCTGTTTTCACATCGAGTGGGGATTTAATGAATCTTCCCATCTAGTAAAAGGGCATCCAACACTTCTATTCCTATTGGTTTGTACTTTAGTAACAGCTGGGGGATTCTATCTGTAGGCATTCTTTTAACATGTTCATACCAGTTGTTTCTCACATTATCAATTCTATTTGTTAAATTAAAAATATTTAAGTCTTTCCTAATACCTTCATTTCTTTTTCTGTCCAAAATTGTCACACCTGCTACTGAATGTAAGAACTTCATTTCTGCAGTTTCTATTTTTCTTATGTCTGAATGGTTGAGTCCAATTTTCACTTGTCATATGTTAAGAGAAACACTGCCATCATTTTATAAAATTTTAATTGTGTGCTCCTCAAAGTTTTATAGTGCCACACATTCAATAAAATTAATTAAATTTATTTAATTTAATCTTCCTTCTGGCATAAAATAAAAATTAAAATATGTAACTTCTTAGGTCAGTGCCGTCGTCCTCAACTTTTACACAACACTTACAATAGTATACAAAGAGGGAAACCCAACCAAAACCAATATATTGGAAGACCTGGAAATTACCAAGGAGATAGATAACAAGTTGTTAATAAATGAAAGCACTCCCCGACTAAACAACCCGCTATATGATATCGTCAGAAAGAACACTTCAGTGACTACACTACATTAAGACCAACATCATCGAGAACATCTCAACATATGTAGCAAAGAAATATACCTACTGATGATGGAATAGATATTCTGAAAGGCCTTCAGGAAAAGTTGGGGACGATGGCACTGACCTAAGAAGGTACATATTTTAATTTTAATTTTATTACTATCCACCTCAATGGTTTTAAACAATGAATTTTATTAGTATTGATTCCTTCTTAAATCCTAAATAACTGAAATTGTTCATCTGTTGTATTGATTACTATTTGCAGTGTTTATTGCTATTTATACATCTTATGTTGCAGAAAACAAGTGGAAATATTGCATTTCATCAAGTGAAATTTGTTCATCCTTCTATTCCATTTTTACCATCATTGAAAAATTTTAGTCTTCAAGTAAAACAAAGTCAAATTGTAGCTCTTGTCGGTTCAATTGGAGCTGGCCAATCAGTTCCTATACAACTGCTTTTGAGATTTTACACTCCTACTGCAGGATGTGTGGTAAGTAACAATTGGTTTTATCTTATATTATTCATCATTGTTGAATAAGGACAAATATGGCGGACATGGTAGAAGACCGCATGGAAGACGCGCTTAAAAGCATACAAAATATCGTGGAAAGAGGAGGTTACATCAAGAAAGGAGATGATTCTGAAAGCGGTAAGTGAGATCAAAACCTGTTTTTCAGAAATTAAAGCGACAAAACATGCTATAAACGAAGTGATAAGTGATGCACAAAGTGAGGTTAAAACGATAGTATCGAAAAATGTGAGAGAAAACACCGAACGAGAAGACAGCCAAACACCAAGACAACTAGCGACATCTGTTGACGCAGAACAAGAAACACCGAGTAACAGTGACAGTAGCCAGCAGGCGGAGACATTTACCGACGAGAAGCGAAACCCGGTTGGCGCACAGCAGAGAGAAGGGAGCGACTCCAACAAACCAGAACTAATATATGAAACAACACACACACTGCCGCGGGAAACAGAAGATAATAAAGGAGACGACCACGAAAATCAAACATACCGTCAAATAAAAAACACCTCCCCGCTGTCAAATGAAGACATTGAGGAGAAAATTATAAGGAAGGTAAACAAACAGATGCAGGACATGCTAGAGGACATAAAATGGATGATAAAAGATAAACTAGAAACAAAGGAAACCAAAAGAGACACACCGAGACAAACGAGAGGAGGCAGAGAAGAAGAAACCCTACTCACAAACAACAAGGGAAGGACGTCCGCAGACGACAAGAAAGACGATAACGGGGACAACAAACAACTGGGGAGGGAAGCAAACTGCAGGCGGCCGAAAGAAGAGCATGGCTTCATATAGGAAAGCTGCACAACTCCACCACTCCAGAGATGATATACGACTATCTACAGGGAAACGACATCGACGGCAAAATAGAAGTGAAGGAATTACCCGGCATGGGAAGAAACAAGGCCTTCAAAGTTGGAATAGCCCTAAAAATTGCAAAAGCGCCGAGGACCGGACTTTCTGGCCCGAAGGAGTAGTTTTACGGCCCTTTCGTTTCTCGAAACGAAATACGGGAAGCAAACTTTTTCTCCCCTCGAAGCGAAACACCGAGAACACACTGTAAAAATCAGGACAAGGAAGAAAAATTGAAAACACTACTGTGGAATATAGAAGGTCTACGAAATGCGCTCAATGTGTTACCAGAAGATTTTTTCGACGAATATGATATAATAACACTCACATAAATATACCTAACAACCCAATGGAGCACGGAAAACTTCTACGCAATTAACTCATATGCCAGCCAAGGGGAAAGAAGAAGACCTAAAGGAGGGATAACAATGCTAATAGAACCTAAATTAGCGCCGTTCGAGATACTTCAAAAATCAGAAAACATGCTGCTAGTAAAGACAAACACATGCACAGTACTAAATGTCTACTTCCAACCAGAACACAAGGCAGAAGAAATCCAGGAGGAGATAAGCCAGGCACTAAGCAAGACGAACAGGACAGACAATATGATAATAATGGGCGATCTAAACTGCAGAATTGACACACCCACATATAAAGCAAAAACTGTAGTCGGCTATATAGAAAAAGAAGGGCTAACTCTGGTAAACAAAGAGAAAGAATACACTTACATCGGACCAAATGGAACCAGCACAATCGACCTTGTCTTCACAAAGAGCCACAAGACCCACGAAAAGATAAGAAGGGACATACCAGTAAGGAAACATATACCAGTAAGTACTGACATAAATGTAAAAGACACACAACAAAAAAACAAAAACTCCAGAAAACCAACAAATAAACTATTGAGAAAGATTGACAGAGGGAAACTAAACACAGAAGCGATAGAAAAGGCATCAAAAGAAATAACAGAAGGAAAAATAAATGAGGCAGTGGATGCAATAGAAGGACAAATAAAACAAGTGATAGTAAAGAGAGAATGGAAAAGAAGAAAAGCAAAGCCATTGTTCAAACAAGAATGCATCTTAGCGAGAAGAGTTGCGATCCTAGCACTCCACAAGGCAAAACAAACGAAAACACACGAAGACCTACATGAATAACAATATACCAGGAGAGCCTATAAACAAACGGTGGAAAGGTATAAAGAAACATACCAGGCGGAAGAAGAGAAAAAAATCATAGAAAAAGCAGAGGAAAAATGGTATAAAGTGAACTCACCAAAACAGCCATCCTTTCCAAGAGATATGCCAATACATACATGGGAGAAACACTTTAAAGAAGTAGGCATACTGCAAGCCAAAGAAACACGCCCAGAAACCACAAGAAGGAAAGAAGAAGTGGTGAAATCCTGCCTCTTCACCAGAGAGGAAGTAAGAAGACACATTGCAAGTTCGAAAAACAGAAAAGCCTGCGGACCGAACGAAATTGCCTTCGAACACCTCAATGAAACGGAGCAAGCTCTCGCAGACACCTGGACAGAGCTTTTCAACGAATGCCTAAGACAAGGCAGCATTCCGGACAAGTGGAGAATAGCAACGCTGGAGGTGCTGTACAAAGCCAAAGGAGACACGAAGGACCCAAACTCATACAGGTGCACAACACTAAAAATAATGACCAGCGTACACACAGAGAGATTGAGCGATGACAGCCCACGTCATACCGGAACAACAGTTCGGATTCGTAAAAGGGAAATCGACGACACAAGCAATTAAATGTCTACAAGAGAGCATCGAAACAGCCTTAGAAAAACAAAGAGGAAAACTACATGCCATCTTAACAGATTACAAGAAGGCTTTTGACCTCTTAAACAGACAGCTGATAATGAGAAGAATGGAAGAAGGAGCAGGGAGAAACCAAATAACAAGATTAATTGAGAACAACCTCTCCAGAAACCAAGTGCAGATAGACGACGGAGTTTCAAAAACAGAGCAGATAGATCAGATAAACGGCGTACTCCGAGGTGACCCGTTGAGCCCCCTACTTTTCATAATAGCAACAGCAAAAATACCCACAGAGATAGAAACAGAAAACGTCCAAATTTTGGCATACGCTGATGACATGGTGATTACATCCCAAGACATCGAAAAAGCTCAAACAGCGTTCGACAAACTCGTAGCATGGGTCGAAAGGAATGACCTCGAAATAAATGAGAAGAAAACAGTAAAAACGACTTCTGGAAAGGAGGAAGACTCGCAGCGAATGACTGCATTCGGTATAAGGGAAACCCACTGCAAAATGTAAATCAGTTCAAATATCAGGGGATCACACTGCAGAGCCGAGGTGACACCTTTGACAAGCACATCAAAGAACGCGCCTTAGCGGCCAGAACAACATCGAATAGTATTAAAAACCTGAGTAAACTATCCCTGGAGACAGCAATGACCATCTTCCGCTTAAAAATTGCACCAATCATGATTTATGGACTAGAAGTGATTTGGAAGAACCTAAATAAGGTAAACCTAGAGGAAATAGAGAAAGTCAAAGTACACTTTTTAAAGTCAGCGCTTAGCGTATCAAAATACACGCCTTCATGCCTAACATACATACTGACAAAGGAACCCTTCTTCATAGAAGAGTTCCACCTGGACCTCCTCCTGCCGTCAACAGATGTCTACATAGAACTGCTGAGGGAACTAAACGAGAAGAGAGAACAGATATGGCTTAAGTTCTACGCAACGGATGCGATGATCTACAGGGAATGGACAGCAGCCAGATACGACCTCAGACACACCGTGACGAGAGTCGCGGTCCATGGTTTCCATCACAGGATATGCACAACAGTCAAGCACCATAACCCAGAAGAAAAGTGCAAGTGCAAACTATGTGGTTCGCACTGCGACCGATATCACCTGTTACAGTGTAAAAACATTGGAACAACGATAACAGACTTCTGTAAGACATGAAAACAATTCTTTCTTCATGGCCATTGGCTGCAATAATACTTATTATTATTCATCATTGTTTATTTGGTAAAAATTATAAGTGGTCATATTTGTCAGCTCCGTACTCTTTATTTGAGAAGGCAAATAGAATATAGAGATACGAATAGGAATTCCTCAACTTAATCTTTATTATTAGATTTAACTTAAAACATTATAGCAGAACTATAAGTTGTGAATCCTAAATGAAAATATTAGTGACAAAAGTTTATCCAATACTAGCTAATACCCAGCGTGCACTGCTACGCCTAAATAAATGAAAATTAATGTGCTTTTATGTTCAGTTGAATAAGTGAAAGGAAAAATAATTATAAATTTATATTTTTTAGATACCCAGTGCTGATTACCTGGCATCGCTCGGGAATCTACTTATCCCGATCTTCTTAACATAAATGAGCTGAAAGACAAAAATGAATGTACTTCTTATGATTAGTTGAATAAGTTAAATGAAAAATAATTATAAATGTGTATCGTAATTTTTTTAAGATTCCCCTGCTGATTTCTTGGTGTAGCCCAGGAATATACTTACCTCGGTCTTCTTGACATAAATGAGCTAACTAACTAACTCACTGGCACTATCGAACCCATAGGTTCATGGCTGCACGGACATAAGCTCTCCATACATCCCTATCCTGAGCCAATGTTTTCCAATCATCCCCTGTATAATCTGCTTCCCTCAAATCATAGTTAATGTTATTCTCCCACCTCATTCTTGGTCTACCAACTGGGCATTATCCCTCTGGTTTTCCTACAAGAAGCTTCCATGCATGTCTCTCATTCCCCAGTCATGTCACATGTCATGCCCATCACAGTCCTATGAGACTTAACTGTTCTTATTATATTTGGCTTCCTATAAAGACCATGTAGTTCACAATTATGTAGTCTTCTCCTTTCACCTTTCTGTTCATCTCTCTTTGGTCCAAAAATTTTCTTAAGAACTTTATTCTCAAATGCTCGAAATCTCCTTTCCTCCCTTAAAAGTAAGAGTCCATGTTTCGCATCCATATAATGTAACTGGTAGAATAATAGTTTTATATATTTTCAGTTTTACATTTTTTGAAAGGAGATGGGACATCAAGAGTCTCTGTAATGGATAATAGCATGCATTTCCAGAATTGAGTCTATGTTTAAATTCTTTGTGCATCTCATTCCTATTTGTGATTATTGTTCCTAGGTATTTGAATTCAGCCACTTCCTCAAAATTTCCCTCATTTGTCATTAGCTGTTCATTTCCATTATATAATGTATTTCTATGTGTGACCATATATTTAATTTTATTGATATTTACTTCCAGTCTCAATTTCTTAGTGTTACTCAGTAGTGTGTGCATGTTGGCCTTTAGTATCTCCTCGTTATCGCCCAATAGTACTACATCATCAAATAGTACTACATCATCAGCATAAACTAACAGCTTATTAATATCATTAAGTGGTAGGCCTTCTTTATCCTCTAAAGATTTGATGGCATGCTCTAGTACAAAATTAAATAGTAGAGGAGATAGTGAATCTCCTTGCTTCAACCCATTGTGGATTTCATAAGTATCCGAAAACTGTTTGCCGACACGCACCCTCCTCTTTGTGCCATTTAGACACATTCGTATAAGTCTAACTAACTTTTTAGGAATTCGGAACTCCAGCAGGATATTATATAACTTCTCCCTCTTAATTGTATTGTATGCCTTTTTGAAGTCTATGTTTATTTGATATTCCCATTTTTTTCCTAAAATCTGTCTTAAAATAAAAATCTGATCTGTTGTAGATCTGTTTCTTCTAAATCCACATTGATGATCTCCTAGAATGTCATCAATATAAGGAGTAAGTCTGCTTACTAATACATTTGTTAGAATTTTGTACGAAGTTGAAAGTAATGAGATGCCCGTATAGTTGTTGCAATCAGTTTTATCTCCTTTCTTATAAATTAGTACGATAATCGATTGTTTCTATTCATATGGAAGAACTTCTTTATCCCAAATCATATTAACACATTGGTGACGGGCCACGGAGATCTCCGTGTTTAAATGGCCAGCGCTAGACGACCGGCCACGGAGATTTCCGTTTTTACGTTTTCTATGGTTTCCCTGCCTCTTCGCTTTTGAATGAGGCATTCAATTTTGTTTCTTCTCATTGTGAAATAATTTTTAGTTGCTTTTGTACCCTCTCTTCTCTTTTATGAAATTGCCAACTTTACAGAAAGAGTTGTTTACAATTTTATGACAGATGGCTGGTGAAATATGGAATTTTAGTGCCGATAGTTAGGCGATTACGGAATACGTATGTAACCTGTAAATATATGTTGCAGAGCGGAAAAATTAAAAGAAACTCAATTTTGCGTTCTGGAGCCGATTTATATCTGTGGCAACGTGTCCACCAGGATAAATATTATAATAGTGTGGCTATAGCTGAAAATTTGCTCGAAAGAAAGACGAGAGTTTCTGAAGCAATAAAGATTAACAGAGGGCTTCCGAAATAATTTGTGGAAGCAGGAAATAAACTCAAACCAGGAGAAAGTGTTTCTGTAGTAAGGGGGACATTTTGTTACAAACATCGAAAGATAAAAGAGACGTAAGAATAGTTAGCACATTGCATCAGGCAACATGAGAGTGGGAGGAGTAAAGTTGTAAAAATGTCCTATTGAATACTTCAATATAACAAGTATGTGAAGGATGTAGACAGGGCTGACCAGTACCTATCATATTACTCCATCCTTAGAAAAACAGTGAAATGGAGCCGAACGTTGTATTGTGGCTTCTGATTGTGCACTCCTTAATGCTTTCAGGGTCTATAAATTTCAAAATTCTAACAGCAAAATGTCAAACAGAAGTTTTTTTGCTTGAAACAGCCTCTTGTTTGGCAGTCGTGAAATTAGGAACAGATGACAGGGAAGACGAGGAAAGACAGAGAGAAAAGAAACCACTTCTAGGAGACCACCTCACGACCCACCAGGCAGGCTAAGACATTAAGAAAAATAAATTAACACCAACTGTGATTGGAAAGAAAAAAAATACCCTCCAAACTTTGTCGCATTTTTAGTGAACACAAGAAAAGAAACTCGCTACATATGCTCTTTTGCACTGTGCCTTTACATAAAGGAAAATGTTTCCAACGCTATCAAACCCTCAATTTCTACTAGAAGGTCTGGTGAAAATACTAATAAAGATTTACTTATGCATTATTGTTATTGACTGTAAATATATTGATGTAAAAGCCACACTGTGCTAGCGCGGTTTAAAATTTAAAAGTCCACCCTACTGAC
This sequence comes from Diploptera punctata, assembly GCA_030220185.1. Taxonomy (NCBI): domain Eukaryota; kingdom Metazoa; phylum Arthropoda; class Insecta; order Blattodea; family Blaberidae; genus Diploptera; species Diploptera punctata. The sequence goes on along the minus strand of JASPKZ010007188.1, from coordinate 368,891 downwards.
AGAATTGTCCGGTCCAGCAGCGGTGGGTGGAACGCAGAGCTGTCGGTCACCAATGTGTTAAGCAACTGGCATATATTTTCCATCAATTTTTCTCCCCTGATTTTATCAGTTCTGCTGGGATCTCATTTGAACCTGATGCTTTATACATCTTCAATTTTTCTATCGCCATTTCAACCTCTAATGCACTTGATTCTGCGATTAGCATATCTGCAGTCTGTAAATTATCCTCTTCAATATCCTCTTCTGTATACACATTTAATAGCTGATTAAAGTAACTTTTCATCTATTTAATATACTCCTGGAATTTGCAATCATATCCCAATTTTCATTCCTAATTATGATTGTTCTAGCCTAAAACCCTTTCTTCTCTATCCTAATGTCCTGATATAATTCTCTAATGTTCCCATTTTTGACATCCATTTCAAGATCATTAATCTTCTCTCACAAATAATCCCTCTTTTTACTCTTTAGTAACCTGATGGTTCCCCGTCTAATACTACTCAATTGCAACAAATTTACCTCATTAGCTCATGTAACTATTTCATTTTTTGCTAGCTTTCTTTTCTTTACAATGGTAGCACATTCCTCATCAAACCATTTCTTGGGTTGCCTCTTTTTTTAAATAACCAATGCTTTCTGATGCTGACAATTTAATAGTATCTCTTATAGCCTTCCATTCTTATTTATATCAGTTTCTTCTTCGTTTGCCACATTGTCATCTGAAGATTTAAGTATTTCAAATCTATTAGCAATTTTGATTTGGTATCTTTGCCGCATTTCATCAATTTTAAAGTTTTTAAATCACATTTTTCAGAATCATCTTTTATATTTATTCCTCTCATAAGTAATAGTCGTTGTCTGATTTTCACCCAGACCATATGATGATCCGAATTGCAGTCTGTCCCTCTAACTGATCTAACATCGATGATGCTACTGTGCCAGTTTTTATCCACTAATACGTGATCTATCTGGTTCCGAGTTTCGCCATCCTTATGCTGAAATGTTGTGCTCTTAACAATGAGATTCTTTGATGTGGCAAATATGACTAATCTAACTCCATTGTCGTTTCTATCTTCATGAAGACTGAATTTGCCTATTGTTGGTTTGAATATATCTTCCCGCCCTACATTTGCATTAAAATCTCCTAAGACAATTTTCATATGTTATCGTGAATGGCTATCAAATACGCATTCTAATTCTTCATAGAACTCATTCTTGATCTTGTCATCTTTATTTTCTGTTGGAGCATGTATATTTACGATTACAGAACCATGCCATTTACCCTTTAGAATTATGTATGATATTCTATCACTGACAAACTTAATATTTCGGATAGTGGACAGTATCCTCCTTTGGACTAAAAGACCCGTTCCAAATTCAGGTATTTCTGCACCCCCGTAGTATTATTCAAAGCTTCCCGATTCCTGACTACCTACTCCTGGCCATCTAACTTCCTGTAAAGTGACTTTATCTAAGGGTGATTTATCTAATTCACGAGTTACTACCTTCTAGTGCCCCGCTATTGTATAAAGTCTTAACATTCCATGTTCCTAGGAACATGCTCCTATGTTTGAGCCTTTGGCATGGGTTCCCTGAAATAGTCCCGGCCCGGAGAACCGAATCGGGGACTAATTGACCTCCGGAAAATTTTATCCTAGTTGGACCCATGCCCGCATTTCTTGACGGTTGTATTTTTATGGTGAAAGATTGTCACTCTTTGGACCAAGGTACTTTTTTCGCCTGGCTTATCACTTTCGACCAGGCCGGCATGGGTAACCCTAACGGCAGCAATGCTACCGCTGGCATAGCTCTCGGAATCATTTAAGTACGCAAGCCACTCCCTCACGACAAGGTAAAGGTACCATGGTGGGGGCATAAATGAGCTAAAAGACAAAATGTATTATTGTAAGTGGGGCTAAATTGGGGCGGGAAGATATATTCAACCCAACAATAGGCAAATTCAGTCTTCATGAGGATAGTAACGACAATGGGGATAGATTAGTCACCTTTGCCACATCAAAGAATCTCATTGTTACGAGCACAACATTTCAGCGTAAGGATATTCATAAATACACCTGGACGTCTCCAGATGGCAAAACTCGAAACCAGATAGATCAAGTATTAGTCGACAAACGCTGGCACAGTAGCATCATCAATGTTACATCAGTTAGAGGGACAGACTGCAATTCGGATCATCACCTGGTCAGGGTGAAAATCAGACAACGTCTCTCGGTAATGAGAGGAACAAACGCTAAAGACGATTCTGAAAAATTTGATTTAAAAAACTTGAAAAATGATGAAATGCAGCAAGAATACCAAATTAAAATTGCTAATAGATTTGAAGTACTGGAATTTTCAGATGACAATGTGACAAACGTAGAAGAAACTGATATAAATAAAGAATGGGAGGCTATAAGAGATACTATTAAATTGTCAGCATCAGAAAGAATTGGTAACTTAAAAAAGAGGCAAAACAATAAATGGTTTGATGAGGAATGTGCCGACACTGTAAAGAAAATAAAACAAGCAAAAATGAAATGATTACATGAGCCAAATGAGGTAAATTTGGAGCAATTGGGTAGTGTCAGACGGGAAACCACAAGGTTGCCAAAGAGTAAAAAGAGGGAATATCTGAGAGAGAAGATTAATGATCTTGAAATTAATACCAAAAATAGCAACATTAGAGAATAATATCAGGGAATCAGGATAGGGAAGGAAGGGTTTCAGGCTAGAACAAACACAATTAGGAATGAAAATGGGGATATGATTGCAGATTCCAGGAGTATACTAAATAGATGGAAATTTACTTTAATAAATTATTAAATGTTCATACAGAACAGGATATTGAGGAGGATAATTTTCAGTCAGCAGAAATGTTAATCGTAGAACCAAGTGCATTAGAGGTTCAAATGGCGATAGAAAAATTGAAGGTGTATAAATCATCAGGTTCAGATGAGATCCCAGCAGAACTGATAAAATCAGGTGGAGAAAAATTGATGAACAAGATACGCCAGTTCCTTAATATGATTTGGGATAAAGAAGTTCTTCCAGATGAATGGAAATAATTAATTATCATACCAATTTATAAGAAAGGAGATAAAACTGATTGCAACAACTACAGGGGCATCTCATTACTTTCAACTTCGTACAAAATTCTAACAAATATATTAGTAAGCAGACTTACTCCTTATATTGATGAGATTCTAGGAGATCATCAATGTGCATTTAGAAGAAACAGGTCTACAACAGATCAGATTTTTAGCTTAAGACAGATTTTAGAAAAGAAATGGGAATATAATGGTATTGTACACCAACTGTACGTAGACTTCCAAAAGGCATACGATTCAATTAAGAGGGAGAAGTTATATAGTATCCTGCCAGAGTTCGGAATTCCTAAAAAGTTAGTTAGACTTATACGAATGTGTCTAAATGGCACAAAGAGTAGGGTGCGTGTAGGCAAACAGTTTTCCGATACTTTTGAAATCCACAATGGGTTGAAGCAAGGAGATGTACTATCTCCTCTACTATTTAATTTTGTACTAGAGCATGCCATCAAATCTTTAGAGGATGAAGAAGGCCTACAACTCAATAATGGTATTAATAAGATGTTAGTTTATGCTGATGATGTAGTACTACTGGCCGATAGCGAGGAGATATTAAAGGCCAACACACACACACTACTGAGTAATGAGTAACACTAAGAAATTGGGACTGGAAGTAAATATCAATAAAACTAAATATATGGTCACACATAAAAATACATTATATAATGGAAATGGACAGCTAATGACAAAGGAGGGAAATTTTGAGGAAGTGGCTGAATTCAAATACCTAGTAACAATAATCACAAACAGGAATGAGATGCACAAGGAAATTAAACATAGGCTCAATTCTGGAAATGCATGCTATTATGCATTACAGAGACTCTTGTCGTCCCATTTCCTTTAAAAAAAACGTTAAACTGAAAAGATATAAAACTATTATTCTACCAGTTATATTATATGGATACGGAACATGGACTCTTACTTTAAGGCAGGAAAGGAGATTACGAGTATTTGAGAATAAAGTTCTTAGGAAAATTTTTGGACCAAAGAGAGATGAACAGACAGGTGAATGGAGAAGACTGCATAACAGTGAATTACATGGTCTTTATAGGAAGCCAGATATAATGAGAACAGTTAAGTCTCGTAGACTGTGATGGGCAGGACAAGTGGCACGAATGGGGGAATGAATGACGTGCATGGAAGATTTTTGTAGGAAAACCAGAGGGAAGACGCCCAGTTGGTAGACCAAGAATGAGTTGGGAGAATATCATTAACTGTGATTTGAGGGAAGTAGATTATACAGGGGATGATTGGAAAACATTGGCTCGGGATAAGGATATATGGAGAGCTTATGTCCGCGCGGCCATGAACCTATGGGTTCGATAGTGCCAGTGAGTTAGTTATTTATCCGTAAAGGAATACGCGCCGTGTGCTGCTCTGCTTGCACAGGAATCTACGTAGAAACACAAAAATGGTTATTGTGAGTTATCCATAAGAGCTAAACATATGCTGTTGCGGACTTTTTTGTGGAGCTTTTTGCGATATTCAATTCTATGTACATTAATGTTGTGTATTTTAATGGTTTTGGCAGTGTAAGCCAATTAAATGTCCAAAGAGCTACTTTTTCACATTTTCCACTAAAAAGGTCTGTTTTTAAGGGTATAGTAATTGAATATCACAACTCTCTTATAGCCTATGTTCATTCTGGGAATCTCCTGAACATTTTGCAAAAAGCCTCGTCACAATCGGATACGGCATGGCCGCGCATGAAGTAAGAACAAACAAATATTAATTTTTATATATCAGAATATGAATGAATAAGCTAATGTGTGCCGTGAAAGGCAAAGGCCTCCTTCCTACTAGTTTGGCTCAGGGGCTGTGAGTAAGCTCTCTAATATTTAGCTAATTCCAAAATATATTTTTCCCTATGATTTGAGATAAGGTACTTGAGGATGTTATGGCCCTGTTGCTGTTATGGCCCATTGTTTAATATGAACGTAGTACATGAAGCAGCCAGTATAAGGAAGTGAACGGCACTTCAGGACGTTCTGAAAAGTCGATTAGGGTGAATGGATGAAAGTTAATCCAAGTAGTCTTAACCGGAAGCCGTCATTTGCTACATGAACGCGAAGCAAGAATCTCGCTTGTCATATTTGCTCCTGGTAAGTGATATGTATTTTCATATCTAATCACCATATTAAATTGATTTGATTGTTGATATTGTATCACTTAGTAACGTACAATCTTACAATGGAGTAATTTGTTGTTTAAAGTAAAAATGGCGGTGATTATTACGTATTGTTTATGAAACCACTCTGTTCATTGTTATGGCCCACGCATTGCCGGGTGGGCCATATCACCAACACGTTTGTAATAGTTCAAAATTACTGCAATATTACATAGTTTTGTTCTTTCCACATATTCAATAATGACAAAAAGAAAATATTTTCGATGACAGTCCGTTGAACAAAAGGGGTAAATGGACATAGGAGCCATTATCCAAGCCATCCGAGAGGTAAAAGATAACAAGATTATCGTACGTCAGGCTTCAGACCCACGGGCGTATACCCCGTCAACCCTTTCGCAATTCCAGAAGAGGCATATGTACCCAGCCTACCAACGAATCAACCTTATGATCAAGGAATTCTTCAAAATAATGAAGATTTTGATAACCCACAGCCGGGAGGGAGCAAGCACATCTCAGAAATTGACTGCAACAAAGAAGTCTTCTAAACGTCGTCGGCAAAATTACTCATCTTCATCAAACTCCGGAAGCAACTACGACTTTTCATTTGAAAGTGATGTTTCAGATGTCATCGATTCAGTACCTACCAATGTGAGTGCTGAAAATGAACCCTCAACACCTCTAAAATCTAAACAAAATTCGCCGGGAAATGCATCAAGAAAATCATCAGGGCAGAGCTCATTTAGTGACTTCTTCCCCACACATATGAGGGTGAAGAATACAACCACTAACAAAAAACCAGCTATCAACTCGCGTGAAGTACATTTGAGGAAACAATTGTTTTCAGAGAGCAACACGAAGAAAACGATAGCTACGCTCACCAAAACCTGCATGAAGAATAAATCCCAAAGAGCTAAAATAACGGAGGCTAAAGGAAATCCCAAAAATCTACCAATCCAATCTCTCAGATGGTATTGCACAGTTTGCAAAGAAGACGAGTTTAAGGACATGAGCCCTGTTCATAGTGTGTAATAATTATGTTCATGAGGAATTCGTGGGGCTGTCCAGAGAAGATCACGAAACTTTCGTTTGCCCAACTTGCGAATGAATCTTTGTTTTCCATAATTTGACATAAGTTACATTATTTTGAGTTAATTATTTGTAAACTGACTTCATTGATATGTTGTAAACTGTTCTTATTCATATTTTACATTACATCGTTTCCATTGTATATTAATTCCATTCCTGAGTAAAATTTAACCAGCGTTTCAAATGGGGAAATAAGTGGGCCATATCACATACATATGTTGGTGTTATGGCCCAAAGGTAATCTTTTGGGAAACGACCAGTTTAACAAATTTAACATGGAAGTACAATAATTACTTTTTCTTGTAAGAAAGTAAACATATACTAGAATATAATACAAAGAAAACCAAACAAATTCGGGCCAAAATGGCGGCTGTAAACATTTTCAAACGTTAAGTAGGCCATAACACCCTCAGTTACCTTAGGTGAATTGTACAGGAAATACTTAAAAAGTATTATCTTAGGATAGGAAGGTAGAGAGAAGTATGTCCATGTAGGCCTGAACCTCTGGGTTCATTAGTACCAAGAGTTAGTTGGTTTTAAATATGTACTTAATTCCAAAAATACTTTTTTGTCTCTCAGTTGATAGAATTATTGTAAAATATTAGCTCAGAATAGGAATGTGAGGAGAGCTTATATCATTTTACCCATAAACCTCAGGGTTCAACAGAGCCAATAACTTAGTTTTAGCTAACATAACTTGCTTGTGGGAGTGGATGATATTGTACTACCTATAGCTCTTATATAACGTCCACTAGTTTCACTTAAACTTTTATAATCTTCCTTCATTTAATTTCAAATAGCTGTTCTTTACAATTCTTACTCTATAGGTTTTACAGTTCACTAACGTCTCTATCATTCATTGTCATACTTCAGTTCTCACTAGCATTTCAATAGTTATCTCTTGTAATCTGCACTCTCCAATTCACTATTGTAATACAACCACTGCAATTCGCTTCACTACAACAACACTATCGCTGCAGCCTCAAATCCCATCTTAAAGAATCAGTAAGGCAAGTCCTTAATGTTCCAGAAAACTTGAGGCATGTATGCCTAACATTTTGGGGGACTGATAGGTTTGTTACGCTGCTTCCAAGCCAATCAGACAGCAGCTGCACGGAGCACAAATTGCATCCCCCCTTCCCAGGATACCCTGCCTCAGACATGTGTACAAATATAGATGACAGTCCTTCGTGTATTCTTTCCCAATACATCTATATGTTTCAGTCTCTGTTGCAGTATTTCCAATCACAATATTTTCTTATCTCCTCTGGAGTCTAAGATTTTTGTTCCTTGCCTCTGGTCCTGATGGTTGGAAGTTCAAATCTAGCTAAGATTGTTGGATATTTTTGGATGGAAAAATTCAAGGGATAAGTCCTGAGCCATGGGTCCTGAGTCTGAATACCTTTAGGTTCATAAAATAATTGCAACACTAAATTACAGCCTCTGAGTAAAATTTAATCAGTGTTTGCCATCCAAGTAATACCTTAGTTGCTTACTAGGTATCTTTCAGACAATGAGCTAACCACATGTCACTCACATCTGTAAAGAAGTTAACTTCACCTTAGTTATGTAACTCCCACAAGGGATGGAGCACATATTATTTTGTCTTGAATATGTAACACAAAAGCATGATAAAAACATAAAAACTTACTTACTTACTTACTTACTTACTTACTCACTAGCACTATCGAACCCGTAGGTTCATGGCCGCACGGACATAAGCTCTCCATACATCCCTATCCTGAGCTAATGCTTTCCAATCATTCCCTGTATAATCTACTTCCCTCAAATCATAGTTAATGTTGTTCTCCCACCTCATTCTTGGTCTACCAACTGGGCGTTTTCCTTCTGGCTTTCCTACAAGAAGTTTCCATGCACGTCTTTCATTCCCCATACGCGCAACAACAACTAAGGAAGCTATTAAATATGGATCATCAACCCTGTCTAAGATACCTGGAAGATGTCAATAAATATTTAAACATGATGAAAGTGAATGAAGAGAGGGAGAAAAAAAAAGGCAAGAGAATAGACTTTAATTCTGAAGGAAACCAATTTCTCCTAAAGTACTGATCATTAAATGTTTAGTTTCATTAATATACATTATCATCTCGTTTCCAGTATCTATCCTCAAACCATAACTTAAACACAAGATCACAACATAGTCTGTTACTTAATATACCGCAACATAGGACATCACATCACTCCATGTCATATACCATCTCCACTTCTCGCAACTGGAATTCCCTACCACAAGATATAAGGGGCTGCCGGACATTGGCATCTTTTAAAAGAAATCTAAATCTATATTTGCTCCAAACTCGACTTCATTATTATCCAGTGTAAGATATATATATATATATATTAATTGGTGTTTCCCGTATAATGTATCATATTTATATTATTATTATTATTATTATTATTATTATTATTATCGTATCATTATTGTTATTACCCTATAAAATGTTGTTTGTACATGACATTTACATTGCTACATTTAATTTTATCTTTAACTGTTTATAATTAGTATAGTGTATATCTATATTTGTCGAATATTTATTTGTATTTGTGCTGGTTGAGTGGAAGAGAGGGCCTTATGGCCTTAACTCTGCCAGAATAAATCAAGTATTATTATTATTATTATTATTATTATTATTATTATTATTATTATTATTTTTATCAGAACATATTTCATTGCTTTAGGTCGTAAAGAAATAAGCACCTCAATTTCAATGTATACATTTTAGTCTGTAATAAGAAATTGCATCTGAGTTATATATATATATATATATATATATATATATATATATATATATATAAATTTATGTACAATAACATTTGTGAAGAATCCATAATATTAAATGCAATGGGAAAAACTGTAAGACATAAAAGATCGTTCAGCTAATTTCGAAAGATAATTTAAATGTTCATGAAGCTATAAGACAATTTAGGTACTCAGATTGATTGATAAATTATTTTTAAGAGACAAATTTTTATATTAAAGTATTGTTGGGAAGTAAACATTATGAGGTATAATCATTTAAATTCATTGACAAATTTTTGCCTGAACTAGGAATTGAACCCAAGGTCTCTGGTTTTACACACCAGTGCACTAACCACTAACAGGCTTCTCTGTTCTCTCTCTTATGTAATACTGTTTCCCCAGAACACAAACTTTGTTCACAACACAATTGGGTTACTTCTAAATTAAGAAGACTTTATGATGGGAATATTAATATTACTGTTATATCTGTAAAGCTTTTTATCAAGGCATGATGTTTGGTTTTTAGCATTTTTTCTTTTTATGATAAACGAGGAGCTGGTCTGATGCATCAATCCCCAATCTGAGGGACGGGTAATTTTTGTTCAAGGTTTTCTTCCTCTAGCCTTTGATAGTCCAGTATCTTACTGCAAGGCAGCAGCGCTAGTTTTGGTCCGCCCTGGGTATTTTATTTCCCCAGTACCCATCATATCTGGTGAGCATTCCCCTATCCGCCACCTGGCGGGGCCCCCGATGGGAGACTGGCAACTCTACACCGAAGAAAACACCAAATAAGGGGTACAAGCGGCTATGAATATCAGAGGATTGGAGGAAGATCAATGAATGGACAGAGAGGAATGGCATTTGGTTTCCGGAAGACGGCAGTAGCTGCCATGATTCCAGATGTTGATGATGATGATCTGTAAAGCTATTATAATGATGTTATATGTAAATATATACAGGATGTATCAAAATTAATAGCATAAACTGAAACAGTTGAAGGTATACAATAATAGAAGCAAAAACGTTCTAGTAAACATGGGTCTGCAAACGAGCCATGTGTGAGATAATTGTAAATGTGTGGTTACAAGCCGCCACTGACTTCATTAAGAAACATTGTCCTAATTAATACACATTCATTTGAAAAGTAGACTTTTTGTCTAATTACCATTCTATGTTGCCTCAAAATTCACTCATAGCTTAACCTACCAAGGAATACAATTATTACTTTATATGTTATACAGTAATACTGTACACTTGTTCTTGTTAAAGGAGGTGTTCCAAATGTCGTCGTTGTATCTGGTTTCAGTATTGGACTTGTCACTGCAGTGAGTTTCGGTATGATGTTTACAATGCAAAACATCAGTGGCGGCTCATAACTTACATATTCACAATGATAAATCTCACACATGGTTTGTTTGCGTACCCATTTATACTGGACATTTTTTCCTTCTATTATTGTATATTTCAACCATTTAATTTTGCACTTTTAATTTTGATACACCCTGTATACTCAGATTAAATTTTTTTTCTCTTAAAACATAATTTATCAATTAATCTGAGTGTATAAATTATGTACATTATAATAATAGGTTTACATCTATAATAATGGTATTAATAATCCCACCCTAGAATCTTCTTTAATAAGTAGCAAACGAATTGCATTTTGAATGAATGTTCATGCTCCGGGGAATTGGGATTACATAAGAGAGAGAAAAGTTTTAGTTTGAATAGGGACGTCTGGATAACACAATGGTTAGAGCACTGGTATGTAAAACAAGAGGTCTTGGGTTTAATTCTATGTTCAGGCAACATTTTGTTCTCTTAAAAATTAATTTAATTGTTTTTCTTTATTTTTCTTTCATCAGTTGTTGGATGATCATGATGTTGGAGCTGTGAACTTAGTGTCACTTAGAATTCAGATGGGTTTAGTTGATGGAGATCCAATATTTTTTCATCGTAGCATTGCTGATAACATAGCATATGGTATTACTTTTCGAGAGGTGAAAATGAATGAAATACTTGGTGCTGCTAAACAAGCTAATGTTCATAATTATATCACCACGTTACCAGAGGTAAGAGTTAATTCAGGTATTTAAAGAATATAAAAATAAATTTACAATATTATACTAACTATTTTCTCATAGAACGATAATTTTGCCTCTTCCTGTTGATAAAATTGCCTCTTCCTGTTCATAACGAGAGATGTCTCTGCAAATTAATTTCTTTGACAAGGATATCAATTCAACAATGGATGATCGATATGGTACAGCAAGAAATGTTAAAAGAAAACAATTAAAAAATTACCAAAAAAAAGTTCTGTTGCTCTAAAAAAGTTATTAAATGTTGTATAATGAATCTACATTATTGTTAATAGTTATTTTTCATAAAATCCTCATCTGTTATTGATTTTTTCCAAGCCCAAAGAGATTTAACAGTAAAGATATGATATTTATAACTATACAGCCAGCTTCGAAATCACCGAGAAGTTAGATCGGAATACAGAACCTCACATTTGGTAAATAGTAAACATTATAATAATTTTTAGCTTCTGATGTTGTATTATTCGCTAAATAGTCACTCCAAATCCAATGCAAGGTTGTGTTTTTCATTAGACAAAATCACTTACGACATTGTCGCTCATTAAATTACTGTTGATAATATCAAAAGAGATAATACCTTCTATGGGAATTAAATTTATAAATAGCAAATTTCTTTATGATCTCTGGATGATATGATAAGAATATTTTCACAAATATTGAGTGCCTTAAGATAGTGATTGGTAGATATTTAATATACATGATAGATTTGGATAAAAAAATTGATGGAAGATATATTTTAGAAAATTTCTATTACTGGTACTTTCTAATACATGTGCCATTGGTTTATTTATTTCAGGGTTATGCTACATTAGTAATTCCAGAAGACCTGAAAATGACTTATGGACAAAAATTTCGCTTATCTCTTGCTAGAGCATTACTAAGAGATCCACCAATTCTCCTTATAGAAAATTTGCAATCTGCTGAAGATAATGACACTGAAATTGTAAGTTTTTTTTACGTTTTTAGCATAATTTTAACAAAAATAACTTGTATTAAAGTTTTCCTTTCATTCATTTTGAAAGCTTCAATTTTTTTATTTTAAATATGAGAAAGTAATAGTTTGAATAATAATAATAATAATAGTAATAATAATAATAATAATAATAATTATTATTACTATTACTATTATTATTATTATTATTATTAGTATTAGTATTATTATAATTATTATTATTAGTATTATTATTACTATTATTATTATTATTATTATTATTATTATTATTATTATTATTATTATTATTATTATTATTATTATTATTTGTCCACTACTATGGTCTCGAGGTAGCAGTAAAACACAACAATTTTCGTCTTTCGGCTCATTTATGCCAAGAAGATCAGATTAACTAGATTGCCGGGTAGGCGTAGCAGCATGGATAAATCACAATAACAAATTTTGTCTTTCAGTTCACTTATGCCAAGATAAAACTTATCATTATTTTTCCTTTTACTTATTCAGCTAAACATATCACCCAGGAAACTTGTCCCAGCCAGGGATAAAACCTGGGCCTGCTGCATGTCAAGGCAGCATGCTACCTCGGGTATCTAATAATAATTACGATATAAAATTTTCATTTTGCTTAAACATAAAAACACATTATTTTTTGTCTTTCAGCTCATTTATGCCAAGAAGATCGGGATAAGTAGATTCCCAGACAATGCCAGGTAATCAGCACGGGGTACCTAAAAATATAAATTTTTCCCTTTACTTATTCAACTAAACATAAAACACATTAATTTTCATTTTTCAAATCATTTATGTCAAGAAGATCAGGAGAAGTAGATTCTCGGGCATTCAGAATGGGGTATCTAAAAATAATTATGATATAATTTTTTTCTTAAAAAGATGGAAGTTATGAAGAGGAAATAGGAAATAGAAATAATAAAGGAAAATTTGCGATTGCTTGCGTCAATGGAATATTGTGAGATAAAAATATTAGTAATAAAATAAAATTAATATATGTCATACAATTGTTAAACGCATCATCAGTCATTACTTATGGAGCAGAACTTTGGCCATTAACAACAAAAACAAATAAGTATCTTTCGGCAACAGAAATGGATTTTATACGAAGGGCAGCAAGAATTTCAAGAAGAGAAAAAATTAGAATCTCAGTTCTAAGGGAGAAAATGAAGATTGAAGACACTATTTTAGATTATATTAAAACTCAGCAATTAAGATGGTACAAACATGTCCAGCGAATGGAAGAGGATGAGCTACCAAAATGTGTTTTGGAATGGAAAACTGAGAGAAGACGAGGTAGAGGAAGACCTAAAACATCCTGGAGTCAGGGAATATATTTATACATGAAGGAGAAACATCTAAAACCAGGAGATTGGATGGACCAACAAAATTGGCTATTAGGAATCGGACGATGTCAAAAACATTAATCAATCGATGATCTATCTAATTGTTTCTTTTACTTAAACAAAAAACACAGAATTATTTTTCCATTTACTTATTCAACTAAACATAAAAACACATTAATTTTCGTCTTTCAGCTCATTTATGCCAAGAAGATTGGGATAAGTAGATTCCCGGGCAACGCTGGGTAATCAGCACAGGGTATCTAAAATTAATTATGATACAAAATTTTTCGTTTACTTAAATATAAAAAAACACATCAATCTTCATCTCTCAGCTCATTTATACGAAGAAAATTGGGATAAATGAATCCCGGGCAATGCCGGGTAATCAGCATGGGGTTTCTAAAAATAATTATGATATAAATTTTCCCTGTACTTATTCAACTAAACATAGAACATATTAATTTACATCTTTTACTTCATTTATGCCAAGAAAATCGGAATAAGTAAATTCCCGGGCAACACCGGGTAATCAGCATTCATCCATCCATAGTTAATTCTGCCCAAGGGCAGGTCTTTCACTGCAATCATAGCATTTGCCTACTATGCTTTGCAGCTTTACTAGGGAATTATAGGCGTGGTAGCTTCCCGTTGGTCCCGCACCGTAGCCGAGTGGTTAAGGCAGGAAGCCTTAGTGCAGAGCTACGGGACTTGCGCTGGTTCAGGTCTCCATAGGGGAAGATATTTTCTCATGATATTTCAGCCAGTATGGGACCGATGCCCACCCAGCATTGTAAGGCATTTTGGTAGCTACAATAAGTAGCGGCTTCAGGTTGAGAAAACCAACTATAACGGCTGAGGGAATTGACATGCTGACCACATGCCACCACTACACTGGCTGGATGATTATCTACCTCTGTGATTGACACATGTGGATGTGAGGCGAAGCAGCCGGCTGGTAGGCTAAGGGCTTTCTAGACCTGTCGCGCCAGGAGTTTTTTTTAGCTTCCTATTGCTTTCCACACCGGTGAAGAATGATGATGATAATGATGGTGATGGTTGAATCATTTTCGGGGACCATTGGGCCCTAAGGTTCCTGACATTTGTCTTACAGGTGAGGAAAAACCTGGAAAAACCTCATCCAGAAGCCTGTCCCGACCGGGAATCGAACCCGGGCCCGCTGCTTGACAAGGCAGCACGCTACCTCGAGACCACAGCGGTGGACTGTTATCAGCATGGAGCATCAAAAATAATTACGATATAAATTTTTCCTTTCACTTAAACATAAAAACACATTAATCCTTCAGCTGATTTATGCCAAGAAGATCGGGATTAGTAGATTCCCAGGTAACGCCGGTAATCAGCGCGAGGTTAAAAAAAAAATACAATTTAAATTTATAATTATTTTTCCATATACTTATTCAACTAAACATAAAAACCATTAATTGTCATTGATTTATGGGTAGCAGTGTACACTGGGTATTAGCTAGTATCATCCATAAAGTGGTCAGAGTTTGAAGGGATATTTTTTCTTTGAAGTCACAATTGCTTATAATTTATGGTTTCTGCATGTCTCCTTGACATCGTGTGTTTTATTTCACATGTCCATCAGGAGGCAGTTTCTAGCAAAAAAATTTGTAAATTTTGCTCTTAGGGTTTTGAAATTTATCGACCCTAATAGCTTTGAAGAGTGCACCGTTTAGAAGCCAAAATACAAAATTTTTGCTCTACTTCAGTTTTCCTGAGGATGGAGTAATGTGATATTTACTGGTCAGCCCTGTTATATCCTTCATATATTTGTTGTACTGATTTGTCTATTGTCAATTTTTCTGCCTTTAATATCTCGCTAATTTTATGATATTGTAACCTAATATTTTGTATTAAGATTATAATGTTAGTATTTCATTTGTGTTTATTCATTACACCTTAAATAATTTAAAGACAATTTTTTTTTTTCAAACCAGACTTTATCCAATGGTACAACTAGCTACCGTGGTGTTGGCGAAGACTATGTGGATCCTTGTGTTCATGTCAGCTGCGGAGCTTTGTAGTCTACTAATAGTTACCTTAACTTTTTTAATATATGAATGATCTGAAATTGTTGTGCTTAGACAGAAGTGCATTTTTATAGTAGCTTGATGTGAAAGATCTAATGCCACTTTAAAGCAATTTCAGAAGTTATGAATATATTAAATTAATTAAATTATTTTTAGTGTCATCATCTTACCTCAATATAAATGTTAATTTTTTCTTGGACATGTTTCAAAAAATTATATTTTATCGTCAGCTTGTCCAGTCTGGACAAATCAACATTTACATTGAGGTAAGATGATCAGACTGAAAATAATTTAATTAAAATAACCTCAAAATATTACTTCCTAAAATTAAATATTATATTAAATTAAGTTTGCAAATTAATTATTTGTATGCATTATTATTCCTAAACAGATTGTTGAGGAAGCAATGAGAGAGGCTTGTATGGGACGTACTTGTATCATAGTCAGCAATTACCTTAAGTCTGCAATACGTAATGCAGATGTAATTTGTGTACTACGGAAAGGCACAGTTGTTGAAGAAGGCAGCCATAAAGATCTAATGGAAGCTAGGGGTCTCTATTACAGAATGTATTGCAAACAAGAGCATTTACAAAGAAAAACAGACTCCCAAATCTATATGAATACCATTTTAGCACAGGATAATTCTCAGATAACGGAATAAAAGAACATTTTTAAATTTAAACACTGTTTGTTTGCAATAACATGTCATTTCGTTCTTTCTTATCATGAAACAAAGTTCTACTTATATAAGAATTAAAATGTTGCTTTTCAATACATATTGAATCACATAATTTTTTACTTCTATAATATACTCGTAATTTTTGTAATGAGAGTCATATTAACATATGATGACTTTTTGTGTTCGTAATTAAAATTAACATAAGATTTATTTCATACTAAAAATTATCATTTATGCTGTTTACTAATAACATATTAAAATGCTATATAAGTGAAGAAAAGGTAATGCATGGATTAATTTATAAATGGCAAGTGTAAAACCGGAGTGAATTAAGTAACATTTCGTGAATTTTTCATAAGTAATGCCACGAGTGATTTCCAAATTATCGATAAATTCACGACTCACGAAGTGAGGAGTGAATTTATCTAGACTATTTAACTCATGCCCCAAATGGGAGTCAATGACCAATCACGTTTCAATGATTTCTGTTTTACAACCAATCAGAGTCGTGTTTCACCAAATATTTATCAGTGTTATAATTACCATATTAAAGAAAGCTCCTCCTTACAATATTGCGTTCCTTTGGCAATAAATAGTATGATTTGGTTGCAGTGATAAACAAAAGAAGCAGTAGAAGCGTACCTATCGTTTCTCATTTGTTTTCAAACATCGCCGTTTACATTAAATATATAAATATTTTAAAATAACTATAGTTAAATAATGATTTGTGAGTAAACAGCTTAATTTTATTCGTTAAATAGTCCTAACAAATGCCACTCTTGATTTCCAAATTCTCTAGATAAATTCACTCCTCACTTCCTGAGTCGTGAATTTATCGATAATTTGGAAATCACTCGTGGCATTACTTATGAGAATTTGGAAATCAAGAGTGGCATTTGTTAGGACTATTTAACGAATAAAATTAAGCTGTTTACTCACAAATCATTATTTAACTATAGTTATTTTAAAATATTTATATATTTAATGTAAACGGCGATGTTTGAAAACAAATGAGAAACAATAGGTACGCTTCTACTGCTTCTTTTGTTTATCACTGCAACCAGATCATACTATTTATTGCCAAAGGAACGCAATATTGTAAGGAGGAGCTTTCTTTAATATGGTAATTATAACACTGATAAATATTTGGTGAAACACGACTCTGATTGGTTGTAAAACAGAAATCATTGAAACGTGATTGGTCATTGACTCCCATTTGGGGCATGAGTTAAATAGTCAGAATAAGATAATTAAGTTTATAATCCCTTAACAGCATAACCAACTTTAGCTAATTGTACTCTGATCTTTTAGCGATTATCAAGGATGTAATGAATTGAAATTCTCTGTAAATAATAATTTTGTTTTTTTAAGTGTATATTTTCATACAGTAAAACTTGTTTAATCCGGAACGTGAATAATGCGAAAATCTGTCCAATGTGAACAAATTTATTGGTCCCGGCGAAATAGTAGTAATTTTATGTGTATTTATTTTGCATAAAACCAGAATCTGTCCAATGCGGAAACGGAAGGATATTTCTACACAATTCATGAAAAAAAATTATAAATCACAAAGGTCGGAGTCAGTGGCCAGGGGCCGAACTTGAATCCAAGACGCGGAAAACCCAAGAAAATTTTCTTATTCATACTTATATCCGCGAAAATCTGCAATATAACATATATATATATATATATATATATATATATACTAACCATCAGCAGTTTATTTTTTATTTTTTTACTGAAGGCAGGTGTCAAGACGGCTTTTACAAATAGTGATTCAAACCAAAGAACAAATAAATATGAAAACTAAACAAACCTAATTGTCACTGACCCTAAAGTTCATTGTTAAAAGCTGTTGTTGTATTTCACATGCCGATATGTACTTTGATAAATGCCTCCACGCCACGATTGGTATATTATTGTTTCAACTTGTTCATTGCAATAATTTTGATTGAATAACACGTGTCTCTTGTGCTTTGTTCCCAGTCTATAATATCGAGTAAAAGGAAAGAAAAATAATTAGTTCCAAAGAGAAAAGGAATAGTGTTGCCGCTTAAAGTAAAAATAAAAATGTTTGTCCGTTTATACATGTTGGCGAGTCGTTTGCTTCTGTATTATGCTGTTTCAATGTTAATGAATCCAGAAATCCAAAGACAAAATAAGAAATTATATCGCAGAATTCACAGCTGAATATCAATATTAATTGAAAGGCCTTTTAAAAGCAGCAAAACAGAAAAAAAACTAAGTTCATTATGTCCTTGCCTAAACCTGACAGTAATAAAACAGCTCTACAAAAAAAAAAACAATTGTTGCCCTGGATATCTCAGCGAATTTCTATGTTTTCAAGTTCACAGTTTACGAATATATTCATGAAAATGCTGAATGTGCTCTAGTTTTTATGATTTTGCGTATCTTATATTTTAAACAGTAAATGGCTTGTTACTAATACAATTTATGTTTCCAGTCATGATTTGATTTCTGCGCATTTTTTCGTGCATACAAACATCACGTGATCCTGACTCTCACACCCCTCGCTCTGCACATCGGCCATGATCTCAGTTATTTGACAACATTAAAGTACTCACGACTTGCATCTGGATATGATAAAACAATTCGTCAAAGCGTTGGACAAGGAAGGAGAATGATTCAAATACATTTGTAGAACATTTCCTAAGCTCAGTATGGAAAAGTTCAAAGGAGGAATATTTGATGGTCCTCAAATTCGTCAATTGATGAAAGATGCAAATTTTATCAAAGTTATGACTGTTCCGGAAAGTGAAGCTTGGAAGGGGTTTGTATTAGTAGTAGAAAATTTCGTAGGTAACTATAAAACATCGAATTATAAATAAAATTGTGCAAAACACGTTGACAAGCTTCAAGATTCTAGGAGCAAATATGAGTATAAAGTTACACTTTCTCTACAGTCACCTGGATAGATTTCCAGATAATTTAGGAAATTACAGTGACGAACAGGGAGAGAGCTTTCACCAGGATCTAAAAGTAATAGAGGAACGATATCAGGATAGATAGGACCATCACATGATGTCAGATTACTGCTAGTCTTTAAACAGAGATTGTCACCTAAAAAATTATAGAAGAAAATCGTATAATCACTGAAGTATAACATGAGTTTTCGACATTTTACTTTCTATTTACGTCGGTGTAAACTAATTTTTCAAAAAAACAATTGTCATTATAAATATATCTGTTTTTTTAATATTTTTCCAATTTTTGTAGTGTAAAATGAAAATAAAAATTTAAAAAAACCAGAGCAAATCTTCCAAAATCATTGATAGTTTCATGAATTGTGATCATAAATATATCCAAAATTAATCTTATATTAGGGGCAACAAAACAAATGTTGACCAATGAAATTAATAAAAATTATTTAAAACCTCTCATTAATTTATTTTATTTTGATAATTTTTATTTTATTCTTTAACCTTGGAACGTATCCTGTATATACCCATACAAATTACCATTCCGTACTTGTGGTTTCTGTATTCGTGGCATATTTGTGGAACATATCTCCCGCAAATGAGCTTTTACGGTATAGATTCTACCTGTATAGATTCGGCCTCATTGCACACCTGTTATGCAAAACACAGATACCTGTGTTGCAAATAACAATTGCGCTGTAAAACCTTAAATTAGTTAAGTTCTGAGACCAATCTTTCGTAGGTAGCGTTCTGGATTTACGGAATAAAGATGGCTGAAACGTATGTATCATACTTATTAAGCGAAAAAATGAAAGTGATTGAAGATAAATCTCCTAACATTTCCGGACCGATGCTCCAAAATCAGGCTCTAGCTCTTGTTAAATCCCTAAGGGAATAATGATTTGAAGGAATCTTCAGGATGGCTGGACAGTTTTAAAACACGACACAAAGTAGTGTGGAATGGAATTTGTGGGGAATCAAAGAAAGTGGACGAAAGTGTAGTTAGTGTGTGAAAACCGAAACTGCATACTTGAATTTCAGGATACGTGCCTAAGAGTCATTTTTAACACTGACAAAATAGGACTGTTTTTTCATGTGTTACCGTCGAAGTCGCTCATACACACTATACTTCACTTTTCAACAGCAGCGGAACTACAATTAATCCAAGATAAATAAAAATACACATACGGTACTCTATAATCGAAGATTTTAATAAATTTTAGTTTATTTTATAATGTGGAATTTTGTCCAATGTGGAAAAAAAATGCTCCCATGCGATTCTGCTTTGAGCAAGTTATACTGTATTTTGATATTTTCTAATATTGTTTGCTACATATTTATAACAATAATAATGTTTCTAGACTTTTACTCATTAAATAATATGTTTAACAACAATATTATTATTATTATTATTATATTTAATTAATGTTGGGAAGTAAACATTATGAGGTATAATCATTAAAATTCATCGGAGAACATATTGTTTAAACAACTCACCTCATAGGATTCATGCTTCCATGATATCGCGATTTCAAACATAGTCATGTTCATCATCAGCCATTACTCCGACTGACGAAATTCTTCGGCTGTCAACTATTCTATTGTTGCCATCTTCAGTGCTGCCATCTATGGTTGAATTTATGAACTTCGAAATCAATGTAATTTCGTTAGGGATATCAAAATTCATTGAATTTGAGCTTAGCATTAATTGAATTTTGATATCCCTAACGAAATTACATTGATTTCGAAGTTCATAAATTCAACCATAGATGGCAGCACTGAAGATGCCAACAATAGAATAGTTGACGGCCGAAGAATTTCGTCAGTCGGAGTAATGGCTGATGATGAACATGACTATGTTTGAAATCGCGATATCATGGAAGCATGAATCCTATGAGGTGAGTTGTTTAAACAATATGTTCTCCGATGAATTTTAATTATTATTATTGTTATTATTATTATTATTATTATTATTATATATTATTATTATTCATATATATTCGTTTTTAATATTACAAGTACTTGGTTACATTTGTCATTAAAGTTGCTCTTTGATACACAAATCTCTCATAGAATAATAGATAGATCATTGGTTGATTAATGTCTTTGACATTGTTTGATTCCTAATAGCCAATTTTGTCGGTCCATCCAATCTTCTGTTTGTAGATGTAGATGTTTTTCCGTTATGTATTAATATATTCCCTGTCTCCAGGAAGTTTTAGGTCTTCCTCTGCCTCATCTTCCCTCAAGTTTCCATTCCAAAACATATTTTGGTAGCCAATCCTCTTCCACTCGCTGGACATGTCCATACCATCTTAATTGCAGAGTTTTAATGTAATCTAAAATAGTGTCTTCAATGTTCATTTTCTCCCTTATAACTGAGTTTCTAATTTTTTCTCTTCTTGAAATTCTTGCTGCCCTTCATATAAAATCCATTTCCATTGCCAAAAGATACTTACCTGTTTTTGCTTTTTTTTTACTTATTTGTTTTTGTTTGTTTGTTTCTCTCATAGATTAAAACTAATTTAAGGATTTATTTATATTTTCCCCAAATGTAAACAATATTACATTCTGATGCTAATTACTTACTATTCTAATGCAACTATTTAAATTCCAATTAATCAGAATCACTATATTCCAGAGGTGCTACACCATCATCATCTGCATGTACATTTACTATTCTCAGACTCTGAGAAAAGATTGGTGAACTGGGGCACATATTGCAATAAATTAATTGTCATTCTTATTATCTCTAGATATATTGCATCCAATATATCCAAATCATGTGCACTGAAACAAGGCGAAGGTCCGTGAAGTATCTTTTTTACATTAAATTGAAAATATGGAACTTCTTCTTTAAAATAATACTTGTATTTTACAATTACTGGATTCAATTTTCATTTCTCGAATCTCTAACCACTCTTGTCTTACCATTTCCTTATAAAGACTATTCATTTTTTGAGATAAGGTCATGGTACATAATTCAAAGGAGGGACTCTGTTTCATTTATAATGGCTTCAATAACATGGCATAGATTGAATAATATGATGAATGCAGGCTAGTGTTTCATCCATAGTAGCATTTCTCGGGATATTTTCCCCCCATTTGCCTTCCAAAGTACTGGTACCTGAATTAGCTTTCATCAAGGCATAATTATTTCTTGTGCTGTCAACTTGCATAGCTTTACATACACGAACATCTTCAGAATCCACTTGCAAGTAATATTCTCTTGACTGGCCTTTCCAACTGTCTTCCTCTTTTCTTTTATGCTCAATTTAAACTACTTTAACAGATTTTGCTAGTATAGCTATTTATATTTCCCAGGAATTATTACTGTAGAATATATCAAAATTATTTTTTCGCTATTCAAAAGTAATTTTGTTCCTAAAGTTTCAGTAACAGTTGCTGTCAAAGTCCTTGCAAATACTTTTTAGTGATATTTAATCCATGGGTATTAGTTTGTGTTTTTCTTTTTTCGAATGTTCTTTTTCCATATTCCAAGCTTTGCTTTCCTACATCTTTTTGTGACTTTCAGATGAAGAATCTAAAAATAATTTTAAAAAAATATTATTAGAATATTATTATTTGGAAATATGATTATAATATAAAGAATTAATGTAGTTCACCATCATCTTCCTTCATGGATTAGGTCATTGCCTTTTCCGATGTCACATCTGTTCAGTCCAGTGTTTTCTTGGTCTTCCTACCAATCTTTGTCCTCCAGAATTATACATCAGTGCCATCTTTGGTATCTTATCCTCTGTCATTCTTTGCAGATGTTTTATCCAATTGTTCCTGTATTCTTCTATTTGTTGAAAAAGTGGCTGCACTTTTAGTTCCTCTCTAATATTCTCATTTCTAATATTCTCTTGTACAACCTTTCACCACCCATAGGAAGCTCATTTCCGCTGCCTAAATTTTACTTTTTTTTTCTTTTTCCTTTAAGAAAATTAAGCCAGACAGAATTAATGTAGTTATTACTATAAATTATTTTAAATAACAAATAGTAGATAGAACATCATTAAAGAGTTCATTATATTACAGCTTGACTACAATTTTATGAATTCATATTAGCTATAACCAAAATTTATTTATTAATAATAATGTATTGCATTTTCTTAGAAATAAATTTTACTTACCCTTCTCAGCATCATTCAAGTAATCTTTATCAGAAAATTATGAAAAGTTTGAGGGATTGGTCCTATATTCACCACTATCCGTTTTTTAAAACAGTATTATGTGTACAATAAGGGAGATTCGTGCATATTAGATTCAATTTTCTTGATCGTAGATATCTCCACTAGTAGTCTGACAGAATGAAATTTACCGCTAATGATTCCATGAGTCAATATTAGTTTATTCCATGTAATGGTTGGCATTGTATTAAAATCTTTTACATCTGGTGCGTAGATCGGCAATTTAAAAAAAATGGCACTTAGTTCACTCAGGTTTCACATTACTAAATGTAACCACGTTTTTATCTTTTTTCCAGAAATAACATCATGAGACTTTCAGGTTAATAACTAGATAGTGAGTTGTGAAATTTCATCTCATAAGCTCCGTGATCTTCAAGCACAGAACTTACAATTTTAAGAAATATAAAATAGTACCTGAGAACTTAGTCGTCCTCAACAATCAGCAGTGTAGTTTTGTAGGAAGCCTTTTGAAAAGTTAAGTTTCATCTTCTGCTTGCAGTTTGGTACTGATTGTTGAGGTTGACTGAGATCTCAGATACTATTTTATGAGTATATTTCTTAAAATTTTAATGTAGTGACCTCAATGGAGTTTCATAATGTATTTTAAAAATCATGAAGCATAGAACTGCAGTTTAGAGAGGTTAAAGTCGAAAAGATGGCTAAAGATGGCTGAGTATGAGGGGGATGCCTCTGCAGTTCGGTGCTTGAAGACACAAAGTTCATGAGGTGAGATTTCAGAACTCATTATCTAATTATTATGTAAGGTATGTTGAAATTGAAGTATCTCAGGTCTACTACAATAACAACATGGTGACCTCCAATAGGTAAGGAATGAATGGTCCTCTATCATTGAAAGGGAATGAGGTTTGGTATCTTCATAATGCTGTGAACCATGTACAAGTATGCACTTCCATAAAACATTCTACAACAAAACAAACTAATGACATTTTCACTATCAAACTTGTGCCTGATTAGAACAGTCCCATGACAACATGATATTATAACATTTATACAGTGGAAGGCTCAGTATATAGGACCTAAATAAGGATACTCTAGCCTAAGGGACAGCAGCATCTGTACAGAGTAGAAGAGCTAATTCATGTAAATTAAATATATTGATTTAATCATTAGATTAATCATATAACATAAAGAAGACAATAATGATATAAAAATATATATATATATATATATATATATATATATATCCGCAACTCGTGTCCAACTCAAGGTCGGATCGAGGGATGAGATGAGATGAAGCCCCTATATGTAGAGGTCTATGAATGACAAGGGTGCTGGCCGATCACGCCTGATGCACCATCACAGGGGCAGATGAACGAAATGAAACGAAATGGATGAGGTTAGTATGGAGAAAATTGTAGAATGAAATTGTGGCAGGGGAAAACGGGAGAAAACCCCAAGTAAAACCTGCTCAAGCTCCATTTTATCCACCATGAAATCTACATGGAATGACCGAGACTCGATCTTGGAATCTCAGCGGTGAGAGGCGAGCATCTAACTGCTTTTGCCACGGAGCTGCCCATGTAAAACTATAACATACATTAAAGAAACATAATCAATATATTAAGTCTGGCTAACTTTGAAATAATAATAAAAAATCTCTCTATTGTGTTAGAATAATTCTGAACATAAATAAATCCACACACATATATTACAAGTGGAAGAGATTAAAAATAAAGTTTACAACATAATAGAAACTGAAATATATTTCTGATCACAAGGATCCTCAAGTAAATCTAAGCATTAACCCCAGGATGGAGCTAGCCCCTACCCAGAGATCCGAACGAGAGGCTATTTTTATATTCGGAATATTTTACATTGAGATTATCCATCATATTTTGTTACTGAAAAATAGTGGGGGCTGCATTAGATGTTTTTACAGCTTATGTCGGTATCTCTTAAATGTTTGTGTGCTTAATTCAATAAACGTAGCCACCTCATCTTATATAGATGAGTACCTACGAGGGATTGTTCAAAGTATGAATAGAAAGTTTAGATAGATGTAGGTAATATATAAGAAGGAAAATATCTCCAAGGCCTCGAATGTTCTAATACCATCAGAGTCGAAAAAACAAGAGTTAGTCAAGGGAGACCATACATAGAATAGATAAAAATAGGAGCAAAACACAAGTAAGTGGAAGCAATCTTTTGTTCAGCTTGGGCACCTTGTGGTCGCCATCCACATATCCCCTAGATGGGGACCCCTGAAGTGCACATCCTCATAAATTGCTCTTTTCCAAACCTTCAAAGAACTAAACTCAAATCTTTAATAACCGGAACTTTGGAAATAGCACAACAATATATCCTGACTACTCATATTTGGACTCTAGTATCTGGAATATACTATAAACATCGGGCACTATATCAATCTTTTGTAAAATGAAGAACAATGTTGAACGGTACGTGGACTATCCTCTCTGTTATTACGTGAAACCTTACTTTTACTAAATACAAACCTAGTTTGTCTCATACAAGCTCCTAATTGGCTGGGCCCAAGTTTTACAGACAATTTCATATTTCTTTAAACATACCACTCGTAGGATAACTATAATCATTAATGCTTTTAAACTACAGCTAATCTATCTTTCTTTTCTTTTAATATGACCAACTGATCATGACAGGACTGGGATCGTGCTCTACAGCACTGAAATCTCAGGTTCAAGTTTACAATGAGACAGCTAAACAAGTCGTAAATAACAGACATCAAGATACTTTAACTAAAATATAAATATAATTGATATTGAATGATAAACACAAACAATATAGTATAACTGTAGGCTTTCACGGCCGGCGTCTTGATCCCTATTAGGTTCGTCTTCCGGGCATATAGGCCGTGGTCCAGTCGTTCTTCTACTCGACGTTTCGTCTACTGCTGCGGTAGACATCTTCAGGAGATACTGCGTGCTCTCTGTGAACTCCTCAACAGTCGGCTGCAGACTGGCTGGTCGTTGGAAACTCCCTCCCTATTTATAGGCACGCCCCTGGTGGAGAGGCGGTTTTCTGCGCGGTCCGTGTTGCGTGCTGTTTTGTCTAGGCTGTCGCTAGCAGAAGTCATAGGCTTCGTTGTCGTATTGTGCAGTGCCGGGATCCAGATTTTGTTTATCTTCATGGTTTCTTCTTTTTTTGTTAAAGGAATTTTTGTGTTTATATATTTCAATGGCTTCTCTGTACAGTCTGGTGTAATAATGTGATGTTTGGGACAATACCTGTGTTTCTTCGAATCTTATTATATGTTCTTGGTTGTTCATCCAGTGTTCCGCTACGGCTGATTTTTCTTTTTGTTTTAGTCTGCAATGCCTCTTGTGTTCTTGCAATCTTGTGGTAACCATTCTTTTTGTTGTGCCGATATAAACCTGTCCACAACTGCAGGGATGCGATATATACCGGCAGTACTGAACGGATCTCTTGTATCTTTGGCTGGGCGCAGTATATTGCTGATTTTTTGTGTTGGCTTGTAGGTTGTAGATATGTTATATTTATTTAATATTCGACCAATTCTCTCCGTTATTGTCTTGATATATGGTAGGTACACCTGACCCTTTGCCTCCTCCTTGTGCCCGTTTTCGGATATGTATTTATTGGGATTTATGGCTCGGCGAAAATCTGTTTTGCTGTATCCATTGGATTGAAACGCTGCTTGGAGATGATTAATTTCTTCTTGTAGATACTGTGGTTCCGAAATCCTTTTGGCTCGTTCCACCAGGGTTTTAATTATTCCGCGTTTTTGTCTGGGATGATGGTTGGACCGCTTATGTAGGAATCTGTCTGTGTGAGTCTTTTTCCTGTATACATCACATTATTACACCAGACTGTACAGAGAAGCCATTGAAATATATAAACACAAAAATTCCTTTAACAAAAAAGAAGAAACCATGAAGATAAACAAAATCTGGATCCCGGCACTGCACAATACGACAACGAAGCCTATGACTTCTGCTAGCGACAGCCTAGACAAAACAGCACGCAACACGGACCGCGCAGAAAACCGCCTCTCCACCAGGGGCGTGCCTATAAATAGGGAGGGAGTTTCCAACGACCAGCCAGTCTGCAGCCGACTGTTGAGGAGTTCACAGAGAGCACGCAGTATCTCCTGAAGATGTCTACCGCAGCAGTAGACGAAACGTCGAGTAGAAGAACGACTGGACCACGGCCTATATGCCCGGAAGACGAACCTAATAGGGATCACAAGCAATATAATTAGCTGTCGAACTTGAATATAAACATAAGAAATAGAAAATTATAGAGAACTAAGAGTCGTGATTTAAACATAACATTGGTATACATAATAAGTTCTTACACTCTATTCACTATCGTACTCTAAATCTTCATTCATTCCAAATAAATATGTTTTCTTGAACAGATTTTTACGAAAAGAAAAACGGAACAGTCCTCAGGCAGGGGATCTTCCCTTGATCCCCGGCGACCTTCTTGGAACCAAAGCGTAATTCCGACTGTTAACGGTACATGTCTTTGCGTCTCGGACGTAAACATCGGCGCACACCAAACCGCGCCAATAACATAAGGAGGTGGAATAGGAGGGGTTGAGAAGGGAAGGAAAGAGCACAGCACACAGTCTTTGATAATCATAGAGGATAAACAAGTTACGTCACAGTACGTCAACGGCAGTAAATTTTCGTCATCACGGCACAATATAGTGGAACTTTGTGTTGTCAGCAAATAGCTGGATACACTAAGAAGATAGAAGTCATTTAGGTTGTCTTCTCCATGCACATATTATATATATATATATATAGGGTGTCCATTTGGGATCTGATAGATACCAATATTTTAAACACTTTTTGTTAAGAAAGGTTTTTTGCTGTAATGCTTCCTTTAAGCGCTAGACGAGTGAATATCATTACTGCCTCCCACCCAGTTGGTTTAGATACGTAAATTACATTTGTGTACAATATGTATCTTTTAAAGGAAATGCACGAAAGAAACAAAACAAAGACATTTTAAGGCTTATCTGAGTAAGACACATAATCTAAATCCATGAAACAAACACAGAACACAAACAAAACACAAACATCTCATTGTTTACAAGTAATCACAGCTTTACTATTCAAAGCAAATGTTGGAATGCACTCCCACTGTGCTTAACACAAAGAGTACATCGGCGTGCCATAGTCTGCCATACTCTCGCAAAGACATCAGCCATTTATCTGATTTCGCCAGCTGAGCAGATTATTCGTGCCCCAAGGTCCTCTTCATATTTAACAGGTGTTTCATACACGATAGTCTTCATGTGCCCCCACAATAATAAGTCAAGTGGAGTAAGGTCAGGGAAGCGTGCTAGCCAGGCAATGAATCCACCTATGCCTATCCAGTGATTGCCGTAAGTTGATGACGTACTTCAGCACCAAAGTGAGTTGGTGCCTCATCATGTTTAATCACATGTCCTGTCTGATATGAAGGGGAACTGTTTCCGTTAGATCAGGCAAAATTGTTGTAGAAATACTATATAATTGTAAGCATTGTGTCGGGCGGGCAAAATGTATGGTCCTATTAAGAAGTTATCCACAATACCCGCCCACATATTAACACCAAATTTCAGTTGATGTGACCTCTGAAATGTAGCTTGGGAATTTTCGAAGGCCCTAACATGTGAATTCTGACTGTTAAATAACTGCTCACGTGTGAAACATGCTTCATCTGTGAACATTACATGGGATGCAAACAGTACAACGTTTTCAATTTTGTCCAGATACCACTGACAAAATTGTTGTCGCAGAGGATAGTCTTGAGGCCTCATTGCGTGGACCTTTTAAAGGTGAAAAGGGTGCAACAACATTTCCTGCAGAATTCTTCCCACAGTGCAATTGTCGCAATTGTCGAGCGATTGTGCGAGTACTAGCTGCAGGATTGTTCTCAATGCACCGCAACACATCTTCCTCATTCTCAGGAGTCCGTACAGAATGTGGCCGACCTCGACCTTCTGCTCGTCTATCCAAGAAGCCTCTTTAACATAGTTTACGTTCAATGCTGGCAAATGTAGTGTGATGAACTCTTCGGTTTCGGAACTGTTCTTGGTAAAGCCTTACAGATGCATGACCCGAACCAGCTTTTCCATACACCAACAGCATTTCCGTCATCTCATTCCAAGTGTACCTTTACATGTTGTAAATAAACTAGTATGCAGCATGCATTCCAGCACACTAACGCACAATGTCAAGGAAATACAAAGATAAGCTCAGGAAGTAAAAACGCTAAACGTATTGAGGCGTCTTTGTTTTGTTTCTTTCGTGTGTTTCCTTTAAGATACATACTGTACACAAATGTAATTTACGTATCTAAACCAACTGGGCGGGAGGAAGTAATGATATTAATTCGTCGAGCGCTTAAACGAAGCACTGCAGCAAAAAAAACCTTCCTTAACAAAAAGTGTTTAAAATAACACTGGTCAACAGTTGTTTTGTTGCTCTTGATATAAGATTAATTTCGGATATATTTATGCTCACAATTCATGAAACTATCAATGATTTTGGAAGATTTGCTCTGTTTTTTTAAATCTTTATTTTCATTTTACACTACAAAAATCGGAAAATATGAAAATAATATAACATATATTTATAATGTCAATTTTTTTTAAAATTAGTGTGCAATAACGTAAAGAGAAAAACATCGAAAACCCATGTTATACTTCATAAGATTTTCGTTTATAACTTTTAGGGGACAATCTATTTTTAAAGACTAGCAGTAATCTACCATCATGTGACGGTCCCATCTACCCTGATATCTTTTCTCCATTACTTTTAGATCCTAGTGAAAGCGCACTCTCTATTCGTCGCTATAATTTCCTAAATTATCCGGAAATCTATCCAGGTGACTGTGGGGAAAATGTAACTTTATACTCTTATTTTCTCCTAGAATCTTGAAGCTTAACAATATTTTTTTGCACAATTTCTTTATAATTTGGTGTTTTATAGTTACCCAGGAAATTTTCTACAACCAATACAAAACCCTTCCCAGCTTCACTTTCCGGAACAGTCATAACTTTGATAAAATTTGCATCTTTCAATTATTGCCGAATTTGAGGACCATCAGATATTCCGCCTTTTAACGTTTACATACTGAGCTTAGGAAATGTTCTACAAATGTATTTGAAACATTTTCCTTCCTTGTCGAACGCTTTGACTAATTGTTTTATCATATCCCAAAGTTTGTCGGTCTAATTTGGGA
Source organism: Diploptera punctata (assembly GCA_030220185.1). Taxonomy (NCBI): domain Eukaryota; kingdom Metazoa; phylum Arthropoda; class Insecta; order Blattodea; family Blaberidae; genus Diploptera; species Diploptera punctata. The sequence continues at coordinate 338,338 of JASPKZ010007188.1, read as the reverse complement.
CATCCTGTGTGTGTGTGTGTGTATATATATATATACCGGGCTTCCAATATAAACCCGGACCGGCCTCATGGGGTTTCACCGGTCAGGCAGCGCTCTGTCCTCGTCCGCATTTCACTCTGCCAGCCGCTCGTCCTTGAACTAGTCAGTTTACCATCGTTCGACAAGATGAGACGTCAGCTGACATTAGAGCAGCGCATTTATATGTGTAAATGTTATTATAAATACGAATCAGCTCGTCGCGTTCGCGAGGAATTTATTCGGAACTTCCCTGGACAATTACCTCCTTCCAGATCGACAATCCACGATCTTGTGACTAAATTTGAGACCACTGGTTCAGTACAAAATAAGAAACACTCGCTCCCCAGATCTAACAGTGTGTGATTTTTATTTGTGGGGTAGCCTGAAAAACAAAGTGTACAAAATAAATCCGCACACATTGGAAGAACTGAAGAACAACATAAGAAATGAAATCAGAAACTTGATAGTGCCCGAACTACAGCGTGTCAATCTAAATGTGTTTACTCGGTATAATGCCTGTTTAACTGCGGGAGGACAACATTTGCAGCATTTTCTATAAGGTAAGAAACAGTTCAAAGACGGGTGGCAGGCAGGGTGAATTGCGTGAGGAAGAGACAGCACTGCGTGCCGGGTGAAACTCCGTAAGGCCGGTCCGGTTTTATATTGGAAGCCCGTTATATATATGACATACATGGCTAAAAAACTAAAAGAAGAAGAAGAATATGAAAAATGGGGACTTATATAAACATTGAGAAAACTAAATATCTGTGTATAGGAGAAGAAATGGAAAATATAAATTTCAACAATGGAGAAGAACTAAAACAGTATTGAATGCACTTATTTAGGAACAAAATTAGACCATTCAGGCGATAACACAGTGGAAATTAAAAATAGAATCGCACAAACAAAACAAGCAATAAATGCTTTAAACTCTGTTTGGTGGAGCAAAAAATTACAAAAATAGAAAATTACAAATATATAAAACCATAATTCAGAGCATTTTAACATATGGTGCTGAAGTCTGGCAAATTCCTGCCAGGGAAATGAAAAGAATTTTAAGTACAGAAATTGATGTTTTAAGAAGATCAGCTGGAAAATCTAGACTGGATAGAATACGAAATAAAGAAATAAGGAAAATTATGGGTTTACAAGAGGAGACGGACATCACAGACATTATAGAAAAGAAAAGATTACAGTGGTATGGCCATGTCAAAAGAATGCCAGAGCAAAGATTGCCTAAAATTGTTATCGAATGGATCCCAATAGAAAGGAGGAAGAGAGGAAGACCGAAGAAAACTTGGATAGAAGGGGTACAAGCGGCTATGAATATCAGAGGATTGGAGGAAGATCAATGGATGGACAAAGAGGAATGGCGTTTGGTTTCCGGAAGACGGCGGCAGCTGCCATGATACCGGATGATGATGATGATATATATACACCCCAAACGTTTTGTATGGGGACACAGGTGCTCCCTAGCAGGAGCTTTTAACCAAGCATAATTTAGTTATGCTTATTTAGTTATAGACGTCAACGAGTGATATGTGGTTAGCACATTACCTTAATGAGACATCTAGTAGTCAACTAATATAATACCCTGCACATTAGGGTGTATCAAAAATGATCTTAAACCATTTTTTAAATTTATAATTAATTGTGCCTAAAAAGTTGCATTTAGATTGTAGAAATAATGTATCAAATTTTGGTAGCTTTAAAAAATTGTCACCAAGGCGCATGGACATACAGATTACTTAATTTATGTTTTTTGTGAATAATAATGATCAACTGTACTGCTTTAAACGCTATCGCCATTAGTGGTAGTCCTTTGAATATTTGTTCCCTCTTTACTAATATCAAAGTTTGATCCATCCATCTGTTAAAGTAGATTCCTTTCTTTTCTTTTCCTTAGTTTAACCTGTCCTGATAGTAATTTTTACGTGTCCCACACTACATATGCCTTGACACATGACCTTTCAGGAGAGAATTGTAAACTCAGATTTGGGTCACTCCATGTCAAGTGGCCAAATCACCTTTTTCGTACACCTTGGATCTTGATGAAATTTGGTGTTAGTGTTGAACAAAGCTACAAGTGATGTTGTGCAAAATCTAAGTTTCACTAGTAGTAAAGAGGGGGCACTAGGATCTCCTGAAATAGGTCACATGTGCAATGCAACCGTGCACGTGAATATATTGGGAAGTTTAAAGTGCTGTTGTAGCAGATAGCATCTTGAAAAATTGCAACCAGGGACAATGTTTTGTGCTCTGAACGCAGGTTGCAATTTCAATGCTTTTAAAATTTTATTTTTATTGTTGTTATCACACAAAGTTGATCAAATAATCCGTCACGTCAATTTGAGGCAGATTTTTCATGCTTACAACTTTCAAACAAGATGTTCTATAAACTTATGCTTTGGTAAGCTAACTAAAACCATTAATGATTTTAAGCTGCCAAAGTATCAGCTATCAAGCTCACTTTGTTGTCAAGATATATGCTATTCAATATGAGGTTCAAATTTTATGCGTCAAATTTTATGAATTTTCAAACACAAGTAGCAAACCACCTTTTGCCCCAATCAAGTTATTTTTGTTACCATTGGAAAGAGTAGGTTTTTTTCTTTTAGAATTATCTTATTTCACCTTTGAGACTCATCATTTAAGGAAAGAAAAATTACTTTGAAAATTGCACTCATTTAAATAATATGATGTACGGATGTGATGAAAGGAAATCATTTGTACAGGTTCATTCAAACTATTGCTGTTAATGATGCTTAATGTCTACCAAATGATTTTTATTTATGGTTATGCAATATGTGAATCTTATCTAATAAAATTAATGCTATTTTAATGCTATTTGAGGGTTGTATATGCATTGCAAAATCAGAAATCCTTGCGTTAGTCCATGGTGGCTGAGCCACTACCAATTTCATGTTTTAAATGAGTGTGTATCACTTCACCCAAGGCACAAATTGGAAACCTCATTGCCTAGGGATCACGCCCGATAGCCCGGAAAGGCCAATCATGGGTGTGGGTCTCTTACCAAGGATCCGAAGCCTGACGTTGTTGGTTTCTTTTCAAGGATCCCAAGCCTGACGTTGAGGGTTTCTTGCCAAGGATCCCAAGACCGATGTTAAGGGGTTCTTACTAAGGATCCCAAGCCCAATGTGTTCAGGGTTTCTCATCGAGGATCCCAAGCCAAGAGTTGCTTCTACCAACCCATTTGCTACAACCAGTTCCCTATCGCTATCAGTTGCTAATCTTCAGCCAGACCAATACATTGCCTGCATTTACGATAACAATTTATGCATCCACATGGAATAGCTCACTCATTTTATTGGCCCTTTAGAAAAGACACCTGTTAGATACCACAAAAGCATATTATAGCCAACATTCCAGCACCCACAGCTACAGCAATGGGAAGGCAGTATAGTTTAGAAGAACCCTTCATGATGAATATTGACAATAAATTTCAATCAATTATGAAACAGTCAAAGAACTTTTCAATCTATAGTTTTACTTATTGAACAATGGGGTATCACTTCGACTTGAGACCCATGAAGAAACCCACCCTTAGCTTGGGATCCTCGATGAGAAATCCTCAACATTGGGCTTGGGATCCATGGTAAGAAACCCTCAACGTCAGGCTTGGGATCCTTGGTAAGAGACCCACACCCATGGTTGACGTTGCCTGGCTATGGGGCGTGACCCCTAGGCAATGAGGTTTCCAATTTATGCCTTGGATGAAGTGATACACACTCATTTAAAACATGAAATTGGTAGTGGCTCAGCCACTATGGACTAACTGATGGATTTTTGATTTTGCAATGCATATACAACCTTCCAATAGCATTAATTTTATTAGATAAGATTCACAAAATTAAACATAGGCTCAATTCTGGAAATGCGTGCTATTATGAATTGCAGAGACTCTTGATGTCCCAACTCCTTTCAAAAAACGTTAAACTGAAAATATATAAAACTATTATTCTACCAGTTATATTATATGGAAGCGAAACATGGACTCTTACTTTAAGGGAGGAAAGGAGATTACAAGTATTTGAGAATAAAGTACTTAGGAAAATTTTTGGAGCAAAGAGAGATGAAGAGACAGGTGAATGGAGAAGACTACATAACAATGAACTACATGGTCTTTATAGGAAGCCAGATATAATAAGAACAGTTAAGTCTCGTAGACTGCGATGGGCAGGACATGTTGCACATATGGGGAATGAAAGACTTGCATGGAAGCTTCTTGTAGGAAAGCTAGAGGGAAGACGCCCAGTTGGTAGACCAAGAATGAGGTGGGAAAATAACATTAACTATGATTTGAGGGAAGTAGATTATACAGGGAATGATTGGAAAGCATTAGCTCAGGATAGGGATGTATGGAGAGCGTATGTCCGTGCAGCCATGAACCTACGGGTTCGATAGTGCCAGTGAGTAAGTAAGAGTAAGTAAGATAAGATTCACATATTGCATAACCATAAATAAAAACCACTTGGTTGACATTAAGCATCATTAACACCAATAGTTTGAATGAACCTTTCATCACATTTGTACAGTATATCGTGCTATTTAAATGAGTGCAATTTTCAGAGTAATTTTTCTTGCCTTAAATAATGAGTCTCAAACGTAAAATAACATGACTCTAACAGAAGGAAGTCTGCTCTTTCCAATGGTAACATAACTTGATTGGGGAAATTACTATTTGTGTTTGAAATTCACAAAATTTAATGCGTAAAATTTGAAATTCATGTTTAATAGCGTATATCTTGATAAAAAAGTGAGTTTAATAGCTGATGCATTGGCAGCTTAAAAGTTGTAATGGAAATGGTTAGTTCACCAAAGCATAAGTTTCTAGAAGGTCTTGTTGCAAAGTTGTAAGCAATGAAAATTTTCCCCCAAATTGATGCGACAGATTATTTGGGCAACTTTGTGAGATAACAGCAATAAAACTAAAACTATTTGAACCTTGGAACTGCAACCTTCATGTTGAGCATACAAAGTTGTCTGTGGTTGCTATTTTTCAGGAAGCTAGCTGCAACATTTCCACAACAGTAGTATTTGAAACTTGCCAGTTTGTTAGAACGTACGTCAGTGGTGCATAAGTGATGTTTATGATGGAGACCCGAGGGCCCCGGCTATAATACTTATGAAGGTGAAATTTTACACAGCATTATCTCAGACATATAAGTGTCCCTACACAAAATTTCAGCGAGATTGGAGATGGTGACTAAACTTTTTAGTTGTTAATTTGGTCGCTTGACATGGAATGTCACATTTCATACATTTTTTAAATGTTGAAATAAAATGAGGAAGGTATTCTCCAAAAATTAGCAAAATTCAATCTTTAAAAATTGGGGTTTACTTGATATCCAAAATTTAAAAAAATGCTTAACAGCCACCATGTTTGCTTTGTTGCAATGTATCTTTATACCATACAATTTAATGAATCCTTAAATTGGCATAATGTTCTATAAGATACATTGGTTCAATTTTTATTTAAAAATTTTAATAAATCAATGGAAAAATGAATCAGTAGACATTATTTATAATGTTTTGTTACATTATACAATATGCAACCTGTAATAACTTACGGTTATGCATGGTTTGTTTTCACTGCAGTCCAATACACTTAAATAAGAATTAGAATTAGAAAGGAGTGATAATGATATTAATTTTTTTAGAGAATTATAAAACAGTTTCTGTATATCTCAGTCGTCCTCAATAATTTGCAAGTGTTGTTTTATAGACTATATACTATAAAACTGCACACTATATACTATAAACCAACACTGAAAATTATTGAGGACGACTGAGATATCAGGTACTGTTTTATAATTCTTAAAATTTTAACACAGTGACCTCAATGGAGTTTCGTAATACATCTTAAAAATCTTGATAATGATATGTAATGTATCGAAACTAGTCTTCAATAAATTTACATATATGAGGTCAGTCGTGAAAATTCTAACTCTGTAAATTACCCTTAAATACGCTCGTATAAGAAATTGAGTTTCCACAATTTAAGGGTTAACCAAAGAAAATTATATTCTATAAACCAGCAAAATGACAATAAATTTGACTTGCTGAGGAATTTGTTTAGTAAATGCAGTTCCTGCATGACGGACTTTTTATATATTGAGTATTCCATTAATCTGCCATTGTTTACTTTTCCAGATAATCACAATCATTCTGTGAATTAGTTTTATAAGATTTCGTCCAATGTTTTTAAAAGTTCTGCTATTAAAATATTTTCACCTGGTGCAATATATATATATATATATATATATAATATTATCATTATTTAATCTAGTCAGTCATAACATGATTTGTCTTATTTAAAGAAAAATTATATGCTCAGACCGGGGCTCGAACCCAGGACCTTTGACTTTCCGGGCCAATGCTCTACCGACTGAGCTTCTGAGCGAGTTCCGATAATATAATATAAAAATTTCCAAGTAAATGTCTTCTTAATAAAGAAGCCGCCATTTACAAAGACAGAAACGAAGGTTTGTAGGCATTTGGTGCGCGGGAATTAACACACGTATATAAGAGAAATATTTTCGTTTAGATCGGAACTCGCTCAGATAGCTTAGTCGGTAAAGCATTGGCCCGGAAAGCCAAAGGTCCTGGATTTAAGCCCCGGTCTGAGCGTATAATTTTTCTCTTCAAACGAAAACAAGTGTAAGCCTAACTAAATTAGTATGGTTCAAATTCTTCCCTGTAGGGGAGAGCGCCTAAATCTCTGTTAAGGGAAACATGGGCTTACAAAATACAAGAAGATATGATTTATCCATCATTGAGATGTATGAAATGAATAATAAAAATATCCATGATTTGTCTTTTCTACTATCTGTTTTTTATTTATTTTTTTTTTGCATTAAGCATTTCATCAAAAACCTCAAGTCCGTTTTTAGTTATTTTATCTTTATCTTATTTTATCTTTAATATGACAGAAGCAGACATGCAAGACCGGGAAATGTAGAAGAAAAAAATTAAGTTACATTGTTCTGCAAAATAAAACTTTTTCTTTGATAAAAAGTACATATTGTGATTTTAACTAATTTTGATATGCTGAATTGAATGACAATTTCCTCTATTACTTAAGTTTTTTTTACAAATAAGTTAATACTAAAGTATCATATTTTTAATGTAAAAGCATGTCATATAAAATAAGCATTGATTACACTGCATACTAAATTGAAATATGTACATATACAGCTCTATAAAAGTTTGCTGTCCTTCATTAGATCTGTTTCCTGAGGCCCATCTAATGTATCCTTTTTTATCTTAGCTTCGTAGATAATTGAAAACTTACAATTTGTATATTTTAACCAGGGAGTGGTGGCGTGGGGGATTTTCCAAACCCATATGATTTTTACTCCCAAAGTTGCTATTAATTCACTCTGTGCCCACATATCTTCCACTGCATTCTTTCCCTTTTGTTTGATGTCAATAACCTCAAACTTGAAGCACTAAAGATATAAATTGAATATAAAGTGGTGAGGTGTCAGGGTCCCATTCTTCCCCAAGTCACCTCTTATGTTTGAATAGATTATAGTAAAATTGTTTGTAAACATTGCATTTCATAATGCAGCATTGTTTGTGTAAAAATTATCAGTTCATAAACAAAAGAGTTTTTGTACTAAAAATGTGTTTGTCATAAGTAATGCCATAAGTGATTTCCAATTTATCTAGAGGATTTGGAAATCAAGAGTGGCATTTGTTAGGACTATTTAACGATTAGAATTAAACTGTTTATTCAAAAGTCATTATTTAAATATAGTTACCGGCAATTTAAAATATTTATATATTTAATGTAAACGACGAGTTTGGAAACAAATCAGAAATGTGAAGTTATGTATATTCACTGCAACGTGATCATATTATTTATTGGCAAGTAGGATCGCTATATTGTAAGAATCCACCCTAGTGGAGAAATAATGAAACATCAATCTGTATATTATCCATAGTAATTCTGCCCGAAGGCAGGTCCTTCACTGCAATCATAGCTTTTTCATGCTATGCTTGCAGCTCTACTAGGGAATTGTAGGTGTGGTAGCTTCTCGTTGCTTTCCACACCGGTGAAGGATGATGATGATAAGAATGATGGTGATGACCATATGATTTCGGGGACCGTTTGGGCCTTAAAGTTTTCCTGACATTTGTCTTACATGTGAGGAAAAACCCCGATAAAAACCTCACCCAGAAAAACTGCCCCGACCGGGGATCGAACCCGGGCCCGCTGCGTGACAAGGCAGCACGCTACCTCGAGACCACAGCGGTGGACCTGTATATTATAATCAGCATTATAGGTTATTAATCTATTTTTTTAGTAAACAGCTCAGTAAAATCAAATCTGTTCATTATTTGCCATATTCAATGTATTTATTGGAGAAACATAATGCTCTGAGCTGTTCAGAATATTAAAAAGGAGGAGGTTTCTTTATCACAAAAGCATGAGCTGATAAAGAGAAATCAATAAAGAGCGAGGTGAAACACGACTGTCATTGGTTGTAAAACTAAATTCATTAAAATATGATTGGTCATTGACTACCACTTGGGGCATGAGTTAAATAATCAAAATAATACAACTATCATATACAGTGAAGGATAATATACATTCAAACAGGTAAACATGTAAGTCTAAACAAGAGGATAGTACTTCAATAATAATATATGCTAATAATAATCATAATAATAATAGTAATAATAATAATAATTAGGTCAAGAATGTTCATGACCTTAAAATGTTAAAAAAATTGTGTTAAAATGACCTAAAACTGTAAAAATAGACCCAATGAAAATTATAAATTTCATAGTTATTGTCATAATTAGGAAAATTAATTTAAATATATTTTAATCAGTTATTAATCATTTTTAGTCCCTCGCCGTAGCCGAGCGGTTAAGGTAGGAAGCCTTGGCGCAGAGCTACGGGACTTGCGCTGGTTCGAGTCTCCATGGGGGAAGAAATTTTCTCATGATATTTCGGCCAGTATGGGACCGGTGCCCACCCAGCATCGTGAGGCAATTGGGTAGCTAAAATAAGTAGCGGCTCCAGATTGAGGAACCAACTATAACGGCTGGGGGACTCGACATGCTAACCACATGTCACCACTACACTGGCTGTTGATCATCTACCTCTGTGATTGACACATGTGGATGTGAAGGGCCAGCAGCCGGCTGGTAAAAGGGCAACCGCTGAAAAGTGGAAAGACCCTCAATCGGAATTAATCATTTTTAATTAGTCATTAATGGTTCTATTAAACAGGAATTGTACAAGCAAAATCCTTATGTTATAAGAAATATTGGTTTGAAATTCGTATTTTGGATCAACAGGATTACAGAAATGTTTCCAAATACCAAAGCTATATTATCTAGATCAGAGAGTACCGTTAGAGGCATAGAATTTTGCTTTGTTGGGAGAGAAAGAGAGATACAGAGAGAGAGAGAGAGAGCGAGAGAGAGAGAGAGAGAAAGTGGGTTGAACACAGGCCTCAGGATAGATTTTACCATTGGGCTTCAGAGATGGCAATACAAGTATAGGCAGGACTTGGACGAGTGTCTTGTCCATCTGACCAGAGTGGAGCCGATTCGACGTTAGGCAAGTTTGCACCATGTTATTCTTAATAGGATTTCGGGGCTCTGATATGAAACCAAAATGGGCAAAGGTTCTAGATCTTGTAACTTTGAAATAGGAACCAGTTTGAATAAGAGTGTAGAAATCGATGAACTTAACATTATGTCAATGATATAGTCGGGTCATGTGGCAGATTTGAAACCTACTAACGTGTAAACGTCTATCTCCTTCTCTAGCTAAGTATAGGAAGTAACGTAGAATAGTTTAATAATTTTATTGTAGCCTAAAATCTAGTTTCATTACTTATTGTAACCTATAATTTATTGCTTATAGTTTTAAATATAGAGTCTTAAATTAATTAATTAATTTAATGATCTCAACTACCCCTTTTTAGTAGAATCTCCGGTTTTTTTTTCCGCTCGGGGAAACCCTAATCCGTAGAGTAAAGCACACGCTACCAAACTACCCCAAATTAATCCATGTTCCAAAGACCTCTAAGCCCTTTTTAAAGCCTCCTGTTTACAATATTGGTGTTGCAGCAGGTGGAATATCGAAAATATAATATTCTATCACATTTTCGAAAAAAAACGAACCATTTCAATTTCAAATTGGATCTTGGAATACAGTTTAAATAATAAGTTGAGATACGTTCGTTTTAGGTAAAAAAGGCAGAGTATTTAGTAGAAAATTTTTGGTAAGCAATTAAGAAAAAACTGATAATTAATTAATTAATTAATTAAGTATTGGCGAAAGAAATATATTCGTTCGGTTAAGATGTCTAGTTAAATGTAAATATTAATTAGTAAAAGAAAGAAAGAAAGAAAGAAGAGAGAGAGAGGAGAGAGAGAGAGAGAGAGAGAGAGAGAGAGAGAGAGAGAGAGAGAGAGAGAGAGATAGGATAATTTATTAATTATATTGGGGAAATGTTGGTTTTGAGCGATCATTTTTTTTGTTTTGTTGGCAAATGTAAAATCAGAAGTAGCATGATTCATTACAATAAAGAAACATAGGAGAAAGCAGTATGGCGATCACTCATAGTTACGGTGCCACGTAAGTTACCTACCTAATCGAAGGGCTTCTGGCGCATGCAATATTTATACACGGAATTTAGTATTATAATTATTAGGATAGGTTTGTGCTATGCAAAATGGATTAAAATTTCGAATCTGCGCGGTTATGTTCACATGTTGACAGATCAATTGATTCGTGGCAAACATACGGGTTTACGCCATATTGAAAATCCCGTGTTGTCATTTCCTGTATGGTGTTCAGGTCGAAAATAATTACATTGTCGTAATGATTAGAATATACTAGATATTGACAAATTACTTTCCCATGGCTAAATTATTATATAATATTGTAACAACAAATTATTTAAAATGTTTCGGATTATTAAAAGAGAATTTAAGACAGATCTAATCAGATTTACAACATGCCAAAAAGGTACTGCGAACGAAATACTAACTCAGGATATTTAGGAATTCATTTCCAGATTTTTTTGCGAACGGATCGTTTCTGCACGTATTTTAAAAAATAATAGTTGTGCGCAAAGTGTGCCTCGTAGTATTAAAAGCAAACTGAGAGTCACTCCTCGATTTAGGTTGGTAATAATCTAAAGTCAAAACATACTGATTTCCTCTAAACAAACATTATGGTACGCAAGGTTCTAAAACAAATAAATTTACGAAATAAATATACAGTGTACTAACGAGAGAAGATTAGCACAAGAAGTCATGGGTTCGAACTAAGGGGTGTGACTAGCTTTATAGAATCTGAAGATGGCCGCGTCCTTGTTTTCAGAACAAAAAGTGGATAAAAAACATCGAATCGAATAAAGGAAGTAAGTTTATTATAATTAAACGTAGGGAGATAGTTATTGCAGGGGAATAACTTTGGTAAATATAGCTGTATCAAATAACACAATTTCAAAAGTTTATCTCCTTAAAATATAGAAAAGTAAATAAATTATATGAAGAGGAACTCATATAAATGGAAATTTGACCTTACGAAGATGAACAGGTGGTAGATTAGTGAACTCTCCGGACCTTAAAATTACTTATAAAATTATGCAAATTCAATATAACTTGATGATATTGTAGGTTTTTTTTTGGGAAATACCTTCAGAAAGTCAGGGCATAGCTCGAGAGAGAATTGGCAGGCACTGGAATGTGTCAACCACAAAAGTAAAGTAGGCCATCCCGATGGATATTAAGATAGCTGTGTTGGATTTAGGTTAGAGACTTAGAAAGTGGCTAGTAAAATTCACTAGGGATAATTGGCTATTACCACGACATTTATAGATATAATTTATTTTTCCTAGCAAACAATCACTAGAGTTTCACCTCTTTGTCAATAAAAGAGAGAAGTGAATAATGATTGTGGCTATTCAGGCATTAGTTAAATTGTTTGCCCGAACTTCGATTATTTTAATACCTTATCAAAAATCTTGGATAAATGAAACTATAAAATATGATTTTTTTTGCAACCATTGGAACAAACTCAACATTACCTATAATGATAGTACCAACTTAGAACAACAAATTAGAATTCAAGAGATTGAGGTTATAAGATCTTGAGTATGGTAAATAAAATTTATAGTACTCAAACCAAATGATATTAAAACAGGACTTCCTGGAAAGCACGAAATTAAATCAGGATCAGAAATGGGTTGGACCTTCATAAAGATAAACCTAAAGAATAACTCTAATCTAAACTTATGCATGATAAAGAATTATAACGGGTTATTTAATTTTACACTTAAGTATTAAGTAGTAGACTTACCTCCTAAAATAATATTACAGAGATAAGCAAATGGAATTAAATATCAATAAACAAATAAAAGGGTAAAACAACATCTAAATTATAAAAATAATAATAATAATAATAAACCACAATCTCAATAATAGTACATTTAAATAAGAAAGGCTTACGAGATGGGTATTATGGAGTTACTAGTGCGGGAATATTAGGACAGGTAGTCATGTTCGATTGAGTGGAACCCAGGATATACCCTCGGATTTAAATAGGGATAGCGATTGACATCTCGCACATTCAAATGATCTAGTAAATTGATTGGAAATACCAACTATAAGATTCGAAACTCCTGATAATGTGATAGGATAATAGCCTAATGGATTTAATCATATAGATGAAAAATTCAGCAAGCTTAACACCAATAATATTAGTGATACTTAATAATGACTACTGTCATAAACGAATAATTATAATAATAACCTAAAAATAAGTACTATTAAAATAACCCTTGAAACTAAGCCCCCATATTGGTTTAGTGGACCCACATGATGGGAAAAAAGTGTTTGATATTTTGGAAAACTATCAGGGGAACTAGCTAAGGAAAGGAGCTAGATGAATTAAATAATTTAAATCAAACCTAAAGGAACAATAATAATGATACTAAATAATAAATAATAAAAAACTCTCGGCTTGGAATGAATAACGGGGCCTCAAATTACGGAGACGGGTATGAGGCAACTATCGGAAATGACGATACGAATTTTAAACGGCATTTGTATCCTAGTATGTTAGATGGTGGACGAGCACCTCTGGCATAATGAGTCCTACGCACCTAGAATTCAAGAAAGATAATAAGAACCATTGCGGACAGAGATAATTAGGCATAAATAAAATGGATAGCTAAGTGGTTAACATTAAATAAGATTAACAATAATAATACTTGTGAGATAAATAAAAGTTTATGAAAACCAGTTAAAATACAAAATGTCAGAATAATATTACCGGTAATCCAAAATAATGAAACATAATAATAGGAAAATTATATTAAGCTAAAAAAAACACAATTTTAAACTGAAGGAATGCAATGAAAAACCCCCCGTCTCAACAGAAAATAATAAGAGAAATGATAATACTACAACTAATGTTAAATAAAGTGATACTCAAAATAATAATTAATGGGAAATAATCAGATAAAGGAAGGCGAATAATATTGATAGGAAAAAGCTAATAATAAGAATACTAGGGGAAGGATAATCAGATAGGACCAGCCAATAACCCTGATACTAATATTTAAATTATAATATTACAAGAGGAAAACTAAACATGTAAGGAATGACAAACAAAATTGACTAATAACACGCAAATTGGGTAATAATAGGATGAAGACGAGAGACAAAAAGAACAACGGATGGCGAAATAAACGCACCATTGTAAAAATTAGTCAAGTAACAACACGAAAGATTATACGAACTATGATAGTAATACCACAATAACAATCTATCGGTAATATTTATAGTATAAATAATAATAATACTAATAATAATAATAATAATAAATTGATAAAATAATAATAAACTCCCATTAATATTAATACAAATGATATTATTGATACCAATGAATAATAGCAATTATCAGGACATAATTATGTCATAAAAATAATAATAAGGGAAAATACATAATAATTTTAGGAAATAGGCTCATTTAAGGTACATATGGGATTCATGGAAAAGTCTGTAGCCTTATGAGAAAATAACATGAAAACCAATATAAGAATGGGACGCTGTATGTTACGCCTAAGGGAAGAATGAATAATAGGCAGTTATGCCAACAAGGATGATAGGAATTACTTTGACAACGCGAGAAACTCGGGGAGTGACAACAGTGACACAAATCGAAAGAGAAGGAAGTGACGTGTATTTCAAATAACTTGGCAAATTTGCTCTAAGTAAAAGCGGACGGAAGAGGAGCAGGGAAACTCAGACAAACCAGAGAAAAGTATAAACTGTTGAAACGCGATTAAGAGTAGAACCGGCGTTGAAAGAGTTTTCCGGAATTACGATGCATGCAGAATTGATCGAAAACAAAATGATTTTATCCCCTTAAAATCTAGAAGATAGAGTTTAGGATACTTGACCCATAGTTGGGACGTCTCAACCGATCTAAGGAAGTGTGTTATTACTAAATTTTGGGAACCCAAGAGCTACATTGAATATGCTTCTAATAAAAGTTAGACAACAATAATTATACTCGACTGTTCGCGACACTTGACTGAGATGCACACAGGAGGAAACAGAGAGAGAGAGAGAGAGAGGAGAGAGAGGAGAGAGAGAGAGAGAGAGAGGGGGGAGAGAGAGAGAGAGAGAGGAACCATATAAAGATAGAAATGAGCCAATAGACTGCAACCTAGGCCAATCTTCGCTAAGTGACTTTTAGGCAGACACCCACGTAGTAACAACATAGGAAGAAATCGCAAAGCAGGGAAGACAACATACCTTGAGGCCGTGCCTAGCCTATGCTAGAGCCACTGTGTTATGGATGTGAGGTCAGCGCGAAGATGAGAGAAAGAGAGGAATAGTGAGAAAGTAAGAGATTGTGCAAGTCGGAAAGTGGGACACCCCCATAAAGACATGATCTGGAGTCACAGACCTCCATGGTGATACAGGAGCACTGGCCATAAATCCTTGCCGACTTGCCACTGACGTTAAGGACCATTCGGTACTACAACACAGATAGAGAGTTAGGCACCAGAGAACGAATATTGAACGAAAATATAGATATTGAGGCAATAAAGAACACAGATATTGAAGAAATAAACGATAGTGATAACCGGGTTGAGGGCAATAGTAGGACTACCATCAAAGAGAATAGGATCAAATCCGTCGTCCGATGAGCCCAACAGGCCCTCCCTAAGATTGAGGTTGAAGACGAAACTTCTGAAGCAGCAAAATTAGGGGTGGGTAGGAAGGATTTGGGACACCGTTGGCATGGATGGGATAACCTGTTCTCATGCTTTGAGGCCACACCCCAGCGAAATCCGGGCCACCAACGCACGGGGTGGATCCCATTCCCTGTTTTCGAGGCCGCAGCCCGATAGTTTCGCTGGCCTACTCGACACAGAGAGTGCAAGGGGAAGCACAAACGGAGGCAGGCATGACTAGGGCCACCTTTGGCATGGATGGGAAAACCTGTTCTGTTGCTTTGAGGCTGTAGCCCAGAGAAATCCGGGCCACTAATGCAGGGGGCGTATCCCATTCCCTGTCTTCGATGCCGCAGCCCGACGAGATGTCTGGGGCCTCCCTAGGAGATTATGATGCCAGGAAATTCACCGGTGGTAGGAACAGGCGGAAAGTAAAAACAAGAGATAGAAACAAAGCGATAAATAAAGACGTACGCACATGTAGAAAATTGTCGAAATGGATAGACAACAAATCCTAGCAAAGGAATATCATAAACACTAGTGCACTAGGGGGATCGGAACAATAGTTTGGGGAAAAAAACACATACACGATCGTGCGATTGACAAGTAGAAAAAGAAGAGAGACAGATTGACCTAGGATGGGAGATGACATAAAATGTTAAACACATAAGGTGGTGTAGATAAGCTGAAGCAACCATAAGCAGTCTAAATTAATTAGAAACCCCCTAGAATACGGAGCACAGATAGCAAGGAGAAGAAGTTCTGAGTGGAAGAATAAATAAACAAAGAACCCCCTGGAGTAGGACGTGGATAAATGGTTCCAATTGAAAGGAAACATAACGAACCCCAATAAAAATGACAATATGTAATAGGGAATGAAGGAAACCCCAGGAATAAAGAGTAGAGGACAAAAAAGAGAAGATGAGTAAACACTTATGTAATATTAAAGAAACGATCACAGGGAGAACCATATACGAAACCAAAAAGTATTTTTTTTTAATTTCATTCAACTGAGCTATGAGAGAATAGCCACTAAAAATAACTAGTTAGGTGATGTCAGGGATTAAAGTACACTCGTGTTCAAGAACTCAGGAAAAGGAAGAGAATGATGACAAGGAACTTCAGACTGCTACATAAACATCACGGTGGCATTTGTAAAAGAATTAAATCCGGTTAATGATGAACGCGCATATGATTAATAAACCATGTGATAATTAGAATCCTAATCGACTTAGGTAGTGAAGAGGAGCTCACTCTGTCGAAGATCAAGGGTTTCTACTGCTCACGGAAATAGTTAGGGTTAGTAGCTTAGCAAGCAAGGCCAAAACCTCTACGGGCTGAAGAATAATGAGAAATAAGATCACATGGACTGCAAAATTTCAGAACATTGAAAAACTGGAAACCAACCTGAAATCACTTGTCCAGACACAAAAGTTGCTTTAAATTGATGTATCACAATTCAGGTACAAAATTAAAGGCTAGGAGAGGTGAGCGTGTTAATTAGAACAGAAAACATAGATAAAATGCCCTGTTTTCAGGAGATAGGGAAAGAAATCAATGCTCTCAAACACAGGATCTCAAGGAAACGATAACAGAAATTCAGGATGCGAGATATTAATGGGTAATTATAAGGTTTTATTTTGGTATTGATTAAGTTGCATTTACATGATAAA
This sequence comes from Diploptera punctata, assembly GCA_030220185.1. Classification (NCBI taxonomy): domain Eukaryota; kingdom Metazoa; phylum Arthropoda; class Insecta; order Blattodea; family Blaberidae; genus Diploptera; species Diploptera punctata. The sequence continues at coordinate 321,399 of JASPKZ010007188.1, read as the reverse complement.
ATGTAGTACATAAAGTTCTTTCGACTGATGTGAAGACGAGCGCACCCGGTCGAACATAGGACTCCATCGTAAAGAAGGGAACTAGATAACCCTTAGAACTAGGCAAATTTTCGGACTGTAATAATAACGATAAGATCAACCGATCGGCGTAATTGAAATATTGTGAACATAAAAAAACTGAATTGCTGACCAAATACAAGTACAAGGGAAAATTAAAAAGATGATATTAGAACATTAATAATTATTGATGATTTATATACAAAGATTCCATAGACATAAGAGCGTTCTTTTCCAACATCAGATCAAAAAGGAAAGAAGGATAAATCTCAAATTATGAAGACGTTGCTGATTATGGGATTAATTCAAAATCTTTTTTTTTTCTTGTTGTACCATTGAGTTATTAATGATTAGGAGTAAAATTAGAGGAATTTGAATAGAGGAAAGAATGATAAAATAAAGATGTACAGCTTTTGAAATAACTGATGGTGCACAAATAATGTTCAATTCCCAGAACGAAGCCACTACGCATGATGAGAGATCAGCTATTTCTTTGTGTGTCGTGCAATGGAAAATAATTTCGCGTAAATAAGTAGTGCGGTAAAGATTGAAAATAAAACCAAGCAAAATAAATGAAACAAAAGAAAGAAAATTAATTGAAATAAGGACGAGAGAGAGAGAGAGAGAGAGAGAGAGAGAGAGAGAGAGAGAGAGAGAGAGAAGCATGAGAGCGGGATCGAACACGCGGCCTCATACATGGGAAACAGAAGCTCCCTCCACTAGACTACAACCATTCTTCCTAGAAATTTTGTCTGTATGAAGCGATGCAATACAAAGGACCTAATTGCATAATGAAATTATATATTAACTTGACTTGATTTAAATTAATCAGACGAGTTTTGTATTTGCAGTGGAAATAAATAATTGTGATTTGTAAACAAAGTAATGAGACGTTACCATCATTATTCATTATATATATATATATATATATATATTCTCCTTTAATTAATTAATTTCTCTATATATACAAATTTATTTATATAACGAAGCCTGGTAAAATGGAGGCATTATGAAAATTAACGATGTTTGTAAAAAAAAATCTTCCTCACCAGAATCGAACCCGGGCCCGCGTCGTTGCAAGAGAGCATCTTGCCGACTACTCCACTGAAGCGAACGATATGAATATTGCATGAAGAGAGACTTACGCCGCTCTCAAACGAGTCAGCACATGTAAGAACGTAATGATGTGAATCGCTCTTCAAAACTCTAACTTTCCATCATCAAGAGTTGCGCCATCAATTTTTTCAAAGGCTGTACATTTAATAGCTGATTAAAGTAACTTTTCCATCTATTTATTATACTCGTGGAATGTCCAATCATATCCTCATTTTCATTCCTAATTATATTTGTTCTAGCCTGAAACCCTTTCTTCTCTATTCTAATTCCCTGTTTAATTTCTCTAATATTCCTATTTTAGGAATTCATTTCAAGATCATTAATCTTCTCACTCATATATTCCCTCTTTTTACTCTTTAGTAACCTCATGGTTTCCCGTCTAATGCTATTCAATTGTTCTAAATTTACCTCATTTGGTTCATGTAACCATTTCATTTTTGCTTGGTTTCTTTTCTTCACAATGTCGGCACATTCCTCATCAACCATTTCTTCTTGTTGTGTCTTTTTTTTTAAATAACCAATACTTTCTGATGTTGACAATTTAATAGTATCTCTTATAGCATCCCATTCTACACGGTGATTACAAATGATTGGAGCGATTTCATGATTTTATTGTAGCGATCTTATTTGACATATCTTCACAGAACTTTAAAGTTATGTATAAAAACTCATAAGGTTTTTTTTTTGTTTTCTCTCGCAGCCGTGTTTCAGCTTTAAACCGAGAGAGCGCAGCAGTTATCAAAGATGGCGACAGGCGAGGAGAAAGCATATGCTGTGCTTGAATTTCATTCAACTCAATCTGTGATAACTGTGCAACGACACTTCAGAACGAAGTTCGAGAAAGATGCACCGAGTGCCAACTCCATTCGGGCGATGGTATGCGCAATTTAAAGCTACAGGATGCCTCTGTAAAAGGAAATCAACGGGTCGTCCTTCAGTGAGTGAAGAAAAGGTTGAGAGTGTGCGGATGAGTTTCACACGTAGCCCACAGAAATCAACACGAAAAGCGAGCAGAGAGCTGAACATTCCACAACCGACCGTTTGGAAGATCTTGCGGAAAAGATTGAAGCATAAACCTTACCACTTGCAATTTCTACAAGCCCTTACGCCCATTGACAAAGTGAGTCGGTTTGAATTTTGTACACAAATGCAGCAGTTTATGGATGAGGATGGTTTTTGTGAGAAACTTGTCTTCAGTGACGAAGCAACATTCTTTGTGAATGGCAAAGTGAACAAACACAATGTGCGAATCTGGGGCACAGAAAATCCCCGCGTTATTGTGCAGCACATTCGCGACTCCCCAAAAGTTAGTGTGTTCTGTGCGGTTTCTCAGTTCAAAGTTTATGGCCCTTTTTTCTTCTGCGAGCAGAACGTTACAGGACACGTGTACCTGGACATGCTGGAAAATTGGCTCATGCCGCAGCTGACGACCGACAGTGAGACCTTCATCTACCAGCAGGATGGTGCTCCACCACACTTCCATCACGATGTTCGTGAATTTTTAAACATGAGATTGCCAAACCGATGGATCGGTCGCAGTGGAGAGAATGATCAGAAATTGTTGTCATGGCCTCCACGCTCCCCCGATTTGACGCCGTGCGATTTTTTTGGTTTGGGGGTATGTGAGAGATTCAGTGTTTGTGCCTCCTTTACCAGTAGACTTACCAGAACTGCGAGCTCGCATAATCAATGCCTTTGAACAAATTAATAGGGACATGTTACGTCGAGTATGGGACGAACTTGATTACAGACTTGATATCTGCAGAATCACCAAGGGGGAGCATATGGAGCACCTGTAACATCTCAAAAAAAACCTGGGAAGTTGCTCTATGTATCTGTAAAAGTTCGTGAAAATATGTCGAATACTACAGCTACCATAAAATCATGAAATCGCTCCAATCATTTGTAATCACCCTGTATATCTATATCCCGTTTCTTCTTCGTTTGCCACATTGTCATCTGAAGGTTCCAGTTCTTCAAATCTATTAGCAATTTTGATTTGGTATTCTTGCCGCATTTCATCATCTTTCGAGATTTTTAACTCAAATTTTTCAGAATCATCTTTAGCGTTTGTTCCTCTCATAAGCGATAGCTGTTGTCTGATTTTCACCCTGACCAGATGAAGATCCGAATTGCAGTCTGATCTGACATCGATGATACTACAGTGCCAGTGTTTGTCCACTAATACATGATATATCTGGTTCCAAATTTCTCCATCTGGAGACGTCCAGGTGTATTTACGAATATAATTATGCTGAAATGTTGTGCTCTTAACAATAAGATTCTTTAATGTGGCATAGGTGACTAATCTAACGCCATTGTCCTTACTATCTTCACGAAGACTGAATTTCCCTATTGTTGGTTTGATTATATCTTCCCGTCCCACTTTTGCATTAAAATCTCCTAAGAAAATTTTCATATGATATCGTGAAAGGCTATCAAATACGCATTTTAATTCTTCATAGAACTCATTATTGATCTTGTTATCTTTATCTTCTGTGGGAACATGTACATTTACGATTACAAAATCATGCCGTTTACCCTTTAGAATTATGTATTATATTCTATCACTGACAAACTTAATATCTCGGATAGTGGACAGGATCCTCCTTTGGACTAAAAACCCGTTCCAAATTCAGGTCTTTCTGCATCCCCGTAGTATAACGCAAATTTTCCTGATTCCTGACTACCTTCTCCTGGCCACCTAACTTCTTGTAAAGCGAGCATATCTAAGGGACATTTATCTGATTTCCGCGTTAATATGTCTAGTGCCCAAAAAAAAGTACATTTATGTTTTTAAATATTTTAATGGTAATAACGTGAAAATAATGAAGGAGAAATAACATGAATTCTAATAGCGTATTATGACGTGATTGTGTTCTATTGTTCCGATATTTAAAATGTAAAACATTTCTATGGAAATAAACGAACGTCTATTTCAGTGATGAAAAGAGTGAATAATATGAATACGCTAATAATTTTAATTCTGCTGCGTAAGTACAAAATTGTTATTTGTAAAAATGTTACAGATTGTAGATGGCTGTTTAAGGGACGTCATTGGTCTTTCGAAAAGACGGGGAAAGTAGTTCGTATCAATGCTTTTAAAATACATACTGAACCACTGTTGAAGTAGTTTTATAAAACGTTAAAATAATAAAATTAGTACCTGAATTCAAATACCTAGGAACAATAATTACAAATGGGAATTAGATGCAAAAGGAAATTAAACATAGGCTCACTTCTTGAAATGCAAGCTATTATCCATTATAGAGAATCTTGTCCCAACTTTTCTAAAAAAACATTAAACTGAAAATATATAAAACTATACTTTAATGGATAAAAAACGAAATGAAGATATACGTAAATAACTACAAATATTAAGTTTGACCTATTATATAGAAGAGTATAAGAGAAAGTGGTATGAATATGCCTGCAGAATGGATACCAACTGATTACATAGTAAAAGTCTTAACTGTCAACGGAGAGGAGGAAAAAGAAAAAGAGATCGGAAACGCCCACGAAAGAGATGGATACACCCGGAACGAACCAAAAAGATTTAATTCTTGCAAGAAAAAGTATAAGTAGATATAAAACCGTAAATCTCGCAGTTACATTATATGGTTACGAATCACGGACTCTCACTTTACGGGTGAAGAAAATATTATGAGTATTTGAAAATAAAGTTCTCAGGAAAATGTTTGGATCAAAAAGAGATGAACAAACAGGCGAGTGGAGAACATTACATAACAGTGAACTATCGGTACATGATCTTTATAAAGTAAAATGTTAAAATATATACATTTTGGCAGGTGCCGTCTTCCTCAACTGTGTTAAAACTTCTGTTTAAAAGTTAATAACTGTAGGCCTTTAGGAAGTCGACTTCCGTCAATCAAACGGCGAAGGAATGTGGTGTTATTAACTAGTTGTTGAGATTAGTCGACTTTTTGGACTTGGATGTTCTTGGGAAGGCGTGGGTCCGGCAGCAACTGACTAGTTTAGGTGGGAGGGGACGATAGTATGTCAAAATCTTAATATAATAATAATAGTAAATAATAATAATAATAATAATATTAATAATCATAATAATAATCCTTATGAATAATACTTTATTTTAGCTGACAAAGCATTAAGGCAATAGAGGCCGTTCTATAAAGATAAGAACATGTATTACATGCGAAGACTAATTAACGCATGGACCGCGGGGGGGCCGGTACTGAACCTGAGATCTTCTAACTCTATACGTTAGCACCATACCAACTTCGTTACTCGGGCTCCCAGTTCAAACATCAGTTTTATTCCTTTCATTTATACAATTGTCTATCGTAAAAGACAGTGAGTGACATTGCTAGCAGTGGCAGCTTATGATTTCTATAACAAGGAAGCATTTTTAAAGGTACTATTTACTTTACAGCAGTAACGCTTTTTTATTTCGATGTTATAATTAAAACATATATGAGAATTAAACTCTAGAATAATGAGTAAATTAAATTCTGTAAAATGTTTTTTTGGAGGCGTTCAGTTGAAATTTCTAGTATAGATAATATAAGAAACAGTGCAATTAAACTAAACATGAATATTCAAAACTTAACTATTGTTATTTTTTTTATTATTGATTTCGTACACCTCAATGATGGATAAATCATATTTGAAGAGAAAAATTATACGCTCAGACCGGGACTTGAACCCGGGACCCTTGGTTCTCTAGACCAAGTGCTCTACCAACTGAGCTACCTGAGCAAGTACCGATCTAAAAGCAAATCTTTCTCTATATGCATTGTAATTCCCATCCACCAAATGCTGTGAAGCCATGCTTATATCTTGCAAATGGCGGCTCCTTTATTAAGAAGACATATTTGGGAATTATATATTACAGCCAGTACGGCTTTTTCCAAGTTTTTATTATTGATTTCGTACATCTCAATGATGGATAAATCATATTTGAAGAGAAAAATTATACGCTCAGACCGGGACTTGAACCCGGGACCCTTGGTTCTCTAGACCAAGTGCTCTACCAACTGAGCTACCTGAGCAAGTACCGACCTAAACGCAAATCTTTCTCTATAGAGATATCCATCATTGAGATGTACGAAATCAGTAATAAAAACTTGGAAAAAGCCGTACTGGCTGTAATATATAATTCCCAAATATGTCTTCTTAATAAAGGAGCCGCCATTTGCAAGATAGAAGCATGGCTTCACAGCATTTGGTGGATGGGAATTACAATGTATATAGAGAAAGATTTGCGTTTAGATCGGTACTTGCTCAGGTAGCTCAGTTGGTAGAGCACTTGGTCTAGAGAACCAAGGGTCCCGGGTTCAAGTCCCGGTCTGAGCGTATAATTTTTCTCTTCAAAAAAAACATTATTGTTGATTTAGTTTGAAAGAAACAATTAAATTTGTAAAGTCATGCAAAAAAAATACTATAATGATTGGCAGCTGGTATAAAAACAGAAAGGCAAAAGTAACGTGGATATATGGTGTTCTATGCAGCATGAGGGAAAAAGGATTGGAAGAAGGAGATAGGAATAACAGAAAAATGTGGAGGAGAACGACCAGAACGTATTGTGAAACTTGCCATACCTTTTTCGACCTAAATTCCAGTTGTAATGTAAACGAGCCAGATGTACGGACTGTGTTTTTCATTGGTCGAATAACTATTTAACTTTATGCGTATAATAAAACATATTTCGTTGTCTAACACTCATAATAAATAAAATAAAATTATATGTTATTATCCAGCACATGTCTGTATAAGTTATAAGGGAAATTTTAAAATATATAATTACAATTTTAAAATATTAAATAAATAAGATCCACCTCTGTCGTCTCGAGGCAGCGCACTGCCTTGCCCCGCAGCGGGCCCGGGTTCGATTCCCGGTCAGGAAAAGCTTCCTGGGTGAGGTTTTTTTCGGGGCAAGAAAAAATGTCAGAAAGCTCCGAGGCCCTAAAGGTCCCGGAACATCAATGGCCTTCATCATCATCATCATACCATGGTGTGGAAAGCAACGGGAAGCTTTCACACCTATAGGCTAATTCCCTAGTAAAGTTGCAAAGCATGGCATGAAAATGCTATGATTGCAGTGAAAGACCTAACCTAGGGCAGAATACTATAGAATTGTAATAAATATGAATTTCATTGTTTAATTGTTAAGATTTTCAATTGCTTCAAATGTCTACTAAGCTTATACAATTTTTGAAGCGTAAAAAAACCTTTGAAAAGCAGAGGGAAGCAAATTATTTTGAATGTTTTCAAACATTTTAGTGAATAATGTCCTATATTAGCCATTGAGGATGTAGTGAAAGTAACAACAGAATTTACAAGTAAGTCATCAAGGAGTATATAGGCTTATTCTGCTCGTAGAACTAATGCAATTGCAAATAAAGGATACATATCGATATCATGGAAAAAGCGTAAAAATCTTATTAGGTAGACCCGTATATATTTTTGTCATAAATAAACAAGAAAATGAAGCCAATGATTAATAGTTACCATCTTATCTTGTATTCAGTCATATTTCCCGTAAAATACGGTATAAGTTAGACCTAGCCTAAAAAATGTATAGGCCTATTAACATTTTTAAATATTTTAATGATAACGTGAAAATGATGGAGAAATAACATGAATTCTAAAAGCGTATTATGACGTGATTGTGTTCTATTGTTCCGATATTGAAAATGTAAAACGTTTCTATGGAAATAAACGAACGTCTATTTCAGTGATGAAAAGAGTGAATAATATGAATACACTAATAATTTTAATTCTGCTGTGTAAGTACAAAATTGTTAATTGTAAAAATGTTACAGATTTTAGATGGGTGTTTAGGGAAATCATTGGTCATTGAAAAAAGGCGGGAAAAGTAATTCGTATCAATACTTTTAAAATTCATACTGAACCACTGTTGAAGTTGTTTCATAAAAGTTATACTAATAAAATTAGTATATTAGTTTTAACACAACATCATGTAAATATAACTAGATTAGGTGGTAGATTTAAGACTTAAGACTTAGGTTAAGGATTAATATGTAAAAATAACTGTAGGCCTATATAAGTAGTATTAAGAACAAACACCCGAAACTTGTATCCTGAAAATGAACATAATAAAAACAGCAGAGAGTAATTAGGGACAAGAGCAGACCTGGGGATATGGGCATTAAGCCCGAGGAAACCCAGGGGGATGGTGGTCGGGCTCTTAAAAAAAAAAAGATCTGAATTCAAATACCTAGGAACAATAATCACAGATAGGAATTACATGCACTAGGAAATTAAACATAGGCTCAATTATGGGATTGGAAGCTATTATCCATTATAGAGAATCTTGTAGTCCCAACTTTTCTAAAAAAAAACTGAAAATATATAAAACTTTACTTTAATGGATAAAAAATGAAATGAAGATATACGTAATTAACTACAAACATTCAGTTTGACAGATTATATAAAAGAGTATAGGAGGAAATGGTATGAATATGTATGCAGAATGGATACCAACAGATTGCCTACAAAAAGTCTGAACTTTTAACCCAGATGAGGAAAACGAGATCGGGGACGCCCACGAAAGATATAGACACAGCAGCTATAATACTTTGAGCCGGAACGAACCAAAAATGTTTAATACTTGCAAGAAGAAGAAGAGAGAGATGAAGAAGAAGATGTAAAACTGTAAATTTTGCATTTATATTATATGGATACGAATCATGGACTCTCATCTTAAGGGAGAAGAACATATTGAGAGTATCTGGAAATAAAGTTCTAAAGAAAAATGTTGGACCTAAAAGAGATGAACTGACAGGCAAATGGAAAATAGTACATAACAGGGAACTACAGGATCTTTATAAAGTAAAACGTAAAAATATATACATTTTGGCAGGTGCCGTCGTCCTCAAGTATGTTAACACTTCTGTTTAAGTGTTAATAACTGTAGCCTTTCGGGAATCGACCTCCATCATCAGCAGAAGAAATGTGTGCTACTAATTGTTGTTGTCATTATGCGACTTTTCATAAGGCGTCGTCGGTAGCAACTGACTGGTGTATAGCTACCTCATATAAGGGATTGTATGATTGGGGTGTGTTCTCATTTAGTATTAAAGTATTGTTCGCTTCCTTTACGATTTCGAGTTCTTCTTGTAGATTTATCTTAGCCGGATTGTTTTCTCTATGAACAATCGTAAGAGTGTTTCTATTGTGTCCATATTGCGTTAATGATGACTTTCATCCCACGTGGATGAATTCGTGAGCAGGACCAGTAATGGGTGAGTTCCACCGTTTTCTTAAAAAGTTTGTGGGTCTTAGACATGTTTCATTCAAATGGTTAAATTCCGAATAATAATTAAGTACTTAAAAACCCTGTGAATGGGAACTAAGTTAATATTTGAGGAGGATTAATTTGTGATGAAGTTAGGTCGTATCAGGCAGAGTCCATACCACAATCCAACTCTCTCGAACGAATAAGAAATAACAAAGTTAGTTTTAATTACCTTAACCTATATCATTTACTTATATATATAAAATATAGAGTTTGAGATGTAATTATTTATTTCTATGTGCCACAACTACCCATAGTAATAACCCTCCATTTTAGCTCGACGGATCCCATTTCCGTAAGGAAACACCGCGCTACCAAAACCCTCTGAAGAATCCCGGTTCCAAAGCTCCCCTCAAGCTCTTTGATGAATCAGACCTTAATTACCCATAATTATATCCAAATCGTAAGTCAGGGTAGGTATTGGTTAGGTTCGGGTAGGTTAGGACAGGATAGGTTAGGTTAGGTTTATTTAGGTTCAGTCTGGTATTTTTCGGTTAGGTTAGGTTAGGTCCGGGTTAGGATAGTGTTATGTCCGGGTTAGGTCAGGATTAGGTCATGTTCAGGTCAAGTTTAGATCAGTTTTAGTTCTGGGTTAGGTCCGGGTGTGGGTTCTGGTTCGGATTCGGGTTCAGTTTGAGTTCCGGTTTGAATTCAATTTGAATTCAGTTTGGGTTTCAGTTTTGAGTTCAGCTTTTCTTTCAGTATTGGCTTGGGGTTTGGATTCAGGTTAGGTTAGGCACGATTGGGTTACATTTAGGTTCGGGTTAGTTTCGTGTTAGATTCAGTTTAGGGTCAGTGTAGGTTCAGTGTAGGTTCAGTTTAGGATCAGTGTAGGTCCAGTTTAAGTTTGGTTTAGGTTCAGTTTGGGTTAGGTTTAGGTTCGGTTTAGATTCGGTTAGGATCAATTTATGTTGGTTAGGATCGGTTGGGTTAGGTGTAGATTCAGGTTAGATTTGTGTTAGGTTCAGTTTAGGTTCGGTTTTAAGTTAGGTTTATTTTTGGTTTAGATTCGGTTAGAAACAATTTAGGTTAAGGTTAGGTCTATGTTAGGTTCAGGTTATGTTAGGGTTATGTTAAGTTACGTTAGGTTCGGTCAGTATAGGTCATGTTCGGTCAGGTCTGTTTCAGTATAAGTCAGTATGGTACAGGTCAGACCAGGTCAGGTCATTTAACCCTTAAATTGGTAGACATCTATCTATCGCCGGAGAGTTGAGTGCAGCCTGTTACGGTGGCTCTTAGATTTTATTAGACACCCTCGGGTTCGAAGGATTTTGCCTTTTAGTCCCGCCAATTTTGAAAAATGGACCGAAAGGTTAAATGTCAAAAGTGTGAATAAGTCTTGCAAACCATGACAGTATTGATTAGATGTTAAAAAGTGTATTTGGTGTATTTCGGAGCGGTCAGCAGTTGTATTGTTATTGGTATTATGTGAGGGTATGCCTAAAGGAACTACGTCGGTCTCCGTGCAGTGAATGTCTAATATGACGTTGAAATTTGTTATTGATATTTAATTTAATGATGTTTTTAATTATTAGTGGATTGGTGATGTTATTAAATGAATGTGCGAGGATGGTATTGGCAGCCTATCCCATAACCACGAACGGTCACCCAACCCTCCGTCAGCCAGGTTCGATGATCACTTTCACTGAGGGTTCGGATCCTTGGCTAGTGGATGGAGTCGCTGAGGTTACGGGGTGACCTGTGATCGGTAACATTTTGGTGAATTTTCGAGGGTTACGGACTGTTTGGAAAATAAATGCATCATCAACATCATACTGCGTGAATGCTGAATGTGGCCATTGTGGCCGGCTACAGGTCCCTTTTGGGTGGATAATAAATTTTATTACACACCTGCGGGTTCCAAGACATTGCCTTTTAACCCCGCTAATTTTGATAAATGGGCCGAACAATTATTTTAGAAGTGTGTGAAACTAATAACAGTACGGCAGCATGTTGAATTAGTGTTATGATGGTGTTAATTTCAGAGTGCTGAGCAGCTGTGTTATCATAATTGGTGTGATAATATGTATAACACTGGGCAACATGATTTTTGTCTCATAAGTACCAATAGTTGTACTTAATGCAGTTTTTAAGGTGTTTTCAAATATGTATTCGGAATCTCTCCATCATCCACAGTTGTTTTATTTCAATTTCAATTAATGGATTTAAATAATATTTTTTCAATAAACGTTTTTTCGTCCATTTGTCCATTGTAAAATAAAACCAAATGAGCTAAATGGAAAAGATATATCAAGGCAAATAGAATCCTAATATTCTGGCCGATTATTGTTGGACCAACAAGAGGGATGCTCCACAGGCGAAATATAGCAGAAAATCGTCATTTCTTACTTTCTAGGTGAGTCCGAATGTTCGAATATTGTGTAGTTACGAATGTAGAAAATATTAAAGTGTTTGAAATTATAAATGCCTTTCTCTCGGAAACCTTGCGTGATGGAGAAAAACCGATATCATATTTGAATTCAGGAGAAACCATTCTATCTTTCTGAGACAATTTTTTGTTGCTCAGTGTAATTGGTGTTTGAGCCCGTAGAAACGAAACTGGCCCCGATGCAGGTTGGTGTAGTGTTGATGATTATTATTGAGTGCGAGTTTGGTGTTTAATTTTGTAAGTAGTTGTTAAGTTGGCTGGGATGATAGCGGTCACCCATCCAGCAACCATGGATGGTCACCCATCCAGTAATCGGGAGGGTCACCCATCCAATCGCTAGACAGGGTCGGTGTTGATTTTCACCGAGGATCTAGTCCTTTGGCTGGCGGGTGAGTCCAATGGTGTAGCACTAATATATTGGGTCAGTAATTTAAATGTGGCAGACCGCAGTGAAAACGAAATTAACCATAACTGTTATTATTAGGTATATTGTGTAATTCACACACATTTAAGATATTTATATTCGTTTATTTTCTTCTGATTTTTTAAAAATATTAAGTAAATTAAACCAATTGTTATATTCTGTAGGATACATTGCCAATTTAAGGGTTAAGCGTCAAAAAGCTACTTGTTTACGTTTCTCACTACAAAGGATCATTTTTAAAGCTGTAGGAGTTTAATGTCACAACTCTCTTATAGTCTATATTCATCCCGGGAATCTCCTGAACATTTTGCAAAAACTCCCATCAAAATTGGATGGATGGAATGGCAACACATAAAATACAATCAAAAAAACATTTTTATATATTAGATGCACTACACACTCTACATTCGTGTATATAGTTTCACCAGGGATTCTTCTGATCAAATTTCTGACTCCCCTCCTAAAATCTGGTTCTAATGCATACCCACAGAGCTCTCTTCACTGCCGTAATTTTCATGTTATTTCCATTGACATTAATTATTTTATATGTCTTTGTTTTCTTGTTACTAACATTAGTAAGTACCCAATAAACTTTGTGTCAAAACATCTTTCTTGTGATTAACATATACAACAAATAGTGAATTAATAACAAATAATCTACTTTTAAACTGTTACACTAAATTATAGTCTCCCGGTGTTGAAACCGATGCCAATGCCACTCAAAATGTTCACACATTTTTGCTTTCATTGGATAAGATATCACCAATAATAGGTATTTTCTGAAGAAAGTTGACTGGATAATCCAGGAAAGCTTTTGTTGATTCCACGTTTTGTACCAAAAGCCATATCAAGAATCCGTAGAAGAGAAATCTCACCAGGCAATGAAGACAGTACATTCTGTAATAAATAAATATAACATGTTATTTGTTATTACTGAAAACACTTATGAATAAATTTTACTTTAAAAACAATTTTTAATCACCTCACCTTATGCTCTCTCTTCTATTTAGACTTTTTTTTTGAATATACATTTTTTTTTCCAAACTGTAAGCTCTTCAGGTTTTTCTATTTGTTTAATTAATTTAAACTTTATTGCGATTAGATGTTTTACGACTAAGTATAAGCGGCAACTGTAGATTTTTCTACTTCCTCATTTTTGATATTCCTAAGATATTCCTTCATGCTGGTTTTCAAATTTCTTTTTGTTTTCCCCATGTACATTTTATCACATTCCCCCACATTTTATCTGATAAATACCTGATTTGTTTTCTTCTTTTATTTTCTCATTTTTGTTATAATTAATTATTCTATTTAGGCTAAAGTAATTTTTTCGGTGCCAATCTTATGTTAAACATTAAAAAAGCTTAGTGTTTCAATGGATGATATGTACATTTCTTGAATATTAAATTTTCATTAATTTTTATCTTTTGAACTTTTTTTCTTGTGTATCATACTTTCTTCAAATTCATTCTCTATGTTGATTATGCACTTTTCTTTTTCATAATTCTCTCTGTCCATTGGTATGTTTACTAATCTATGTGTCACACTATTGAAAAGTGTCTCTTTGTGAGCAATGCACTTAAATCCAGAAGCTTTAATATAGTTATATGTATGTGTCTTCAATCTGTATATTCCAAATTCGATCTTGTTTTCTTAATTTCTTATTAAATATAGAGTTAAAAATTATATTGTATATTGATTTCATTGGAGATTCATTGGTCTACCAACAGATGGAGGAAGAAACAGTGCATCATGATAGAACAATGGTCATGAAAATATTGAATGAAAGTTGTTCCGAAACCGATCTAAATAGAAGACAGAGTACGGTATGAGGTGATTACTACAAATTAATAAAAATTTAATATGGGGTTCTTCATTTATAACCTAACGGGCACACGGTGCTTCTCCTCTCCCGATCTCTTTTTCTAGATTTCCCCACTGCCAGCTGCCTTTAAGTGCACGCATCTGCTAGCATCGGCACCCAGCAGTACTGTATCGTCCAGCAATGTGAACAGGCAATTGAATCTAGAGAACGCATTTTTGTGTGTAAAAGTTGTTTTCATTGTAAATCACCAAGCTGTGTTCGCACAGAGTATATTCAAAAGTTCCCTGGTGAAGTGCCTCCTTCCAGATTTACAATTCATGAGATTGTGAAGAAATTCGAAACCACTGGTTCTGTGTTAAACAAAAAACGACAGTGTAAAAATAGAGTTTTAACAGAGTTAAAGTTAGATAAATTGGTGCAAGTTTTGAATGTACACAATAAAGTTAGCACAACAGGTGGGAATCTCCGAGTCTTCTGCATATAGAGCAACTAAATTATTAAAACTAAAACCTTATAAGTTTACACGTGCCCATTGTTTAAAACAATCATCTTGTATAAGGTAAGATTCTTGTACATGCTTTATGCATGGAGTTTATGTAGGGGCAAATCAGCCTGTGCCACACCCAACCGCGCAAAGCCAAAACGCCATTCCCTTTTGGTTATAAATGAAGAACACTGTATATACCTCATACTGTTAATTCCTATATACTTCAACACTTCTCATTATTTATATGTAATACGTTAATGAAACAATAGGACTATAACACTAGTCTGCATGATATCAGATGACTGGAAACTAATATGTCGTATTAGTTTACGTTTTTATGCTGATTCCAGAACTGTGTTTAGTTTTCTTCTATCACGTACAGTTTTTTCATAATATACCTAACCTGTTTTCAAAAATTGGTGAGAGCATAATATGTGCCAGAAGGTAATGAGTATTGTTGAAAGGTAAATTATCAATTCAGGACTATAATCCTTCAGGTAGTTATTGTGACCTTGAAAGTGTTGTTCAACTCAGACACTTGCATTATGAATGCTATTCTCATTTTATCTCTCTAGTGTGACTGCAAGTATGACGATGTCTATACGTAAGTGTGTGAACAATCCTAACGTTTTCTGCTATATTTGTAGAAATTATACAGTGCTTAAGCAAAGAACAGATATTAGAGATTGTGAAAAAAGCTTACTATGCTTATTTTAAAGTGAAACTTGGTGACTAGGATAAGGCGTGGGACGCCAAAGAAAGTTTGCCGTATTACGTGGAGAGGTTAAGATTGTGGACAAAAGGGGAGAAAACTTTCATGCTGTTTAGCGATTCCTACGGTGTAGAGAGAGATTAAAGACCACCTTAATGACTGTTACTTCTGTTTGCTTAATTTTCAGGGGTGCAATTAAAAAAATAATAACCAAATTTTTACATTCAAGCATCCCTTCAGCCATTAGGCCAGTTTCACGTGGAGAATAACTGCCTGTTCCTCTTCCTCCAGCTGTTTTAGAGAACCTGACAAGATGGTGTTGAAAGTGATCTTGATGTAATCACTGTCGACGATACCGATGATGTATGTCAGCCTGAAGACGGCTTTACTCCACAACGGTTCTCACAAAATATCCTTATGATCTAGTTCGTGATCTGAATTTGCCAAAGGAATCTGCAGAACTACTTGGCTCACAACTTAAAAGTAAGAATCTTCTAGAACCAGGAACACATTACTTATGGTACAGACACAGAGAATAAGAACTAGTTCCTTTATTCTCACAGAATCATTGCTTGGTTTCCTGCAACAACATAAACGAGTTAAAGCACTTCTGTGACATTGACTATGATCCTACTCAGGGGAGACTTTTTATAGACTCATCTAAAAGGAGTTTCAAAGGTGTGTTACTGCATAATGGAAATGTGTATGGATCCATTCCTATTACCCTTTAGTTCAGATGAAGGAGACATTCGAGAACATAACGTTGCTATTAACAAGTATCCAGTATGAGGAACACAGTCGGCTAATCTGCTGTGACTTCAACATTTTAGGAACAAGCTAGTATCACAAAAATGCCATGCTTTCTATGTGAATGGGACAATCGGGCAAAGAAAAAATATTGTGAGTGTAAAAGTTTGGCCAGAGCGGAGAAATGTTGTGCTTCGAACTAAAAACATCCAATATGAACAACTTGCAGACCCTCAAAAAGTCCTGCTTCCACCACTACCCATCAAATTGGGCTTGATGAAGTAGTTTGAAAGGGCTCTACCACAGGATGGGCCTTACTTAAAGTACCTTTGTAAGAAATTTCCATCCATCACACAAGAAAAATTGAAAGCTGGGATTTTTGTTGGTCCGCAAGTAAAGAAACTGATGAAGGATGAAGATTAAAAACGAAACAATGAATGAGAGAGAAAATGAAGTATGGACCGCTTTCTGATCTGTTACTGAAAACTTTCTAGGGAATTTAATACACAAGTGATCTTCTTGGTGATAAAATATTAAAAAAATATATATATACAGTTAATATGCCCAATTCACCAATTAATATTTTAAAATGGTCAACACGTTTCCACAGCCAAGCTGTCATTCTCAAGACCAGATATTGACTGAAGACAAAATTTATAATAAATAAACAAATTCAGTTAAAAACAAACTACGTCACATGACGCAATCAGTCACAAGTAAACAGTAAAACATAATAAAACTAATCCTCTTCTTCTTCAATTAAAGAGAAGAGGGCGCTGTACGGAATAGGGCCCTTGTCTTTATTCATGATTTTATCCTTATTTTTATAAATTTCCAAACTTTCACGGACGTCAAGGAATTTGAAATCAATGACCGAACGAATCAGCCTATGGTTACTTTAATCGATGGCATGGCCGTAATCAGAAGTATGCTGAACAACTCCAGATTTTTCAATTCTCTTAAGTCTAAAATGGGCAATATGTTCGTTAAATCTAGTTAAAACGGATCTTCTGGTTTGGCCAACATATTTCATATCACAGTCATTGCATGCAATTTCATAAATACCGGATTTTTTAGATAATCGACTTTATCTTTAGGGTTTCCAAGTACATTATTTAATGTCAAAGTGGAAGTAAAAATTAGTTTAGTATTTAATCCTTTGAATATCTTGTTCAAACCTCTAGTTAAAGAGGGAACGTACGGCATAATTGCAAAATTAGCTTTATCACTAGGAGAATGGAAGGCTGTAGAATCAGTAATAAGTTTTCTAAATTCAAATTTACGAATCAAATTATCAATCATATTTTCATTCAAACCATTACACTTAGCGATATCTTTAATGGTTTGTAATTCCTTATTATATCTATTTTTACTTAACGAAAAAGTGGTAAGACGGTGGACTATAAAATTTAAACTAGCCATTTTATGTTGATTACAATGGTAAGAATCAGCCGTGATATATCTAAATGTACTGGTTTCTTTTCTATAAATATCAAACTGTAATCTATAATTATTCCTAATTATTAGCATACCCAGAAAGGGCAGCCTTCCGTTCTCCTCCTCTTCGTAAGTAAAATTTATGCTGGGAGTCCGGTCATTTAATATTTCAATTAATTCCAGTACATTGCATTTTTGGTATCAAAAATAGCAAAAATGTCGTCAACATATCTGAGCCATAACCTGGGAATAACAAGTATCCTAATTACAAGGAAATTGTGGAAAATTTCATAAAGTTGAATTGTAACATGCGTGTGAAAGTTTACTTTCTATATTCCCATATCGACTACTTTCCCAAAAATCTGGAACATTATAGTGAAGAGCAAGGTGAACATTTTCACTAGGATATTAAAAAGATGGAGAGGTGGTACAAGGGAATGTGGAATAAAACTATGATGACCGACTACTGTTGGATGTTGAAGAGGGAGACTAAAAATGGAGGAACTTCAAAGAAGTCAAAGAAGAGAAGATTTCAAAATTAATGGGATACCATTTGTTTTCTGTTTTGTTAAAGGTAGTCACGAAATAGTTTTTAACAAAAATGTATCCTGCGTGAAATGAAGTTTGAATATATTTGTGCTTATAGTAGTTAAAATCGTGGAAATATAAATACTTATATTATGTAAAAACCTGACGTGATAGACAAAAATGGAAATAATTTCTGGAATCAGTATACAAAATTGATTTAAAAACACCTATTTGAAATAAATCATCCAAGAAAAAGTTTTAAATTGCAGGCTTGCGTAATAGAAGAAAATTTGCTTATACAGTGAGTGACAGAAGATAATTGATTGTTGACAGCATATGCAAAATATAGGTTTAATGGTAATTAGGTATTTCATTGTTCAATCAATTTAATATTGAATAATAGAAAACTCATACACTAAGTATTATTCAAAATCAAATTATCTGAATTTTCATACTTTTTTAAAAATTGTAAGGAAGTTTCCTCATAACTATCAACTGAACTAAATACAGTTATTCAGACTATTTAACTCATGCCTCAAATGGGAGTCAACGACCAATTACATTTCAATGATTTTTATTTAAAACCAATCACAGTCGTGCTTCGCCTAAAATTTACCAACTAAAGTTTATCATAATAAAGAAAGCACCTCCTTTTTAACATTCTGAATAGGTCATAGCATTATTTTGCAGTGACTGACCCTCTAAGAAATACGGCTACCAAATTGATATATATAGTGCATGAATGTCAGCAGAAACCGCATGCGATAGATAATATAAAAACATTTGTAACAATTGATTATACCACAAAGAAACACTGTTTGTACTTTCTTAAACGAATTATTTTCCAGGAAATGACGTTGCAAAAAAATATAATTGACATATTTATATCATAGGACATCAAATTAATTTATACCTATAACGTTGGTTATAAATTTCTCCACTAGGGTGCATTCTTACAATATTGCGATCCTTTGGCAATAAATAATATTATGATTTGGTTGCAGTGATGAACAAAGGAAGGGAATGAAGCGTACCAATCGTTTCATATTTGTTTTCAAACATCGCCTTTTACATTAAATATATAAATATTTTAAAATAACTATTGTTAAATAATGATTTGTGAGTAAACAGCTTAATTTTATTCGTTAAATAGTCCTAACAAATGCCACTCTTGATTTCCAAATTCTCTAGATAAATTCACTCCTCACTTCGTGAGTCGTGAATTTATCGATAATGTGAAGGCGGAGAGGATTTGGCGGAAGAGGCACCCTACCCTCACTCAGGGAAAGAGAGAGGAACCACTGTCTTGCGGAGAAGGAGAAACTTCAAAGGCTAAGGGAGCATCCCCTACAGAAAAGCATGCCTGTCCAAGAGACATCGAGGTGGCAACCCCACCACTGGACTTACCCAACTGTAGGCTGGTAACCTATAATGGAGAAAACTTTAAATACTCGAAAGACTACAGGAAATAAGCAGGCGGATAATAAAATGCAGTGGAATAGAAGGGAAATGGTTGAACATATACAAAATTATCAGATTAAATGGTTCCAACACGTCCAGAGAATGTCAAATTCCCGTTTACCAAAGATGATTTACCACCTCAACCCTAAAGGCAAAAGAGACCTCGGAAGACCCTTCAACCGATGGAAAGATCAGTTTTTGTAGTCGCAGAACGGGCATCATCACCCAATACTGCATTCGGAAGAAGAAGAAGAAGAAGTGGAAATCACTCTAATTGTAAAGGAAAAAAAGAAACTCCAAATGTAGAAAATATAAGGTATATTTCATATAGAGCATTACTTATGATTATTTTGGCACTCTTATTTACACATTACTGCCTGGTAATGACAATTTAATTAAATATCATATTTTCTGATTTGCAGGGTATCTCTCGAAGCAAGATCACATATATATCGATCTTAACTTTTGTGTGTGTGCAAAACAAACGCAACACTGCATAAGATGATTTCATTCTGTGTCCACCACTAAGAATGTTACAATTTCCAGACAATCTTCCTGGAAGGTCTTGTGAAGGGTCCTTGATGCCTGTCATTGTAAATCACCATTTACTTCAACTGTGGAGCCAGCTGTTTTTCCTTCTTCAGTGATCTGTATTGTTTTAAAGGAACACTTCCTGTTACGTTAAAAATGAATTGAACAATACACAGTTTAATAGATTATTATTATAATCATCATTGTCATCGTCATTTCATTATCATCATCGTTATCATTGTCATCATCATTATCATTGTTATCATTATCATTATTATCATCATAATAATAAGATATAATACTGTTTTAGCCCATTATCTGTCTTCCTCAAGAAGCAGCTCAAATATAGTAGTAGTAGTAGTAGTAGTAGTAGTAGTAGTAGTAGTAGTAGTAGTAGTAGTAGTATTCAAATGTTCTGAAGCTCTTGATTTATCATCATTCGCTTGCGGGCTTCCCAAAAATATTCAGCAATTTGGAATGGTGTTCCAACTATTTTCTGAAGATCAGCGCAGAACATCAAGTGATCAGTGTTCATTATCGTATTTGTGTAATTGCATACTATGCAATAGTAGCTGAAATATTATTAACATGATCCATCCATTTCATAAACATGTATTTTACAATGCAATTTGGCTTTCTAATCTTTTCTCCATTTTTATAATTCTATAAATTTTATGAAAACTTCTGATTTTTTCCCGCTGTCTGCCTTTATATCCATATTATGCGAATCATGAATAATAAGAGATCATTCTTACAGGCCTTTTGTCCTTTAATATTTTAATTAGTATGTTAGTCTTCTGAAACATGAATCCTCTTTCTTTTGATTTTTTGCTTCAATTTCGATATCATCTGCAATTCCTCTGTTTGATCTCATTGGACCACCAATTCACAATATTTTAAGACTTATCACATTGCATGAAAAAGAGAAAAACTTGAAGTCTGACATAACAAGTTCTCTGAGTTAAAGGATTTAAATCACTACTTTAATTGGGATGCGTCGGCAACATAACTTGTTTAAAGACATCTCCTAACAGCAAAGTGCTGACTTACGTTGTTCAATACAGTATATTGCAATAAAGCTTGTTTTTGGTGAAACAAATATATTTTCTCATGTTTATATCATTTGTATTTATTGTAATATAATAAACCAATGTACAAAATTTACGTTGATAGCATATGGTTATATTTAAAACCTTTGAAAAATCACTTAATTTAATGAATTTGTATTCATAGTTTAATTTCTAACCTTCAACAGTTACTGTACATATATTAATTGAGGCGGTCAGAGGACAAAAACTTAGTTTGGAGAAAATCAAATTTAACGATCAATGAAAATATAAAATTCCAAGAATATCTTACAAGTCTCATAAATTGTTTTTATGTTCCTTATTTTTATGAGTTCATTTATCCGTAAAATATGAACACATTCAATATGTACATAAGCCCATACTATAACTTTTTTTACATTAAGGGTCATTTGTACCTCTTGTCCTCCAAGCAATATTTTGAAATAGATTACCCAAGAAAAGTATATTCATACCAAAGATTTTTATGACTGGAAATAGGTACTTATCCAAAGAGTTACATATTACAACAATATTAATTGAAACATCAGTCTTAAAGTCCATTGCACTAAAAGCTGCATTCATGGATACATTCTCTTACCCGCCTCTCCACACGAATGTTTCCCTTCCTGTCTGTATACTCTTTACCTACTTTCCTTCCTCTTTTTGCTTTATTTTTTATCCAATTTTGTTTACTAATCCTCTTTCTGCCAACGTGCAATATTGGAATATCTTCTTCTTCTGTAGGCCCTGTAATGTCGGAGTTTTCAATGCCATCTTCATTGGAATCAATAAGGAAACTAACTAACTCACTGATCCTATCGAATCCATAAGTTCATGGCCGCGTGGACATAAGCTCTCCATACATCCCTATCCTCAGCCAATGTTTTCCAATCATCCCCTGTATAATCTACTTCCCTCAAATCGTAGTTAATGTTATTCTCCCACCTCATTATTGGTCTACCAACTGGGCGGTTCCTAGGAACATGTCCCTATGTTTGAGCCTTTGGCATAGGTTCCCTGAAGTAGTCCCCGTCCGGAGAACCGAATGGGGGACTATTTGACCTCCGGAAAATTTTACCCCAGTTGAACCCATGTCTACATTTCTTGACGGATGCATTTTTACGGCGAAAGATCGTCACTCTTTCGACCAAGGTACTTTTTTCGTCTGGCTTATTACCTTCGACCAGTCCAGCATGGGTAAGCCTAACGGTAGCAATGCTACCGTCGGCATAGCTCTCGGAATCATTTAAGCACGCAAGCCACTCCACCACGACAAGGTAAAGATACTATGGAGGGAATCAATCAGGGGGAAAAAAAACGCACAAATGATTAATCTTCATATTTTAAAAATCATCCTTTATTATAAACATTATTAAATTGCAAATCCTGTATATCTAAATCATATTATACCTTTAGATTCTTAAATAATTTCCAACTATCCCAAAATGTATTGAAAAAAACTATTATTTTATAATATATGCCTATAATTGTGATTCAAGTGTCCTCCAGGCATTACACACCCAAGGAATCGAACACAAGTACATCCGCGTTCTGGATAAGATCTACAGCCAAAGCTATGCCAAGGTGAAGACAGAAATTGTGGGACAACCATTCAGTCTCAAAAGAGGAGTACGACAAGGCGACCCAATTTCTCCTAAACTTTTTACATGCGTGCTTGAAGACATATTTCGAAAATTAAACTGGAACAAGAAATACGGAGTAAATATAAACGGGAGCAGGCTATCCTACTTAAGATTCGCTGACGACGTGGTATTGTTCGCCAGATCCCCTAAACAACTCCAATCAATGCTACAAGAGCTCTCAGAAACTAGCAAAATTGCAGGCCTTTCGATGAACAAAAGCAAGACACAAATTATGTCTAATGGTCCGGAAAACCCAATCAAAGTCGATGGAATGGATCTTCAATATGTAAGCGAGTACATATACTTAGGACAACTACTCTCCTTCCATCAGAAAGTAGAGAAGGAAATAAGCAGAAGAATAGCTCTCGCCTGGAAGGCGTTCTGGTCACTGAAATGTATACTGCTGGACAAGTCAGTCAACCGGAAACTCAAAATGGAAACACTACAAACCTGTGTTCTTCCAACACTGTTATATGGCTGCCAAACTTGGAATCTTACTGCCAAACTGAAGTACACACTCCAAGTATGCCAAAGGAAAATGGAGAGGAAAATCTTAGGCATAACTCTGAAGGACAGAATCTCGAATACAACACTTCAAGCGATATCCTCAACAACTGATTCCGCACAACAAGCCATCAGGAAAAAATGGAAGTGGGGAGGCCACGTCGCAAGAATACAGGACGACAAGTGGACAATAAAAACAACCATGTGGGACCCGTACACAGGCAAGGGACAGCGCGGAAGACCAAGATGACGATGGGCTGACATCTTCAAAGAACGAGCAGGGGCGCAATGGTCCAGAGTCGCCAGATGCAGGAAAAGCTGGAGAACGATGGAGAGCCAACTGTGTATTAACTAATCACAGAACAGACAGTGTATACAAACCAAGTGCTACATCCAAGTCAACTTCTCACCACGGAGTAGCTCACCGGGTGACACTCTCAAATAGAGCTTAACCCCTGTGCAGGGAGGCCTTTGCCCTAAAGGGACATATCAGGCTTTATTTATTATATTTATTTATTTATTTAATTGTGAAAACATAGATCAAGTATTATAATTATATTTTGGAAAGACAAATTAATATCTGAACCAGGAATCGAACCGTGGACCTCTAGTTCTCCCGACTAGTGTGCAGTCCACTACACCATTCTAGACTTGGCATTATTAATTCTTTCCACATATACAAATCTATAATTCTCGTTTCGTCCGCTGCCAGGTAGGTGTCACTACCATCGCCAACGGCCGGCTTCGTTTAGAAGTATCTATATTTGAGAATTTTACACCACCACTTATATAAGCAGTAAACGATGTTATTTAATATTTTCCAATACTGTTATTTTGTGGTTCTGCACACAAGTCTGGAGAACTAGTGGTCCACGGTTCGATTTCTGGTTCAGGCATTAATTTTTCTTTTCACAATATCATTATAATATTATAATATGATGCATTATTGGAACTGTGTTAAAATATCAGTATTAGAAAATGTTAAATGACATCGTTTATTGCTTATAAAAGTGGTGGAGTAAAATTCTCAAATATAGATACTTCTAAACGAAGCCGGCCGTTGGCGATGATACCTAGCAGCGGACGAGACGAGATTTATAGATTTGTATATGTGGAAAGAATTATTAATGTTCGTGCCAAGTCTAGAATGGTGTAGTGGGCTGCACACTAGTCTAGAGAGAGGTCCACGGTTCGATTCCTGGTTCAGACATAAATTTTTCTTTTCACAATACTTACTTACTCACTGGCACTATCGACCGTAGGTTCATGGCCGCACGGACATAAGCACTCCATACATCCCTATCCTGAGCTAATGCTTTCCAATCATTCCCTGTATAATCTACTTCCCTCAAATCATAGTTAATGTTATTCTCCCACCTCATTCTTGGTCTACCAACTGGACGTTTTCTTTCTGGCTTTCATACAAGAAGCCTCCATGCAAGTCTTTCATTCCCCATGCGTGCAACATATCCTGCCCATTGCAGTCTACGAGACTTAACTATTCTTATTATATCTGGCTTCCTATAAAGACCATGTAGTTCATTGCTATGTAGTCTTCTCCATTCACCTGTTTGTTCATCTCTCTTTGGTCCAAAAATTTTCCTAAGTACTTTATTCTCAAATACTTGTAATCTCCTTTCCTCTCTTAAAGTAAGAGTCCATGTTTCGCACCCATAAAATATAACTGGTAGAATAATAGTTTTATATATTTTCAGTTTAACGTTTTTTGAAAGGAGTTGGGACATCAAGAGTCTCTGCAAAGCATAATAGCATGCATTTCCAGAATTGAGCCTATGTTTAATTTCTTTCTGCATCTCATTCCTATTTGTGATAATTGTTCCTAAGTATTTGAATTCAGCCACTTCCTCAAAATTTCCCTCATTTGTCATTAGCTGTCCATTTCCATTATTTAATGAATTTCTACGTGTGACCATATATTTAGTTTTATTGATATTTACTTCCAGTCCTAATTTCTTAGTGTTATTCAATAGTGTTGCTTGTTGTCCTTTAGTATCTCCTCGCTATCGGCCAACAATACTACATCATCAGCATAAACTAACAGCTTATTAATACCATTGAGCTATAAGCCTTCCTCATTCTCTAAAGATTTAATGACATGCTCTAGTACAAAATTAAATAGTAGAGGAGATAGTGCATCTCCTTGCTTCAACCCATTCTGGATTTCAAAAGTGTCCGGAAACTGTTTTGCTTACACGCACCCTACTCTTTGTGCCATTTAGACACATTCGTATAAGTCTAACTAACTCTTTAGGAATTCCGAACTCCAGCAGCATACTATATAACTTCTCCCTCTTAATTGAATCATATTCTTTTTTAAGTCTACATACAGTTGATGTACAGTTCCATTATATTCCCATTTATTTTCTAAAATCTGTCCTATACTAAAAATCTGATCTGCTGTAGGCCTGTTTCTTCTAAATCCACATTGATGATCTCCTAGAATGTCATCAATATAGGGAGTAAGTCGGGGCACGCCGTAGCGTAGTGGTTAAGGCACTGAGCTACAAGCCGGAGGGTCGAGGGTTCAAGTCCCGTTGGGGTCAGGATTTTTAAACTGACTCAAACCCTGTGGCGGCACTATGACCCTGGGGTCGACTCAGCCTCTAACGGAAATAATACCAGACGCTTGTTCTGGGGGTAAAGGCGGCCGTCACCCAGGGCTGACAACCTGGCTGACATAAAGTGCCGATTGTCTAGAAAAAGTGGGAGCCTTAACCTCCTACTACCCCAAGGGCCTCCGGGCCTGTTGTGGGATCACTTTACTTATAGGGAGTAAGTCTGCTAACTAATATATTTGTTAGAATTTTGTACGAAGTTGAAAGTAATGAGATACCCCTGTAGTTGTTGCAATCAGTTTTATCTCCTTTCTTATAAATTGGTATGATAATTGATTCTTTCCATTCATCTGGAAGAGCTTCTTTTTCCCAAATCATACTAAGCAACCAGCGTATCTTGTCCATCAATTTTTCTCCCCCTGATTTTATCAGTTCTGCTGGGATCTCATCTGAACCTGATGCTTTATACATCTTCAATTTTTCAATCGCCATTTCAAGCTCTAATGCATATGGTTCTACAACTAGCATTTCTGCTGTCTGTAAATTATCCTCCTCAATGTTCTGTTCTGTATGTACATTTAATAGCTGATTAAAGTAACTTTTCCATCTATTTAATATACTCCTGGAATCTGCAATCATATCCCCATTTTCAATCCGAATTATGTTTGTTCTAGCCTGAAACCCTTTCTTCTCTATACTAATTCCGTGATATAATTCTCTAATGTTCCTATTTTTTGCATTCATTTCAAGATCATCTATCTTCTCTCTGAAATATTCCCTCTTTTTACTCTTTAGTAGCTTGGTGGTTTCCCGTCTAATACTACCCAATTGCTCTAATTTTACCTCATTTGCTTCGTGTAACCATTTTATTTTTGGTAGCTTTCTTTTCTTTACAATGTCGACACATTCCTCATCAAACCATTTCTTGTTTTGCCTCTTTTTTAAACAACCGATGCTTTCTGATGCTGACAATTTAAAGTATTTTTTATAGCCTCCCATTCATGATTTACATCAGTTTCTTTTTCGTTTGCCACATTGTCATCTGAAGATTCCAGTACTTCAAATCTATTTTGATTTGGCTTTTAGAAGAAGAGATCCAGTGAGATCCAAAATTATTTTAGAAAATCAAAGTATAGAACAGGTGTCTAGTTTCAAATATTTGGGCTGTGATGTTGGCTACAATGTGGAAAGAGATATTGACTCCAAAATAAATAAATTTCAGACGGTGTGTGGAACAATACAGAGAACATTCAAAAATAAAATTAGAAAAGAAACCAAGATAAAAATATATAATGTTATGGCGGTTCCCACAATATTGTATAGTTGTGAAACTTGGGCTCCAATGAAAAAACAGAAGGATAGAATACAGACGGCGAAAATGAGGTTCCTAAGACAGGTAAAAGGTTGTACTAGACTTGATAGAATAAGAAATGAGGATATAAGAGAAGAATTGAAAGTACAGCCTTTATTGGATAAGGTCACGAATTACAGACAGAAATGGATTGATCATATGGATGGAATGAGTAAGGAGAGATATCCATTGTTAGCAAGAAATTATCAAGCAAGATGAAGACGTGATGTTGGAAGACCTAGAAGACGTTGGGCTGATGCATTATGAGGTCGGAACGGGCAATTGCCTAATCCCTGGAGTGATGATGATATACATTTATAATTATTTTTCATTCCATTTATTCAACTAATCATAAGAAGTACATTAATGTTCGTCTTTCAGCTCATTTATGACAAGAAGATCGGGGTGAATAGATTCCCGGACAACGCCGGGTAAACAACATGGGGTATCTAAAAATAATTACGATATAAATTTTTCCCTCTACTTACTTAACTAAACATAAAGCACATTAATTTTCGTATATTGGCTCATTTATGTCAGGAAGATAGGGATAAGTAGATTCCCGGCAACACTGGGTAATCAGCACGGGGTACCTAAAAATATAAATTTATAATTATTTTCCCTCTTACTTATTCAACTAAACATAAAAGCATATAAATTTTCATTTATTTTGACGTAGCAGCGCACGCCGGATATTACCTAGTATAACATAAAAATAGTTTATCATATTTAATTGTCCACCGCTGTGGTTTCGAGATAGCGTGCTGCCTTGTCACGCAGCGGGCCCGGGTTCGAATCCCGGTCGGGACAGTTTTTCTGGGTGAGGTTTTCATCGGGGTTTTTCTTCACCTGTAAGACAAATGTCAGGAAAACTTTAAGGCCCAAACGATCCCCGAAATCATATGGCCATCATCATCATCATCCTTATCATTATCATCATCATCATCATCCTTCACCGGTGTGGAAAGCAACGGGAAGCTACCGCACATACAATTCCCTACTAAAGCTGCAAAGCATAGCTTGAAAATACTGTGATTGCAGTGAAAGACCTGTCCTCGGGCAGAATTACTATGGATGGACGGATATTTAATTTTAGGAAGTGCTATTTTGAGCTTATTTCAATTCAATTATTTTCAGTCTGATCATCTTACCTCAATATTAATGTTGTTCTTGGACATGTTTCAAAACAATTCTGTTTTATCGTCAAATCAACATTAATATTGAGGTAAGATGATCAGACTGAAAATAATTTAATTTAATAGTTTACCATGTTAATATCAAAGTCATTAGATAACGGAATATTTCTATTCATAACATGTACTATAGTTCGTCTGGTTTAACTTTCCAAGAAATTTCTAGAAAGAGAGAGCTATGCTCACCTCCCTCACTCGCACCAGTGTTGACGGTTTTCGACACCAGATGTTAATAGGGAATACGTAAACTGACAACAGGGTGGTTCTTTCTTTTGAAAGCGGCCAAGGATCTACCCTTATATGTCCGTCTCTCTCTTCGCAAGTTAAATCAGATATACAATAATGGATATTATATAATAATAACTATGGTTTATCTATCTATCTATACCCATATATCCACAAGGGTGCTCTATTGCAGGAGTTATTTAACCAAGCTCTGGTAATTTATTTATGTTTATTTCCCATCAAGTGAAAAGTCGTCAGCTCATCCCTTCAAAAAGACATGTATAGAGAGTTGCAAAGAAGGTGCTACCATGTATTCAGTGTAGCTACTCGGCATGCATCCGTCATCGGACAGGAAATTGCCATTTTCCAAGACTCATTGAATTTTGCAGATGGAAGAAAATTAAAATATAAACATAATATTTCATTGAAATAATTAACCGTATAAAATGAAATAGAAACAAAATATTTTACTCACTTTTTAAAATAGATGTTGGGAATATTGTTCCTCCTGATGTATGCATTTCTAACATTGAATAATAAATTCCAGGAACACTTTCTGGAGCACTGCTTGTGATATTCTGCAATTTTTTTTTGTGTAATTCCAGTCTTCAATTCATCCTGAGTGTATGGATTTCAATATCCTCTGTATATAAAGATCACACACACTCAAATCTAGGAAACTTTAAAGTTTGATGATGAGAGAATAATTTAGTCACGGATTATAGCCATCATGTTCCACGGATTTGAATGTATATTAATTTTATTTAGGAAAAACATTGAAACAAGTTTTATCATAATAATCCACATATTCTGGACAAATTAAAAACTGTAAGTACATGATATACTTATTTATTTATTACTAGTATACATGTGACAGATGAGAACAGTTAAGTCTCGTAGACTGCGATGGGCAGGGCATGTGGCACGAACGGGAATGAAAGATGTGCATGGAAGCTTCTTGTAGGAAAAACCAGAGGGAAAATGCCCAGTTGGTAGACCAAGAATGAGGCGGGAGAATAACATTCAATATGATTTTGAGGGAAGTAGATTATACAGGAGATGATTGGAAAACATTGACTCAGGATAGGGATATATGGAGAGCTTATGTCCGCGCGCCATGAACCTACGGGTTCGATAGTGCCAGTGAATTAGTTAGTTATACAAGTGACAGACCTGTGAAACTTCTACAATCCTCAATGTAGTTCCCACCTTGCCTACAACTCATTGCCAGCGATGTGGAAGTCGTAGTATATCTGTAGCAGCTCCTGTTTTGTTGATGATTCTGACTGACCACCTTAATGCCAGCAGAATCTCGGAAACAGTCTGGAATCGAATGTCATGAAGTGGCTCCTTCATCTTAGGGATCAAATAATACAGGGACTTACGTCCGGTGAATGTAGTAGATGGAAAAGCACTTTCCACTCCCAGCAATGGTACTGATCAGCTACAGTGTGTGTAGTGTGAATCCGAGCAGTCCTGTATGGTAATGCTGTCTCCCCATATGCTTTCACAAGACCTTCAAGACATTATCGTGCTGTACGGCCACGGACCGCTGTTCCTGCTTTGTAAACATGACGAAACACAACAGCTTAGAGCGGCAACCGAGAGGGGACTAACTTTCTCTCTCCAAAGCACATGCACATTGAGTCCATTTACTGTAAGATCGGTACTTACTTTTACTTTTGAGGGCCTTTCCACTTTTCAGCGGTTACCCTGTATTCCCATTCACCATTCTTGCCAATCACGCCACTCATCCTCCTCCAGACCTCGGTCGTTCATCAATCTATGGATCTCTCCTCTCCAAGTTATTCTTGGCCTGCCCCGTTTCCTTCTACCAGAAGGTGACCATGTCAAGAGTTTTGGGCCACCTATCATCCTCCATTCTCCTGACATGGCCATACCACTGAAGAGCTCGTCTTTCGATCCTTTCCACCACTGTCTCCTCCATATCCATCATCTGCCTCACTTCTTCATTTCTTCTTCTTTCCAACCTGAACACCCTGGCACTGCGTCTTATTCCATCCATCTCCACTGCCAAGATCTTAGTTTTTGTCCCTCTACCAAAGTCCATCCCTCAGCACCATAAGTCATTATGCTTTCCACAACATACTTCAAAATCCTCTTCTTCGTGTGGTTTGACATGGTCCTACTCCACAGTACTCCATTCAACATTTTTATGGCTCTTCGTGCTTGTACTAACCTGCTATCTACTTCAGCTTTACAACTCCCTGATTCATCAATAAGTGATCCCAAATATTTAAATTTTTTAACAGCTCTAATAATTCCTTGGGATAGGGATATATCTCGTACACTTCCTCCTACTACAAGATATTCAGTTTTTTCCATGTTTACTCTTAATCCTCCTATTTCAAAAACATTTAGAAGTTTTCTCATCATGTATTTCACATCCTCACGACTCTGAGCTATCAACACTTGATCGTCTGCAAATAATAAGGAATATATTGTGACACCTTGAACTGGTACTCCCATGCCTCCACAATATCGATTCCACTGCTCCAATATATGCTGGATGTATATTTTGAACAGAGTAGGGCCCTGTCGCAGGCCTTTAGTAGTTCTGAATGCAGAGGATATCATCTTATCCACTTTAACCGAAGCCTGACACTGCTGGTACAACCGTCGGACAAGTGAAATCGTTGATAAATCGATACCAACATCAACCATTGCATCCCAAAGTTGGTTGATTGGCACTGAGTCATAGGCCTTTTCTAAATCAACAAATATCAAATGAATTTCCTGGCCCTTAGCATGTGATTTTTCTGTAATCTGTCTCAGACTAAAAATGTGATCCATGCATGATTTCCCTCTGGTAAATCTTGCTTGGTCTTCCAACATTCTTCCTTCGATAGTGTGTTCAAGTCTGTTTGTGATGATACTGCTAAAAATTCTACTCATGGATGACATCACACTGATTCCTCTGTAATTTTCAGGGTCTTTATGATTTCCCTTTTTATGAATAGATGTTATATATGACATAGACCAATCCTTTGGTATTTCATCACCCTCCAAAATCTGATTAAATATTTTACAGATAAGTATTTTTAATAAGGGGGGTCCATATTTCCATAATTCTGTCATTATTCCACTGGGTCCACTGGCCTCACCATTCTTTGCTTTTTTCAGTGCCTGATTTATTTCTTCATCTAAAATAGATTCCATACGTGACGATATATTGTCCCTATACTCCAAATGTTCACATTTTTTGTCCCTTCCTTTTCTCAACAAGCAGATTTTTAAAGTGCTTCTCCCATTGTTCCATATTCACAAGATTTAAGGCTGGTGATGGATTTATTAACTACCCTCATCCTCCGTATAACTCTCCATGCCTCTGCAGATCTTCTGTATCCTAATGAATGATCGATTTCAGCACATACTTTTTCGCATGATTCTTCTTTACATTTTATTATAACCTTCTTTACCTTTCTCTTGCATTCTCTATACTTCTGTAGGTCTTCTTCACTCTTAGAGCTCAACCACTTATAGTACAATTTCTTTTTTTATTAATAATTTCCAGTGTTTCCATAGTCATCCATTCTGTCCTTCCTCCACTTTTCCTCTCCCTTCCCAACACTTCCTCAGCTACTCCATTAACACAATGTTTTAAAAAATCATACAGGCCTTCAGCATTCAAATCCTCCTCTACCACTTTCAGTCTATTGTTCAGCCTTTCCTGATATAGATAGCGTACACTATCTTCCTGTAATAGATGCACCAAATATCTGGGTCATCTATAATAGTCATTTCTTTATTTTTCTGAGTTTTAGTTGTTTTTAATTTAGTTTTCATTGGGAACGCAATTTTTTATACAACAATATGATGATCCGATTCACATTCTATCTCCTCCGTACTCTAACATCTTGTACTTTAATCAATCGTTGTTGTCTTACTATTACGTAGTCTATAATAGACTTCAAATTCCTGGAGTTGTTTACCCAGGTATATTTATGTATATCCTTGCGTTTAAACTTTGTATTCATGATAACACATTCCTGCTCCTTACAGAATTCAATCAGCCTCCTGCCATTATCATTTTCTGTATCTTCTCCCCAGGCTCCAACAATGTTACTATTAATTTTTCTACCGACACATCCATTAAAATCTCCCATTAGCAGGAGCTCATGTCCATTCACACAATCATCAATTACTTCTCTCAAATCTTCATAAAAAGCCCTTTTCTCATCAACTGAAGCATCATTGTTGGGGGCATATACCCCCTTTACTTCCACAGTAATTTTATGAATACGTATAGTTATCTTAATTATCCTGTCACTTATTTCTTTCCAATTAACTATTCCAGATTTCCATTTCCTCTTTATGAGGATAGCCACTCCTGATTTTGCTCTCTCTGATTTAGGCACTCTACTCCAGAAATGTATATAATCCCCAACCACTTCTTGTCCTTGTCCTTTCTTTTTTGTCTCATTTAAAACTACTATATCCATATCCAGAGTATCTAGTTCTTTAACTATTTCTACTAGTTTTCCACTTATTCCTTGTATATTCCTAGTTCCGCATACCAAAGTCCGTTTACGTAGCCAAAGTCGATGCTCAACCTGGAGGACCAGGTAATTTGTAATCGAGGATGTCTTCCCCTAGCCTTTGGAGGACCAACTCCCATCCTGCAAGGCAGCAGCTCCCTATCCTGAGGTAATCTCTTCTGCCTTCTTCGCCGTTGAGATTCCAAAACTCTTCATCCGCCTAAGAAGCCATTGGATATCCTCTTCTGGAGTGCTTCTTCGTCTGACCTCTCTCCTTTGACCTGTCCGGCATGGGAAACCCTATCAGTAGCTACGCTACCGCCGGCATAGCTCTCAGGTTCATCGAGGTACTCAAACCCCACCACCAACTATAAGGTCTTGCACTTCCTAGGTCAGACATATATTAACATGTGGCAGAAGTTATAACAATTAACTCCATATTGTTTCGCTTCTACAGCAGTGTTGCTACTATTTTTCTGACAGCCCACGTATGTGCAGAATATCAAAATCAGTGCTCCATAAAGTATTTCTGGAATTTATTAATTGATGTCAGAAATGCATAGATTAGGAAGTACAATATTTCCAACATCTACCTTAAAACATAGTAAAATATAATAAACAATTTGTTCTGTTTTTTTATGCTCCAGGTTGTCTTTCGACATTCCTGGTGTTCTCTCCTGGCATGGCGTTCTTGTAACTCACTTCTGGGGTTGGGGCGCCTGAAATGCGGGGTTACGTTGCCCCGATGATATGATGGGTGATGAAAATGATGATAGTGGTGCGCCAGGAGAGTCCCTAATCCTAAGCTTAATCTAAGGTGAATATGAATGATAATGATTGCGATGGCCATATGATTTCGGGGACAGTTTGGGCCTTAAAGTTTTCTTGACATTTGTATCACAGGTGACGAAAAACCCCGATAAAACCTCACCCAGAAAAACTGTCCCGACCGAGGATCGAACCCGGGCCAGCTGCGTGACAAGGCAGCACGCTACCTCGTGACCACAGCGGTGGACTTTCAGTCAAATATTGTGTTCATATTTTGATCTACTTCCTTATTGAAAATCTTTCGAATTTCAGTGAATGGCCACTTCCTGTCCAGTGATGGATGCATGCCAAGAACATTGGATGTTTGGTAGTGCCTTCTTTCCAGTTCTCTGTAGTAGGCAAATAAGGTATTATTTAGATGGTAAATGCCAAATAAATTTTCTCAAAGGCTCTAATTTAGGCTTGAGGTTCTACTATGAGCACAAAAATCTTCAGACTTGGAACTATCGCTTGAAATCCTTCCCAGAGGAGTTGCACCTTGGATTTTTTTACCCTGAAAATCCAATGATCCTAGCCAGGTCTGAACCCATGAGTCTTGGTACAAGAGACAAGGAACTTAACCCATAGACCACCGAAACCAATATAATAACTATGGTACTGTTTATTAAATGATAGATTCAAACTCACATGAAAAGATGTCTTCTGGCACTTGGGAGAGATGTCAATGGTTCTTTCATGCAGTACACTCTAGCTCCAAGTATACAGTTCAAGATATATTTTTCAATGTCCAAATCAACGTTGTCAGTATAAAATATATTCCTGTAAAAAATAGTAAGTTTACTTAATTTGTTTTGTAACTTCTTGTGTTTATATCAATAAGTTTAATAAAAATCTCGAAGTGTAGGTCAAGTTTGTAAATAAACTTAATGTTCCATATTGGATAATTTTAGCAAAACACCACACATAAAGCCAGAACATTCTTAATCTGTAGTTAGCAGAAGTAATGTTTGGCATGACACTGGCAGGTGACACATCCTGTACTCTACTTGGAATCTAATTTGGGTTGATGAAGTATATTGAGTGTTCATCAGTCAACAATTAATTCCTTTCAAAAACTATTTGTACTTTCGCTGTTTATCATTAATGTTTAACTTCCCAATAAATGTCTTCTTAAATAAGAAGCGCGATTTGCGTAATCGAGCAAATGCTCGTAGTATTCGGCGCTCAAAAATTAACAATGTATAGGAGAAAAATTTAGATTGGAGTGCTCAGGTAGCTCAGTGGTAGAGCATTGGCCTAGAAAGCAAAGGTTCTTGGTTCAAACCCTGGTCTGAGCGTATAATTTTTCTCTTCAAATATTATTTGTACTTTGTTTCACTGTATAATTTCCAACTGAAACTTCACGTAACATACTTCAAATAGTGCCAAATATTAAAACTCATATTTGACTACTAATCTGATGCTACAAACTGAGGATTCAGTTAATAACTTATATGTTGCTGTTGTCTTTGGAACCTGGAGTTAATGATTTGTCAATATTTCTATAATTAATTATAGTGCCAGTAATATTCTTAGTTCTTACCGATCCTCAGCTGTTAAAATCTTGCCTATGCCAAGAGATCTCTCATTCTTAAATCTCCAGCTATGCATTGTGAAGTATTGCAGTGCTTCAAGACCTGTGGTAATCCGATTCTGAAGTCTGACCATGCTAGAAGAGATTTAAGATTGTGAAAACATTTGTATCAACATCCCGATATATCATTTTAATAAAAGTGATAATATATATCCTCTATGTACATAAAATTGTATAGTAATTGATATTTTAAATATCAGATAGCTATCCTCAATTCTAATTATATATGAAACAAATAAAAAAACTTTAGCTATATAAATCAACTGTTTAAAAAGTACTATCAGTGGAATAAAGATTTTTGGAGGTATACTTCTCAAATGTCAAGAAATAATGACATGAAGAGAGAATAGGTGTTACAAATTATATAGTCAAGACAATGAAACAAAACAATATTAATATCCTTCCAACGCACAGTGGGCCAGATTCGAAATCTAGCTGAAAAAAGTATTTTACTCACCCTCACCAATTCATCTTTCTTCACTCTAATATGATTGCCAGACGACTGTTCTTCACTTAGGGTAGAACTCTAAAATTTATGAAGACAATATAAACATCAGAAGTAGCTGATAGTTAAGAACTCATCTGGTCTGCATCCAGTTGCAATCCGAGCTGTCGAAATGAATACGATTTGTGTTAAAGTTCAGTGAGCTTTTCTTCTTATTCTATATGGTTACTTTACCTCAAGGTTTGTATTATTCATTGATATATTTAACGCGTTCCTATACAACCAGATATTGTGTTAAATACACGTGGAATCATACCTGCGAAGCACTAAAATATTTACATAATTATATTATTTTAAATTGAGTTACGAAAAAAAAACAGATCTGAACAGTAGAACAAATCTTAGTTAAAATATAGAGTGATTTATGGACTTTAATTCCCACACATTAACATGTGTGAAAATTATTGTTTTTTAGCTTTCTTATTACAGGAGGCGGCTAGCAGCTGAGGCCTACCGTCACGCGCAGAGAATTGTTTGATTTAATATATGAATAAAAGTGCTCGATAGAGACAATAAGTGTTAATTCAATAAATAAATTCGTGTTAGGGGGATGTTCGGAGAATGTTTTAAAAGATAATAAAAAAACATATTTTTTAAAAGCGATTTTCTAAAATATAGAAAGTTGTGCATGAGAAAAAAAAATAGATTTCTACTAAAATATTCTGATTGACTAGAAGTGAATGTTAACTTTCCCGTTATTAAGAATTGAGAACAATGACAGTCGTTGGAAAATTCTGCTCCATCTGCTTATTGGAAGACCCAAAATATCTTTCAAAGAGGCTGGAATAAAAAACAAAAAAAAATGATAGTCTTATTTCTGCTGAAATATCTGTCACTTTATTATGGTCTTGGGTAGGGTAGCATAACAAATTTGCCTCCCTAGTAGTATTATAGGGTGGGTACATATCATAACCTCTCTTTTTGGCACGTAATCTCATGTTAATATACTGGCGTTTTGATATTTTATTGTCAAAAAAACGACAATGCTTCGTCCGACATGTAAGATGGGGGGGTTGAGCGGGGTGATTTGCAATGTTTCTTATATTTTGAAGCTATTTTTTTAGTAATTTCTTTAAAACATCAGCAGTATCCCGTTTACCATATGACCAAAGTGACATTTCTGTTGCAAGAGCAAGTTCATCGCAAGAGAATTTCTGCTTAAGTGATTTTTTTCAGCATCTTCGAAACATATTTTGGGTCTTCCAATTCCATAAGCAAATGGAACAGCATTTTTCAACGACTGTCATTGTTCTTAATTATTAATAATAGGAAAGTTAACATTCACTTCTAGCCAATCAGAATATCGCACACAATTTCCTACATTTGAGAAAATCGCTTTTCAAAAAATATATTCATTTTTAATATCACTTATACACACAAACATATGGAAAACTAGAGCGAGTGAATGCTAGATATCTGAAGAGAGCTCTAGAAGTAGGCCTACCACAGAACTCAAGATCAAGGCTAGTGTATGAGCTCACCAGGGAGACATTTTTGATAGAGGATCTAAGATGCGAGATAATTCTCCCATCGGATGACGCCTACAAACAACTCCTACGAGACCTGCACGAGAAGAACAGCATACCGGAGGACTTCTATGCAACGTGTGCAATGCAAGATAGGACCTGGGCGGAAGCTAATCATGAAATGCGACACGTGACGACAAGATTAGCAACCCATGGCTTTCACCACAAGGTGTGCAGCAACAAGACCTACCACGAACCAAATGACAAGTGTGTGTGTGTATATTATGCTCGGAATTGTGTGACAGATATCATATTATAAAGTGTAAGAATAGACAGAAATCAATCGCAGCTTACAGTAAAGACAAGTAATGTACTTAAATCCATGCACGGTGTGTGCGCATTTCAACTTATTATTAATATCGCTTAAACCATTCTCCGAACATACCCCTAACTCTAATTTTATTTACTAAATGATCACTTATTGCCTCTATCGAACACTTTCCTCCATATATTAAATAAAACAATTGTCTGCGTGTGATGATAGGCCTCAGTTGCTGGCCGCCTCCAGTAATAAGATAGCTAATTTTAAAAAAATACGCAATAATTTGCACACTTGTTATTGTGCGGAAAATAAAGTCCATCAATCACTCTAGATTGTAACTAAAATTTGTACTGCCGTTAAGAGTTTTTTTTTTTGTAGCTCAATTTATAGTAAGATGATTTGTAAATGTTTTAGTGTTTCGAAGGTATGATTTCACGTGTATTTAAAACAATATCTGGTTATATAGAGAAACATTAAATATATCAATAAAAAGTACAAACCTTGAGGTGAAGTCTCCATACAGAATAAGAAGAAAAGCTCATTGAACTTGAACCCACAATACTAACAACACAACTGGGATGTGGAGCAGATGAGTTCTTAAATATGTTTATATTGTCTTCATAAACTTCAGAATTCTACCCTCCTTTGCAGATAAGTGAAGAACAGTCATGTGACAATTATATTAGAGTGAAAAAAAAGATAAATTATTGAGAGTGAGTGAAAATAGTTTTTTCCAGCTAGATTTCGTTTCTGTCCCACTGTGCAACAGAAGGAAAAAATACGTGTGGAAGGGTATTCAGAAAAGGACCTAATCAATTCGGGAAGGTTAATTTGATTAATCATTGTTACTGATGTGTTATTTATTTGATAGTAAAAAAATATTTTTAAACGTTGAAAACTGATTCAGTAATAATAAATGCAAGGAAAAAACGCAAGAAAAAATTTAATTAGAAAAAAATAAATATTTCGAAAAATGAATTCATAATTTATATTATGAATCAGACAAATCTTTTTAAATCTCACCTCATAAAACTCCATGATTTTCACTGGACCAGTTTCCAGTGTCATTGCTCCTAATCTCAGCTAAAACTATGATTGTTGAAATTCTGCTGTTTACCATCAACTTCCAAACCGCCATCTGATGGTGATTTTACGAACTTTGAGATTAAATTTTTCTCGCCAGGAACTTCAACATTTCAACAGTTGGAGTTTTGGCTGAGGATAGGAGCAATGGCTCCAGAAACCTGTCCTGTGAAAATCACGGAGTTTTATTGAGATGAGATGTAAAAATATTTCTCTGATTTGTGGTATAAATTGTAAATTTCCCCATAGTGTTTCTTCCCGTCATAATTTTTATTAAAAATAATTTATAATGGATTTTTCAATGGAAAATGAGAACGACCCTAAAAACAAATATGAAGTTTGATTGGCAATGGTAATATAAATTTAAATGTTTTTCTTCCTAAGGAGATGGAGGAGTTTATGATAATGATATCAATCTGATTATATTATTGTCTTTGTATAAACTATTAGTGAAATTACTTACAATCGTTTTTGTCTTGCAAGTAAGAACAGAAAATCAATTAAGTAAGCTGGCAGATAATGGAAGAAAATCACACAAAAGTAATGAGCCAGCATGTTAGTTGTTGCATCACCATCGGGATACCAGACGGTATATTCAAAAGGATTTTCATACACCATTTTACGACCTAAATTCAAAACTTCTATCCATTTAACACGTTTTACATCCCCAGACGTTACATTATATACAGGAACATCCTTTGATCTGCAAATACAATAAGTAAATAAATTATTTAATTCAAGATTTGATTGTGATGTGCATTTAAAAAAGATAGTATAGCAATGCTAAAACTAACTGAGAATAATAATCAGCAGAATGAACTCAGAATCATGGATTTTTAAACAAGAAGATAAAGTAAATGAACTGTAAAAGTAGTTGTATTTTGTTTGTACTTTGCTCTCCAAACACACAGTATGTAACACGGATGCCATGAACACACAGTATGTAACACAGATGCCATGAACACACAGTATGTAACACAGATGCCATGAACACACAGTATGTAACACAGATGCCATGAACACACAGTATGTAACACAGATGCCATGAACACACAGTATGTAACACGGATGCCATGAACACA
Source organism: Diploptera punctata (assembly GCA_030220185.1). Taxonomy (NCBI): domain Eukaryota; kingdom Metazoa; phylum Arthropoda; class Insecta; order Blattodea; family Blaberidae; genus Diploptera; species Diploptera punctata. Next base: position 281,469 of record JASPKZ010007188.1, on the reverse strand, counting down.
CAGTATGTAACACAGATGCCATGACTATTATCCCTCTATATATATTTTATAGAAATTATTTAGATGCACTCTTTAAAAAAAAAACAGTTTTGTGTACCTCTTGATATAATTTATTTTTACTTTTAATCAGTGGATCAACATTTTTCTGGAGACTGTGAATGACTACAAAAAAGATATATTTTCATATAAAAGGATTTTTCCATAAGGACAAATTAGAAGTAACTAGAGCAGTAAATGAATGTGAAGTTGCCATGCCTCTGATCTTAAGGTATTTCCACTTCTCATATAAGTTAGATAACAAAAAATAAATATATCAAACTAAAAAAAATTGTGAATTTATTAACAAAAATAAATATTTTTGAGATTGACTAAGAGGATACAATATACAATTATTTACTATTAGTCTTGGGACTCTCAAATATTATAATTATAAACGTACAAATTATAAAAGTTAAATATTAAATAAATTTTATATTAGAGCAAAGCAGCTCGACTTAATTCCTAATATTTTTTTACATTAAATTAAAGTATCTTCTTAAATGCAATTACATTCAAATGTTTGCCGTTACAACTATTAAAATTATTTTTTAACTTATGCAAAGTTATGTGAAGCAGGTCCATGGGCTGTCAGCCTCTGCCAGTGAGGATCACTGATGGTCTCCATCAAAATCATAGGGGCTTTATAAAGCAAAATCTTGGCCTTGTATTATAGAATTATTTTGGTCCTGAGTTTGGTTATAAATTACTTAATGTGATTTTCACTCTCGTTATAAGAAAACCCGAGTATGATTCCTGTTTAGTAAGTCTTCTAGGCTAAATGGCCATGATCCAGTTTTGTTGAAACTTGATGTTTCATCTATTACTGCAGTATACATCCCCAGGAGATTCTGCGTGCTCCCTGTGATCTCCTCAAATGTCGGCTGCAGACTGGCTGGAGGTTGGAGGTTGGAAACAGTCACCCTATTTGTAGGTGACTCCTGGATGGTGACATTCTCTAGGCAGTCCTTTAAGGTACATACACACTTGCGCGCCAGGAAGTGCGCGCGCCGCTCGCGCGCACCTTGTTCGTCAGATATGTACGGGGTTTTAAAGTGTGCGCGCGCGGCGCACCACGATCCACTCATTGTCGGTTTTTTCCACGAACATTTTGATGGTTCGCTGTTTAGATTTGGACGGGTACTTGAGAGATTCGTTGTTTTCGGCGCGCACCTTATTATTATTTGAGTATGGAGTGGTCAGAGGGAAACATGTTAAAACTTATTGATCTTTATGGAAACAAACAATTATTGTGGGATTCTCAACATAAGGATCATTTTAAAAAATCATTGAAAGGAGATGCCTGGAGGGAAATAGGAGATAAAATGGATATATCTGCGGATACATGTAGGAAGAAGATAATTACTTTACTTTCTTCCTACCGGCGAGAGAAAAGTAAAATATCGTTATATTGTTGACACATAACTTACTATTGTTGTTTTGGCGCTACAATAAATAGTTAAGATCGTCAGATCAGTGTGCACGTTGATGTCTATCGATATGTATTACTCTAAGGAATAAAAAAAAGATTTCACAATATTGTTACAGCATGTCTGTTTTTTTTTTCAATGCAATGTGTTTTTTTTTCGTGTGTACTAAACACATTCATTTCATAATGTTATGTATGAAGTATCACAAAACAATAGAATATATAAACACATACCAGTAATAAGCGTATTGTGTAAGATGACCAGACGTTCCGATTTTGGCGGGACAGTCCCGATTTTTTAACAATTTGTCCCGCGTCCCACGGCATTTTAAAAAAAGTACCGATTTTTGGGAAAGAATGCACGACAAGCTAGGGAACGGCGGGAGAACGGAAAGAGAATATACGGTTTTCGGCGCCCATGTAGCTATTTCGCCAGAATATGAGTTTTATATTCCGATTGAGGGTCTTTCCACTTTTCAGCGGTTGCCCTTTTACCAGCCGGATGCTGGCCCTTCACATCCACATGTGTCAATCACAGAGGTAGATGATCAACAGCCAGTGTAGGGGTGACATGTGGTTAGCATGTCGAGTCCCCCAGCCGTTATAGCTGGTTCCTCAACCTGGAGCCGCTACTTATTGTAGCTACCCAATTGCCTCACGATGCTGGGTGGGCACCGGTCCCATACTGGCCGAAATACCATGAGAAAATGTCTTCCCCCATGGAGACTCGAACCAGCGCAAGTCCCGTAGCTCTGCGCCAAGGCTTCCTACCTTAACCGCTCGGCTACGGCGCGGGACTGAGTTTTATATTATTTCTGTTAATTTTCTAATGTTAAACTTTAATAATAACAAATCATTGTTGATAACTGCTTATCACAGTTTACATTGTTGATTTGACCACCATTGTTTGGTAAATAAAGTATGGACATAAAAAAAATCGCAATTGAGTGTTGAAACTTTGAAAGTTATTTTATGTGTGAAATATAATTTTACAAATTCTTGTGAAAAAATTCATGACCTTTTAAACAACGACAGCAATCTACTTAAAAAATTCACTCAAATGAGAAATATGCCAAAGAATAAAATAATACTGGTACTATACATAATTTTGTAATGTATTACATTTGTAAATTGTACTTATGTTGATATTAAAATTAATATACTATAATACTATTTTTGCGTTCTATAAAACTTTTTGTTGCTCCATAGAGTATCTTTACATTTCATAATCTACAGAATCAAATAATACCAACATATTTTTTTCATATTTCATAATATTTTGGCGAAATGTTTATATTTTAGTAAACATTTAATATTCCTTCATATTTTTTAATTTTTAAAAATAAAATTTCAATAATTGGCTAAAAACATTTTTGAAGTGATTGTAGTTTTGAAATTATTTGACAATGTAATAGACACAGATGCCATCGCCTTGCAGGTAGCAGAGAGAGTAATTGTTTGTCTCCGGGTCAGTGACATTGATCGTAGTCATCATGTAGGTAGAAAAATAGATGGTGGACGACCTAGGGCTGTCATTGTTAAATTTGTGTCCTACCGTAAGCGAAGTGAGGTGTTTCGCAATAAAAAGAAATTTGAAAGGCAGTGGAATTACGATTCGTGAGGACCTTACTAGTGCTAGGCATCAGTTACTTCGCGAAGCTATCAATATTCATGGCGTAACCAATGTCTGGACCCAAGATGGATCTGTCATTGTTAAGGTAGGAGAGAGAAAAAAGCGAATAAATCATCTATCAGATCTCAGGTCAGAGTGATAATTATCAACTCAGAAACTTTTGTAACTCGTTATTTTTTGTAATTTATTGCTATTAGTATTTAATTATTTACTGTGTTCATTTTTTTTCATTTTTTCGTGCATAATCTATATTTTATTATTTTTAATTAATTTACACTAAGCTAACTAATTTTAATTTAATTTTGTACTTCATATACTAAACACAATTGAAATTTAATATTTACGGTTTTCTTGTTTTAGTTAGTAACATTTCAACCATAGATTTAAGTAATGCACCTGCAGCCCCTTTGCGGTCTTTGACAGTACCATTGTCCCCATCTCAACACACCCCTTCCACCTTAGGCCTTTTAAAATCACGTTTCTCTTTGAACAGCAATACCCTCAAAATAACACACTGTAATGCACAGTCACTCCTGTCCCACTTCTCAGAATTCCAAACTATATTTTCAACACTAAATATGCATGTCATTTTAATTTCTGAAACATGGCTGAAAAATACCCTTCCTTCTTCTCTTGTAAACATGCAAAATTACACCTTGATAAGGAATGACAGAATAGGGAAAAATGGAGGAGGAGTGGCGATGTATATACGTTCCGATCTACAACCGAAAATTGTATCCCATTCGCCTAGTGAATACTCTTCTCGACCCGAATACCTATTTATAGAAATTAGAGCAAAAATGCAGAAATGTTAGGAGTAGTTTATAAGCCCCCTAATGTCGGTCACCTGCATGACATTGAAACAGTTCTCCAAAATCTGATACCATCTTATGAACATGTAATTGTCCTAGGAGACTTCAATACTAACCTATTAGCCACAAATTCTTACAACACTATACAACTACAGACAATGTACCAGTCTTGCATATGACAATACTGCATACAGAACCAACCCATCATACTAGCTATTCTGACACACTGCTAGACTTAATTATAACAAATAATCCTCAAAAAGTTATAACTAGTGGACAGATAGAAGCTCCAGGCATCTCTGCACATGACTTAATATACATTGAATATTCACTCCTTTGCTCTAAACGTAGACCTAGACTTGTAACATACAGAGACTTGAAACAAATAAATTATGCGCAATTAATTGATGACGCTGCAAAACTACCTTGGAACAACATATGGACACTTAGGACTGTAGACGAGAAAGTTGAAAATTTTAATGACATGATTTTACAATTGTATGACAAACACGCACCATCAAGACTAGACGTATAAACAGGCAGCTGCACCCTGGATGTCTGATAATATCCGCTTGCTTATGACTGAGAGAGACGCTGCATACAGGAGGAATAAAGAACTGACAGACTTACAGACATACAAACTTCTGAGGAATAAAGTCAACCAGACTGTCAGGAATGCAAAACTAAGATATGCCCATAATATTATTACACAATCTATGTCCAACTCAACTGGCATGTGGAAAAATTTTAAATCAATAGGCCTCTGTCAAAATAAACTACTGGTAGAAACAGCAGACCTACCACTAGATGAGTTGAATGGCCATTTTACCCACCTCCTTACTGACAGCAACTCACAACACAAACAACAGACAATAGATGAACTAGTGTCATATTCCCAACCTACCCGAGACAAATTCTTTTTTTCCTATATCTCACCTGATGACGCCAAAAGAGCAGTATTTCGTATGAAATCTAAAGCACGAAGAATAGACAATATAACAATAACTCTCCTACAAAAAATAATTAACATTATTCTCCCAACAATAACCCACATTTTTAATGCCTCTATAATGACCGGGACCTATCCCAAACTCTGGAAAATGGCTCTAGTTCGTCCTACACCGGAATCAAACACTCACTCCCACAACACTCGATGATTATAGACCAATTAGTATTCTTCCCTGTTTATCGAAAGCAGTAGAACACATAATACACTCACAGTTAACAGACTACCTCAACACACACGACTTACTTGATGAGCATCAGTCTGGTTTTAGAACAGGACATCATACAAGTACTGCACTACTTGACATTGTAGAGGACATAAGAGACTCAATGGACAAAAGCAAACTCACCGCAATAGTCCTACTCGACTACAGCAAAGCCTTTGACACAGTAGATATAGACTTAATGCTAGCGAGACTAAAGACACTACATCTGTCGGAAAACTGCCTTGATTGGTTTAGATCTTACCTCACTAATCGTCAGCAATCAGTTTCTGTTAATAATCGCATTTCTTCCTGGCGCTTGGTGAGGAAAAGGGTACCTCAAGGCGGCGTCCTCGCTCCTCTTCTCTTCTCGATTTATATTAATGACGTGACCAAGAAACTACAAAACTGCAAGCATCATCTTTACGCCGACGACTTACAGATTTACACACACTTTAGGCCTGACGAAATTAATGAATATATTGACAAAGTAAACACTGACCTCAGGCATATATCTTTATGGTCCAGACAATATGGGCTGAAACTAAATGTAAACAAAACGCAAGCAATAATTATCGGACATCCAAGACTATTACACTCCATAAACAATGACAATATTCCGGCTGTCATATTAGATAATGAACAAATTCCTTATACCGACGTCGTTAAAAACTTGGGACTTTACTTAGATTCAAATTTAAATTGGCATGTGCATGTAAAACAAACATCTCAAAGGATCTTCTCCATAATGCATTCCCTAAAGCGACTTAAACATTTTCCTCCTACAGCTCTTAAAAGAATTTTAATCCAAACCTTAGTGATGCCGCATTTTGACTACTGTGACGTTCTACTAACTGACATAAGTGACGGATTGTCGGACAAACTGCAGAGTGTCCATAATATGTGTATCAGATTCATATTTAATGTTCGAAAATACGATCACATTTCTCCATTATTCCACGAATTGTCATGGCTACATCTAAAAGAGAGAAGAAAATCGCACTGTCTAATTCTCTTATTTAAGATCCTACATACCTCGATTCCCAATTATTTATCATCCCGTTTCCAGTATCTATCCTCAAACAATAACTTAAACACAAGATCACAACATAGTCTCTTGCTTAATATACCGCAACATAGTACATCATATCACTCCATGTCATATACCATCTTCACTTCTCGCAACTGGAATTCCCTACCACAAGAAATAAGGGGCTGCCGGACATTGGCATCTTTCAAAAGAAATCTAAATTTATATTTGCTCTAACCTCGACTTCATTATTACCCAGTGTAAGGTATATATTTATCAATTGGTGTTTCTCGTATAATTTATCATATTTATATTATTATTATTATTATTATTATTATTATTATTATTATTATTATTATTATTATTATTATTATTATTATTATTATTATTATTATTATCGTATCATCATTGTTGTTACCCTATAAAATGTTGTTTGTACATGAAATTTACATTGCTACATTTATTATATTTTTTTAGAGGAATTAAACCCAGTGGGTACAACTTGGACACTACACACACCCAATCCCAAAGTTGAGATTTTAAAATCCCTTAACCCGCCGGGAATCGAACCCGGGTCGCCGGAGTGGAAGGTAGGGACTCTACCGACTACGCCACAGCGACGGATATTGCTACATTTATTTATCTTTAACTGTTATAATAAGTATAGTGTATATCTATATTTGTCAAATATTTATTTGTATTTGTGCTGGTTGAGTGGAACGGAGGACCTTATGGCCTTAACTCTGCCAGAATAAATAAAGTATTATTATTATTATTATTATTATTATTATTATTATTATTATTATTATTATTATTATTATTATTATGGTATACAGGTAAAAATTCCTCAGTATCCCATCCAGAATAAAATAAATAGTTTTGATAAAAGAAAATAATTGAATAAGGAGACATGGAATGGCCAAGTGTACGCCTGCAAAATGTCTACTGAAGTTTGTGGGTTTCCTATGGATCGCAGGAGGTTCGTTGAAATTAGTAATTTCGACGAACATAACACGAGCAGCGCGTGTTCGTGGTGCTCATATGTGTACGTACCTTTACATGTGAGCTGTTTTCTGATTGGCTGTCCATGGCCCTAGTGGCACAAGTCATAGAATTTTGCAGAGTGGGAATCCAAATTTTGTTGATCTTCATAGTTTCTTCTTTCTTATTGTGCCGTGATGACGAAAAATTACTGTCATGACGTACCTGTGACGTACTTGTTTTCCTCTGTGGTTGTTAAAGACTGTGTTCTGTGCTCTTCCCTTCCTTACTCATCCCGTCCTATTCCACCTCCCTACGTCATCGGCGCGGTTTGGTGTGCGCAGATTCTAGTGTCTATATACGAGACGCGGAGACATGTATCGTTAACAGTCGGAGTTACGCTTTGGTTCCTGGAAAGTCGGCGGGGATCGAGGGAAGATCCCCTGGCTGAGGACTGTTCCGTTTTCTTTTCGTCAAGAAACTGTTCAAGAAAACGTATTTGTTTGGATGAATGAAGACTTGAATCACTATAGTGAAGAATGTAAGAATTTATTACGTATACTAATGTTATATTATGTAGGAAGACCAAAACGTCGTTTCAATGACGATCTGCAGCATATAGTGCACCGGGGAGGGGAACGGGCCAACAGGCCCATACCTTGAAGAAGATGATGATGATGTTATATTTAAATCACGACTGTTCGTTCTGTATTATTTTCTATTTATTATGTTTATATTCAAGTTCGACAGCTAATTATATTGTTTGTTTTTTTCATTCAATACTAATTAAACTTGTTTTTAGTTAACATCTTGCTGTCTGATTATTACGAATCGTTTAGTTGTCTTGTACGTAATTAGCTTGAACCTGAGATTTGCATGCTGTAGAGCACGTTCCCGATCCCTTCATGTTCAGTCGTTCATATTAAAAGAAAAGAAAAATTAGCTATGATATAAAAGGCATTGATGTTTATACATATCCTACGAGTGATATGCTTAAAGAAAGATGAAATTGTCTGTCAAACTTGGGTCCAGCTACAGACTCTGCATATTAGAAGCTTGTATGAGACAAGCTAGGTTTGTATTTACTAAAAGTCAGGTTTCACGCAATAAGAGAGATAGTCCACGTAGTTCATTATTGAAGACATTTTTATTTGTAAATTTCAATTATTTCTTTGTAAGGTCTGGTATGGAATTGTGATGTTTTGTTCAACACCTGTGTTTCTTCGAATTTAATGACACGTTATTTATTTTTCATCAAATGTTGTGCTACAGCCAATTTTTCAATTTGATTTAACTTGCAGTTCCTCTTGTGTTCCTGCAGTCTTGTACTAACCAATTCTTTTTGTTGTTCCCATGTAAACCTTTTTATGACTACATGGGATTCGATATGGATCACGTTTATCTTTTGCTGGACATAGCGCATTGTCTTATTTTTTGTGTTGGTTTGTAGATGTCAAGTTCTTATGTTTCTTGAGTATTCGGCCCAAAATACCTACTAAGCAGGAATGAAGGCACCGGTCATGAAAGCCTGCAATTTTACATGAACCTGAGTATATTTGTAACCTTTCAAAATAGGGAAACAACTTATGAAGAATCAATGTATTAAAATAATACTATTCATTATGTATTATAACAATATTCTTTATGAAGTGTTATGAAATCGTTTATGGGTGATAACAATGTATTCTATAGTATTTGTACTATGAATTTTTTTAATATTGTTCATCCTGTTCTTTTCTCCAAAAATTCAAGGCTTCAACTAAGCATTGTACGGATAAATATTATTTCGAACTGTAACTTGAAAAATTAAGAAACACTATTAATTAAGTAAAATTCCACTATTATTTAAATTTGTCTTGCATAAAGAAGGTTCCATTATTGAACTCGATATACTTATATCCTCTTTTGAGATTCTAGTCTTCTATATTAAATTAAATATTACATATATTTAAATTATGTGTAGGACAGGTCTGGACAAAACAAATAGCCTAGACAAAGATAAAAATGCTTAATTTTTTATAAATATAATAGCATCACATGGTCAAAATGATCACTAGCGACATTTATTCTGCTTCTGGCAGAAGCATTTGCTCCTTTATGAAGTACAGTAAAAGCTCCTTATTCGTGGGGGATTATGTTTCGCAAATATGTTGCGAATAGAGAAACCGCGAATATGGAGTGTTAATTTGTATGGTTATATAGGGGATACATTCCAAAGTTCTGAGAGAAAATAAAAATTATCAAAATAAAATCAATTAATGAGAGATTTTGAACAATTTCTATAATTATTACTGTCAGACTTAGGCAAGGGCTTAAAGAACTTAGTATTTTTTTCCTGTTTTGCCGCTTTTAAAAGGTCTTTCAATTCAGATCGATATTCAACTTGAATTAAGCGAGTGGATTCCATATTTTGTCTTTGGATTTCATGATGAATAGTACAGTTGATTCATTAAAATTGAAACAGCGTGATATGGTTGCAAACAACTCACCAATGCGAAAACAGTCAAACATTTATGTTATTACTTTAAGCGGCAACACTACTTTCTTCTGCTTCGGAACTAATTTTCTTTTCTTTTGCTCGACTTTATAAATTGACAACAAAACAGAAGAGACGTGTTATCCAATCAATTATTGCAACGAATGACAAGTTGAACCAACAAAACACCGATTGTGGCAAGGGCGGCATTTATCAACGGATATCTCATACCAGTGGCTTTTAACAACAAACTTTAGGCTTAGTGACAATGATGTTTGTTTTACTTCGATATTAATTTGTCCATTTGTTTTTAATTGCTCTTTGTATAAGCTGCCTTGACACGTGCCTGCAAAAAGTTACCGACTGAATCCGCGAATAAATACATTTTTAGCCGCAAATACAGGAACTGTGTCGCAATTTTTTAATCCGCAAATAATGATTACGTGATTAAAGGAACCGCGAATAAGGAGCTTTTACTGTATTTGTTTTCTTTGTGTTAAAATTTCCAGTGTAAATATATGCAAGGTGATTCAAAAGGTTGCGCACATATTTCAGGAGCTTATACAGGCGTCAAAATACAATAACTTTTGATTAGTAACTTGTGATCTGGAAAGTAATCATGGGCCAGTAAAGCCTGGGAATGTCATAATGGACAAAAAATAATTTTGTGCACACACTTAAGTGAATCTAAATTTATTCACCAATTTGGTTTCACAACATTATTTGTTCAAAATGCCTACCATCTCATTAAATACAGGCATAGCATCATCTTACAAACTTCTGGCTCATTATACCATGTACATCACACATCTCACGAACCTCATCACATGTTGCAAGTATTCGGGAAAGAAGTTCTTCTTGGTTGGGAATTAGTGTCTCGTACACGAGGTTTTTCATATGCCCCCAGAAGGAAAATCAAGAGGTGTCAGATCGGGAGAGTGGGGTGGCCATGCAATTGGACCTTCCTTTGCAATTCAATGCCTAGGATGAGTGCCATTGAGTAAGTTACGCACTTGAAAAGTGAAGTGAATTTGTATTCACATCTGCCGACCACAATAAGTGGTTAATCCTCTAACAGTTGTGGAAGAAGACCTTGTACCTCACTCCATTCAAGTTTGGTGACAGGAGTACAGTCCGATTATGTGACCACCAGTAATACCGACCCATGTATTCACTGCAAACCTATGTTGGTGGTGGTGTTGGAAATCAGCGTGGGGATTTGCCGCGCACAAATATGGCTGTTACGGCAATTAAAGCCCATCTCTGGTGAACTGTCCTTCATCTATGAACAACACATTGCTTAAAACATTGGGCTCATTCTCACAACGGTCAGCAATCCATTCACAAAATTGAAGTCGTCGTGGGAAATCATCCACCTCACACCCTGAACTTTCTGCGGATTGTATGGATGCAGCTGGTTTTCATGCAGAACAAGCCAAGCATTACTTTGGGAAATTCCCATTGTATGAGCGAAGGCACGCATGCTGTAGATGCATTTTCTTCTATGTGAGCAATTACTTGCTCTTCCAGAGCGACTTTTAGTCGTACATGGCCGGCCTACATGATGAATGAAACATGAAACCTGTCTGCCTGAATCAGCAGTTTTGAAACGTACAAGGCTGAACAGGCGTTGAGCTTCGCATGCATTACCATTCGCTTTACTATACATGAAATGCATGTTTCCAAGTTCTAACAACGTGTATACCATTTCACAAATATTACACACGCAGCTACTTTCAAAGTAATGCTGTAGTGGATCTATACAATACACTGCAGATACTGTACTGAAATAAAAACAACATACAGAGTGCATGAATGACTATCAGATGTAAACAGAAGAATACACAAGTGCTGTGCTGCACTGAACAGTATGGCAATAGATGGAGGATCTTCATAAATTCATACAGTAGTGATTCGAACGAAGTGCCTTTCTGAAAAGTAAGCTTTGATCCGCATTGTAGTTTCTGCCTTTTCCAGACTTGTACTAACCTAGGATTACTTTCCAGACCATAAGTTACTGATCAAAGGTTGTTGTAGTTCGACCCTTCTATAAGCTCCAGAAATTTGTTCACAGCCTTTTGAATCACCCTGTATATACTTTTAATTAGATTATTATAATATATTCAGGAAATATTTTATATCACGTTAGTCTTTATACTTTTTGTGTTCATATACTATGACAATCGAATGCTGATTTTTTTTAAAATTTATACCCTCTTCTACCTTAATAGCCACACACTAGAAAAAGTGAATAATAATAATTATTTTATATAATTTTCATTATAATAATTATTATTGACTTTGCTCAAGTTGCTGACAAGAAATATGAATATTAACATAGGGCTTAGCTTGTTTAAAATTGTATCTGGTTTTATCAAATATTAACTTATTTTTATACTGTTTCAGTTGGTGTAAAATTACATAATAAAAAATCAGGCAAACTGGAGTTAAAATGATATGGAAAAAGCTAAGTCAGAACCTACAATAAGATTCTTGATTGTTTCTTACATGACACTTGAAATACAATAATTTGATATTGTATTTGAGCCTTTAAATTTTTTTTGAAGAAGAAATTTGTACATTCCAAAGAAACCATATTGGAAGAACTGTTAATCAATATGAAATTTGGGAAATTATTTGGGTGTGCTTACTTGAAAGTGGCATCTGCTCAAAATGCAACCAATGCAATTCTTTAGATATTTGGCCTTATAGTCCCATTTTTTAAATGCTGATTATGCACCAGCTTCACTCATCGATCGTCCTGATCCTGAATTCATACCAGAACTTCATCATGAAAGCCCAAACCTAGTTAATGTTTCAGTTATATATTGATGACATTCTAGGAGATCACCAATGTGCATTTAGAAGAAACAGGTCTACAACAGATCAGATTTTTAGTATAAGACAGATTTTAGAAAAGAAATGGGAATATAATGGTACTGTACATCAACTATATGTAGACTTCAAAAAAGTATATGATTCAATTAAGAGGGAGAAGTTATATAGTATCCTGCTGGAGTTCGGAATTCCTAAAAAGTTAGTTAGACTTATATGAATGTGTCTAAATGGCACAAAGAGTAGGGTGCAGACACTTTTAAAATCCAGAATGGGTTGAAGCAAGGAGATGCACTATCTCCTCTAATATTTAATTTTGTACTAGAGCATGCCATTAAATCTTTAGAGAATGAGGAAGGCTTACAACTCAATGGTATTAATAAGCTGTTAGTTTATGCTGATGATGTAGCATTATTGGCCGATAGCGAGGAGATACTAAAAGACAACACGCACACACTACTGAGTAACACTAAGAAATTAGAACTGGAAGTAAACATTAATAAAACTAAATATATGTTCACACATAGAAATACATTATATAATGGAAAATGGACAGCTAATGACAAATGAGGGAAATTTTGAGGAAGTGCCTGAATTCAAATACCTAGGAACAATAATCACAAACAGGAATGAGATGCACTAGGAAATTAAACATAGGCTCAATTCTGGAAATGCGTGCTATTATGCATTACAGAGACTCTTGACTTCCCAACTCCTTTCAAAAAATGTTAAACTGAAAATATATAAAACTATTATTCTACCAGTTATATTATATGGGTGCAAAACATGGACTCTTGCTTTAAGGGAGGAAAGGCGATTACAAGTATTTGAGAATAAAGTACTTAGGAAAATTTTGGACCAAAGAGAGATTAACAGACAGGTGAATGGAGAAGATACAAAACAATGAACTACATGGTCTTTATAGGAAGCCAGATATAATAAGAGCAGTTAAGTCTTGTAGACTGCGATGGGCAGGACATGTTGCACGTATTGGGAATGAAAGACTTGCATGGAAGCTTCTTGTAGGAAAGCCAGAGGGAAAACACCCAGTTGGTAGACCAAGAATGAGGTGGGAGAATAATATTAACTATGATTTGAGGGAAGTAGATTATACAGGGAATGATTGGAAAGCATTAGCTCAGGATAGGCATGTATGGAGATCTTATGTCCGCACGGCCATGAACTTACGGGTTTGATAGTGCCAGTGAGTAAGTATATATATGTTTGACTTTGTCCTACTGCTTGAATGCTTGTTCAAATAGATGGAAAATAAAATATGAACAGGCTGAAATATTAACTAGTTATCCACTCAGAAAAAAAATACATGAAGAAAAATTTGACAGAAAAGATAAACAACAATTGAAAGTGATTATTAAAAACTAGAAAAAAATTCTCGAAGAAGCCTAAATCACACAAACAAAACATTACTAAAGAAATCTTTCTCTGCAGAGAACCCTATAGTGACTTACTGAAAGTAGATTGGATTCAGTGTTCACAATATATCTTGTAGTGTCATGAATCTTACACAAACTACAGTGGTTGTGGTTCCTTCACCTATGATAATTGCTTTGACTAAAATTATTTATTATTCATTTTACCTGGATAAGATATTCAATTTACTGGGAAGTAAAGTACACATTTTCATAATTTTATGTTATTATGAATGTAAATATGCAAAATAATCTGTACATTCAAACAACTGAACATTGCTGAAATAAATACAATAAAACAAATAACTCTACCTATCAATGTCTTGAATCCTAAAATTAGGTTAATTGCTTTGCTCGGACTTACCATACAAATATACACTGATATAATTATATAGGCCTATAGTAATAGGCTGTATACTTATCAATAAATCCATACTTTTCATTCCCAACTTTCCATGTTATTGTAATGAGACCGTTGATTGCTATATCAGCTGGTATCACTTCAGCATCATAATCAGGGTTGCACATAATGCTTCTAATCACACCCTTTCCTGCTCCAACCAGTATTCCAACTGGACCATTTAAAGTGTCAACCCATCCTGGGACTGGTTCTTGCATTATGGGAGTTACTAAACAAATAAATACCAGTAATATTAATAAATTATTTATGAAACAAGAATTTTAAAATAAATGGATTTATAGCCCATAAAATCCCGTGGGGAACAATGGATGCACGGATCCACATAATTCTAGTTACTGGCATGTTTTTATTCAAATTAACACATTCCAATTCTGGATAGAATCTAATTTAAGAAATACAAATTAATGTTTGAACTGGGATTTGAACCCTGGACCCCTAGTTCTGGGGCACGCCGTAGCGTAGTGGTTAAGGCACTGAGCTACAAGCCGGAGGGTCGAGGGTTCAAGTCCCGTTGGGGTCAGGATTTTTAAACTGACCCAAACCCTCTGGCGGCACTATTGCCCTGGGGTCGACTCAGCCTCTAACGGAAATGAGTACCAGACGCCTGTTCTGGGGGTAAAGGCGGCCGTCACGCAGGACTGACAACCCGGCTGACATAAAGCGCCGATTGTCTAGATGAAGTGGGAGCCTTAACCTCCTACTACCCGAAGGGTCTCCTGAGGCCTGTTGTGAGATCACTTTACTTTTTTTTTTACCCCTAGTTCTATGTACGTAGATATAATAAGTAAGTTGCTAATTTCTGGCCGATATGATTGTATGTATGAAAAAAGACAAGGTGACAATTCAATAATTTAAAATTATTTTTATGGACATTTAAAATGAGAAAAAATACTATTAATAAGGATCCATTAGCAACATGAGGGAATACTTTATTTTATAAAAAAAAACAAAAAGAATTCCAGGATCAATGTGGATATAAATGAATGGAGAAAGTCTCCACTTTTCTACTGCACAGTTATGAACCCATATAGTCTATTAACATATTCAGATGCCTTGTTACCTGAATTATCTGGTTTAGAAATATTAAAAATGGTGAAAATGGAAAATCACCTATTGCAGCGCATAGTTTGTTGGAGAGTCATAAAATTGAAAAAGAGGTCAAACTTCTAAAACATTTTGGAAAAACCTTCAGAATTGACAGTTTGGGAAAAAATATATATTCAGAAGAACAAATTTAGTTCAATGAATTTCAAAATTAGTGATGAACGGGACCTGATTTCAAAGTTCATCAATGTTTATCACCAGATTGCAACGTTATAAATGGAGATTCCAACGAAAGTCTGGTAGTCATAATGTCAGTTGAAAATGAGAGAGATGTTTCTCTTGAAAACTGCAGTTCCCATGTTTAAGAAAACATAAACTGTGAGGTAAGATGTAAAAAATGATTAATCCATTCATTCTCATTAATCTTTAAACTTAATTGTCTCCATACTAACTTTTTATCACTTGTACCCCTTGTCCTCTGACCGCCTCATTTAAGGTTGTAGGATATTGCATTCTGTCATTATGTCCTAATGAACAAAGAGCTTGGAAATGTAAGCACATCAAGATACATTGGCTCAGTGCAAAACACAAATTCCTTACATCACAAAAAAAGCAAATGTTTTTAATTTGATGATAATTTCATATTATATTATTTGTACTTGATACAGCATGATTTGTGAATTGTGCTTAAATACTATGTCATATTCTAACTTACTCTAACTTACCAATAGAAGGTCTGGTAATACAAACAGGAAGCTTGTCTCTATATTCGTATACTAAGAATTCTGCCAGTCGCTTGGAGTAGGTGTAGCAATTAGGTTGAGGTCCCAGTAACCTTAATAAATAATATATTAGTGTAAGACTTAAGGAAATGAATAATTTTCAATCAAACATTTAAATAATAGGAGTTAGATATGTATGACTCACCTCATATTTGTAGCTTATTAGACAGCATTTCAAAATTTATCTCTGCCTTAAAGTCCATGTGTAATAAAAAAGGTAAAATACAGTTTGCAGTAAAATGCTCAAAGTACCTAATAAATCCAGTTAAAATTGCATTTATGACTTTTAAGAGCAATATTATCAATATTTGCAATAAACTAAAAATAATAGGCATTTATTTTATTTATTTTTTTTTTAGTCTGGTACATTAATATTCTTTTCTCTTTAACATAGTGCCAAAGTGTGAACAGTAAGACATGAATATTTATGAAAAACTAAATTTTTTCATTAAAAAATTTATATTAGGATCAACATCATCTTCCATAGAAGTATAAGGCCTGGTGGCCCTGTTGCAATCTCAATCCATATTTTCTAAGGATGCTCCAAAGATCTCTTTCCACATGGGCGATAGTGTAGCATGATTTTTTGATTCTGTCCATGGAAACACGTTGCACATAAGTTTTCCAATTGTACTGGTAATTGTTTATAAAATGGATAACCGATTGTAACTGAATTTCTTCCAAGACATAGTCCTATCAGGAATAACTTGCTGTTGATCTCATGAACTTCATCTCACTAACTGTGATTCAATGGATGACCTTATTTCTCATTACCATTCCTCACTTCCATAATATACAACTGTTCTTTCTAATGTTTTATGTAAGTATATTCTTGATATGTAGCGTGCTGCCTTGTCACGCAGCGGGTCCAGGTTCGATCCCCGGTCGGGGCAGCTTTCTGGGTGAGGTTTTTATCGGGGTTTATCCTCACCTGTAAGACAAATGTCAGGAAAACTTTAAGGCACAAACGGTCCCCGAAATAATATGGCCATCATCATCATCCTTATCATTGTCATCTCATCTTCATCATCATCATCCTTCACCGATGTGGAAAGCAACGAGAAGCTACCACACCTACAATTCCCTAGTAAAGCTGCAAAAGTAGCATGAAAATGCTATGATTGCAGTGAAAGACCTGCCCTCAGGCAGAATTACTATGAATGGATGGATTCTTGATATTTTCATCTGCACTTCCAGTTGTAATGTAAGTACGTTGGAAGGATGCCTCAATAAACCATTGCTGAATCTTGAAATCTGGCAACATGCAATGCTATGGCCGTTAATACCGCAAAAACTACATTCCAACTGTTCATACTTTCCACAAAACACCTGCAATAAATCTGTCCTACAAGGGTCAATCACTGGAAGAAAGCAACATCTCTAAATACTTGGGAATTATCCTGGACCAACAATTCACCTGTAATCCAAATGTTGAACAATGTGTAGGAAAAGCAATGAAAAGGACTCATCTACTAAAAAGACTCACTACTACAAAATGGAGAGCTAAGCAATACGTGCTAATGACATCGTATGAAACATACATCAGATCAGTCTTTAACATGGAAGTGAAATGGCAGTCACCATCAGCTCGATAACTGCATATAAGGTGTACCTTGTCCAGAACATGCTCTGAGAGTAATATCCGGTACTGCTAAATCCAACCCAGTGGCAGATATGGAAGCTGAGACACAAATGGAGCACTTTCATGTCCATTATGAAAGAAATGCACTATGCTTTTGGGAATTCTCAAGAAGTGTGTATAAGCAATAGTGCAACAATTACCAGCAAGCAACAAAGACTCAAAAATTTAAAATCAACTATTACAAGTTAGTTATTTTGACTCACCTCATATTTTTTTTATATTCTGCCATCTTTAATAGTTTAACTTACAGACTTGTGAACGTTCCCATGAGCAAAGAAAATTTTATAAAAGAGAAAAAAAAAACACATTATAAAAATAGCAAAAGATACTGGTTTCAAGAAAAGTTGATTCACAAGAAAATAAATAAATTGGAGAAACAAAAATTGATAAATGAAAGTACTTTTCAGACAGATAAAGAATTTGGTAAAAAATTCAAGAAATTTACATACCAACGTTTTGTATTTAATAAATTACAAACATTTTCAGCAAATTTAACATTAAATTAGCACCGAAAAATGATTATAGTTTGAATAAATGAATTAAATCCAAAAACAATGAAAAGATTGATGATGGCAACAAATCAGGGATTTATCAAATTGATTGTAAATATTGTGTACATTGGAAAAACAAACAGGAACTTGAATACGAGATTGAAAGAACAGCTTAGAAATTTAAAAATGGAGAAATAGGAAAGTCTGCAATAGCTGCACATGCATGGCCAGAAAACACAGAATCGAAACAAAGGCCAAATTGCTGAAAGAGTTAGATAAATCTAAGGAACTCGCAATTTGGGAGAAAATTTACAAATCCACAAGAATAAGGAGAAAACTATGAATTTTGAAATTCCTGGGGAAAGGTAAAGAAAATTGAATTGAAAGTTCATCGGTCAGTCAACATAGGGAGTAGAAATCAACCTACAAGATGACAACTGCAAACACAACAATTAGAATGCATCAACAATGTCACATAGATAAAAAAAAATGAGGTGAGTCGAAATAACTAGCTCATAATAATTAAAAGAAACCTCATAGTATTATTTCCTACAAATATTAAATAAATTTAAATTAACTTTGGAAAGTAAACATTATCAGGTAATATTCATTTAAAATATGGTGAGAGTAATATTTAAAAATGGGCGTGATTCCATTTGAAACTGATATTGTGGAAAAAGATGAGATTTGTGAGGTGAGATTTTTAAATATTACTTTGACCATATTTTAAAAGACTCAAAATTTGAAATGCATCATTTACTGGATATAAGAACTTACATGAGAAATGTAGCCTGTAGATATAACACCATTTAAAACCTATCAAGATTCTTTCGACCACCTGCTGCAAGCAAAACATTACTTAAAATATCATCAATTGCCAAAACACACCTCTAATGGAGCGGAATTAAAAAAAGCTGCCCTCCAAACCATATACGAAGATTATCCAGAACAGGAATGGATACATATTTACACATTTACATATTTACATCAATACCAGGAATAGGAGAAACAGGAGCCATTTATTACTGACACCTCTTTCAGTGACACCTTGCAGTTGGTGATCCACAAAGCAATTATGACGAAGAGATTATTGAAATTCAAGCAGCTTGCACCCAGATTGAATCAGTCCTTTTTACAATGAAGGCAGTTTTCTCTGTAGATTTGCAAGCAGCTATCCAGAACTTGTCATGTAACACTGTAACTGACTGGATTAGAACTTTGGAGTATAGGAACACCTTAAACTAACTAGTATGCTAAGGTTGACAGTTGAAATTCCGATAAGTTCCCAGCCATGTTAACAAATATGGTAATGAAATGGCCGACAAATTGGCAAAGCTCAGCCTCATCCAGCACTCCTTCTTTTGACTCAGCAAAAGTGCAAATAACTCTGCAAGTCAGTAAATAAATTGATGAAAACTGTAGGTAAGAAATGGGGGAGCCTTGTCACATATGGCCTTATAAGCTATAGTCTTCCTCGAGCAGTCAAAGTGCTGCATTTAGATTAAAAACTGGCATAACCATTTGACTCGTACCTCCATCGCCTTCAAGTTTTTACCTCTCTAACATGCCACAGCTCTGCAGCCATGAAACTATGAATGCAGACCACCTGAGAACTTGCAGAGCTCTGGACCACTCACAAAAGTTGATAAAGACCCCGCCTACACAGAACCCTATTAATACTGTCAGTGCATCACAAAATGTACTCAACAGCCAAGAGTGAGCATTGGCTAGCTGTGTGTATTATGTATTTCTTATATATTTTTTAAATTATTCATATCGTTTTATTGTACTCCAAGTAAAATCTAATTATATTTCAAGAGAAAAATATATACCTGAATCGGGATTTGAAGCCGATGTCTGGTTCTATACACCAGTGCTCTTGACCACTAAGCTACCGGGCATTCCAATTCAAACTACATTATTTCTCTCCTTTATTACATGAATCCTGAGTTCCAAGGCTATGAACTTTTCGTTCCACACGCGCCTCTAGCGGCTTCTTTATCAAGAAGACTTTAATGGGAATCACACTACATTTATAGCCAATGAAGCTTATTTTTTATCTTAAATATTAAATTTAACACTTCTCACCAAAAGTCAAATTTGATTTGAAGATATGGCTATAAATGTGGTCTAATTCCCATTAAAGTCTTCTTGATAAAGAAGCCGCTAGAAGCACGTGTAGAATGAAAAGTTCATAGCCTCAGCGCATGGGAATTCATGAAATAAAAGAGAGGAAATGCATTTGAATCAGAATGCCTGTCAAGGATATTCAGTTGTATATTTTTCTCTTCAAATAAAATTTGACATTCAATGTAAAGTGTTAAATTTAATATCTAAGATCAAAAATCTAATTAATTTAAAAATGGCAATATGTACCCATGATAAGAAAAATTATTTACTCTTTCAAATAATTTTATAATGAGTATACATTTCTAGTTAGTAAACTATTTTAATCTGAACATTCTGTTGGAACAACCTTCCTTTATGAAATGAAATAACTCAGGGTGTTGACTTTTTAGTAATTAATACTTTATTATTATTATTATTATTATTATTATTATTATTATTATTATTAATATACTTTATTATTATTTATTTAAGAAAAATTGTATCACCTCACCACATATCCTTCTTCTTGTTAGATGGTTTTGGGACCTTTATTCAGTTTTATTCTCAGTACTTTCACGATCACTCAGGTTATTTTAAACATGAGTCTCAAATAATGCTACCATCTTAGTCAACTCACTCTTATAATCAAATTCTGTTTGTATGTCATTATCTAGATTAAATCATCTCCAACATTTGTAGCTCAGAGCAAATTAATCTCTTACTGATAGCCTATTATATATATATATATAAATGGATATAATATATATAGCCTATAATACATATATAAATATATCATATATATATATATATATATATAAATAGATAGCCTATGTTAATATCTTCATATTTTTATTATTAATTTAAACAATATGTATTTCATCAATTTCGAAAATTAATTTGTCTGTACCACTTTGTTCTTGAGGTAATCCTCTAATGAGGAAAGTTGTATATAGTAAACATTTCACACTTTCCCTTCTATAATGTATAGCAGTAGTCACTTTCAGTGGACTAGCAGTCACCATGTTATATTTTGGTTCCAATATTTGGAGGTACAAACCTGACTGATATCAATTAATTTTTTCAGGAGGAAAGTAAAGTCATGACTACTGTGTCATAGATTTATTACACATAAAAGAATCTCAGTCCTGAAATAAGAGTGTTGTTAGATAAAATACTACTGCAACTACTACTGCTGCTATTACTACTAGCTAACTCCATAATGTGACAGGCCTAGAAGGCCTTTGGACTACCATCCGGCTGTTGGTCTCACATTCAGTTGTCATTTACAGATGATCATCTAGCCAGTATAGGAGTGATATGTGGTCAACATGTCAGATCCCCCGGCTGTTATAGCTGGTTTTCACAACCTGGTGCCGCTACTCATTGTAGCTACCCAAATTCCTCATGATGCTGTGTGAGGACCGGTCTCATACTGACCAAAATTACATGAGAAAATTTCTTTCCCCATGGAGAGTCAAACCTGTACAAGTCCCATAGTTCTGCACCAAGGTATCACACCTTAAACTACTCAGCTATGGCATGGGACATTGTTAGTACTACTACATCTAAAATGTTATATAGGAAGAAATACCTGGGTGTGATCATTTCAATACTATCATCATCCATCCATTCCATTGCATGTATAATATCAAGTGGATTGTGAGGAGCAGGATACACTTTCTCTTCCAAAACGTCATATTCACAATGAGAGAATGCTGTTGAGACATATACAAATACCTGTAAAATGGAACCATTATCCACTAATTATAAATTAGGCCTATTTTGCAATTAAAATTCAAGTTATAATTATTGTGTCTTATAAACATTTCTTAGATTATATTTTTTTACAAGCAGTTTATTAAATAAAATTTTAATAAGAATGAAGATAAAAAATGTAATAGGTATCCACCCTTCTGTTCAAGATAGACTTTTTGTCACATTTACAAGACTGTTAAATATCTACAGCAATTCAGTTCCATTGATTCATCTGATTAATTTAAAGAAATATTCTCAATAAATCAATAGAATTTAACTTCAATAGTCTACATAGGATGGCTCTATATAAAATATAAAACACTTATTTTTTGCATTAGTTGGCAAAGGATAAAAAAATATGTTAGATTACATTTACATTCTAAAGTGGATTTTAAATTGTAAATCATTAAACTATATAAACTTATTAGTGTAAGAAGAAACGGGCTCACCCAACTTATTAAGACAAACCTCATAATGTTACTTCCTACTGTAATTTATTAATTAACAGTGGGTTTCTTTATTCATAGTATTGAATTACAATGAAAGACAAAATGGTAGGCTATGAAAGAGCATTGTGAACTTTCTGCTGCACGAGAAAAAATAACCATTTAAAGAGTAAATATACTGTAATTATCATAATAATAAATGACATGATAGCCCATTTTGGGACTTGCCTATCTTAAGAAGCTCTTGCCACACCTCTCTGATTTTCATTTGCTCTTTCCAGAATCCTGATATCCTCAATTATGCCATCCTCTCATTTTGACTTTCCTAGTTTCAAAGATTGTGCAGCATAAACTATTTTAATAGTTCTCTTATCATCCATGCTTATAACATGTCTTGTCAAGCCAAATCTATTAATTTTAATGTACAGTATTTTGCCACATCTAACTCATTATTTAATATATATAATTCAAAATTGTATTTCCTCCTTCATATACCATCTTCTTACATAGATCCGTAGATAGATCTAAGTATTCTCCTTTCAAAAAAATCCCAATCACTCACCAGCCTTCAGCATGGTTCAGGTTTCAGAGGCATATGTTATTATTGATCTCTCAAGAACTTCATACATCACTTTGGTGGTTTCAGTTATTAACTGAGACTTAAAAAAATTCCTTCTTCTTCTTCTTCTTCCTTCCTTCCTTCCTTCCAAGTATTAGGATGGCCCAGTGATCTTCGTCCTCTTGGTATATAATTATAAACAGCTTTGGGGATCCGATTTGAACTCAATCTTTCAAGATGGTGTTTCCAATTTAGTTGGTACTGTTTAATATATTCCAAAATTGGCGTAGTCTTCAATTCTTTTAAGATATCGGTGTTCCTTTTCCGATCCCCTCTGGTGTAACCCGCTCTTCTGTGCATGAATCTCATTTCACAAGCCGTTATTCTGCTTTCATGTTGTTTTTTTAGTGTCCATGCTTCACTACCATAGGTCAACACTGGTCTAGCCAAAGTGTTATATAAACGTAATCTGGTGTTTTTTTGTACAAGGGATGGTTTCATAACTTGATTAATAATTCCTAAACTTTTATTATAACTAGTAACTTTTTGAGGGATATCCTTTTCATCCCAGATAGAGAGATAATATCCAAGATATTTAAATTGATTAGATCTCTCTAAAATTTTATTCTGGAGACAGGTTTTACTTTGTATGGGGTCCTTCCCATGAAATGCCATAATTTTAGTTTTGTTAATTGATATTTCCATATTAAATTTGGCACCTATTTTTTGTAAATTATAAATTGATCGTTGCAAATCATTTTCGGAAAGTGCCAGAAGAGCTAAATCGTCTGCAAAAAGAATAGCATCGAGTTTGAGGTTCCTATTGATGGGTATATATCCTCGTTGTGTTTTCCTCCATTCATTTATTAATTTATTCATGTATATAATGAAAAGCACCGGTGAAAGTCCACATCCCTGTCTTACTCCAGTGTTGATCTTTTCCCAAGAAGATAATTTGCCATCTTGTTTAACAGAGATTTCATTATCTTTATAGATGTTGAAAATATTAGTAATATATTGTTGTGGAACGTTATCATCAGCTAAAATTTGTAGTAATATATTTCTGTCTACTTTGTCAAAAGCCTTTATGAAGTCAACGAAGGTGATATGAGTTTCGATAATGAATTCCTTGTGCTTTTCTAATAGTAATTTTAGAGTAAAGAATCCATCTGTACAAGATCTACCCTTTCTGAATCCATTCTGCTCTTCTCCAATTATATTTTCATAAATTTTCCTCAATTTATTCTTAACTATATTAGTATAAATTTTATATCCAGAGTTCAACAAGCTAATTCCACGATAGTTATCTTTGATTTGGCGACTTCCTTTTTTGAAGATTGGTACTACAATGGATTTGTTCCAGCTTTGTGGTGTTCTTGTCCTTCCCATATCATATTAAGGAGAATAAGAAATCTGTCTAAAAAATTTTTAGTTGAAAATTTAAATAATTCTTGATTAATGTGGTCTTCTCTGGGAGCTTTGTTACTTTTTAATGATTTAACAACATCAGTTAATTCATCTATAGAAATTTGTTCCAAAGCAGTGTTATTAGAGATTGGTATTTGTAATAAATCATCCTTTTGTGTCCATAAATGATGAAAGTAGTTAAGCCAAGTTTCTTTAGATATACAATTTAAATATGCATTTTCTCTTGAATCATTATTTAAATTTTTTAAAACTTTATATATTTTTGGTTGAGGCCTAGTGATATAATTTTCCAAAAATGAGACAAATTGTTCCCAGCTTTGTCTATGTTTTTTGCGAACTTCAATTTTAGTTATGGCTCTCTTCCTATGATACTCTACTTTATCTTCATCTTTTTTTGTAGACAGAAATTTTTTGTATGCTTCACATTTATCATCAATTACTTTTTTTATGTTTTCATCCCATATCCGTAGTCCTTTTTTTCGATTCCATGTAGTTTTGATAACCCAGGGCTTTCATTTGCGTCTTGTGTGCAAAACTACTTTGTAACGAAGCAAGCAAGCCATCTTATTAATTTTTTTGACCAAAAAAAACCGGGTGTGTTTTCTTGAACTAGAAGATCTAATCTGCATTGGTATAGCCAGGTAATAGTGGGATCTCGGAAAAGACTTACTTTGGCGGTGAAGTAAATCGGTCCCACTTTTTCAACTGTTTACATTATTCATGTTTATTTTTATTTTGTCCATCTCTGGTGTGGCACTACGAATTGGACACACAGTTAATGTAGATGGGGTCGTAGGATACAATGTCAGGTCCTCTGTAAACTCTTGTATCATGAACTTTAGATGCTATAAAAAAAATCCTAAGACATTTATTCCCAGCTACAGTGCACTTCTGAACCTCAGTAGTGATATTATTCTTATAATTTACATCAGATCACAAATATGTAAAACTATATACAGTCTTCTTGTAAGCCCATGTTTCCCTTAACAGAGATTTAGGCTCTCTCCCCCTACAGGGAAGAATTTGAACCATACTAATTTAGTTACACTTGTTTTTGTATAGATGTCATTTGAGTGGTCCATGGTCAGTGTTCCGCCTCATACAGACAACTAGGAAACCAAGGTAGTACTAGGATGGGAAAATTCGGTAAATTTTGCTTAGATGCCTTTTGATTCAGGCTTAAGGACCTTTTACGAGCCTGAAAATCTTCAGACTCGGGACCCACAGCTTAAAGTCCCTCCCGGAGGATTTGTTCCTTGGATTTTTCCGTCCTAAAAAATCCATCAACCCCGGCCAAGTTTGAACCCATGACCCTCGTGACCAGAGACAAGGAGCATAACCACGGCCAAACTTTATTCTCAAATACTCGTGATCAGTTCTTCTCCCTTAAAGTAAATGTTATGTATCCACAGTACTGTTGCAAATTTATATTGTCCAGTTTTTAAATAAAAGGGATAGTAGCCTATTACAATTATCAAGAGAATTATTAAAAATAATGCATTATTGGAATGGTAGGTAAAATAGTAAAGTTAAAAATTTAATTTGGTTATTCTATGCAATGCATCAATTCATGAATCTTGCAACGGAGAACAAAACTAATTAGATCCTAACTATATCAATACTTTCTGATACTTATTGGATAACATCAGTTCAACTTGTGCTGGTAAAATGGCTATAGTCATTAGTTAAATGTTTATTCAAGTTAGGTTAGATTTGATAGGCTAGATTAGTTTTCTATTATAATTTATGTAGACTGATACATTGCAGAGAATTTCCAAATTTTTATGTGCAGGCCTATTTTTGACATTGTTTTAATATAAATAATAATTGCAATTTTAATACAGTGATGAATTCCATATAAAAGTAAACACGGCAAATGAAAATTAAAATTAATTTCCTGCTTCCCTTAATGTAATATTTGACATCTCATGTATTGTATTTGCAAACCTGTACCCCCAGTCATCTGGTATTATCTCAAAAACATATCTAACCATAAGCAATATATAAAAAGTATTTATATATATATAAGTCTGATATGATATATTATCTCATTAGTTTATTTAGAAAGAGTTTATGCCATCAATCTCCAGGTTTGATAGTGCCTACGAGTTAGTTAATTAATTATTAGTTTACATGTAATAATTTTTAGAAGATGCAAGTAACTAATCCAAATAACATTGTGATATAAGAAATGCAGCATATTTTTTGTAAAATAATAATTACTAATAACCAGGGTTCACTACTACGCCTAGATAAATGAAAATTAATGTGTTTTTATGTTTAGTTGAATAAGTAAAAGGAAAAATAATTACAAATTTATATCATAATTATTTTTAGATATATCCCGTGATGATAGCCCAGCATTGCCCGGGAATCTACTTATCCCGATCTTCTTGGCATAAATGAACTGAAAGAAAAAATTCATTACCGTGCTATGCTTGCCCGGGAATCTACTTATCGCAATTTTCTGTTATTGTCAGTTATCCATGAAAGACTTTTTTGTAGAGTTTTTTTTTAGATATTCAATTCTGTGTACAATAATTTGATGTAGTTATTTATGATTTAGGCAGGGTAAGCCATTTAAAATTCCAAAAAGCTACTTTTATCACTTTTTCACTATAAAGTGTGATTTTTAAGGGTGAAGGGGTTGATTATTACAACTCTCTTATAGTTTAAAACCTTCCTGGAAAACTCCTGAATATTTTGCAAAAAGCCTCTTCACAATCGGATAAACAGTATGGCAGTGCATAAAGGACAAACAGACAGACATATATATATATAGATTAAAGCAGAAGAATTATGCCACTTACCTTTGCTTGTTATGTCAGTTCCTTTGAATGTTACACAGTTAAGGTACCTTTATTTTTTCTTAATTCTTATTCACTGGTTTTTAGTGACAAAACCTAAACTATGTATTTTTTTTTTTTTAGTCTTTGTACTATCTAACAATTATCTGTATTTGACATTTTGAATATTCAAACAAAAACTTCATAAAGATTGTTGTTTTAATCTCCGTCCCTAATTGTCTTTTTAAAATTATAGCAGTTACAGTAATACAATAATTAATTTTAAGTATATTACTAACCACAGAAAGTTGTACATTTTTCTATATTACAGATTGTATCATCTTTAGGTGATTTTGAGAAAAAAATCTTCCAATTCCTGAGTTTTATAATATTATAAGTTTAATTGGTTGGGTTATTATTTTAACTTTGGGAATTATTTTGTTAAGACTATATTAACAAGAAAAATCTGGCATATAAAAATTCCTTAAGGTAAATAAATAAGCAAGAATAAAACTTGATTGGAAGTCAAATATACTAAACATAAAGTTTTTTTAAAAAATAAGTATTACTTTAAATAAAATTACCTTTTTGTAGTTAGTTTTGATGTAATTAGAATTATTATGTACTTTAATGCTTCAAAAAATTTAAATATATGACTCAACTTTTACAGCAAATATTATGTCAATTACTATGGAATATACCTGTTCCATATTGAACATAGTTAGATATGTGTTTATGTGAAAAGGAAAAGGTAAAGAGATTCTAGTACAGGTCTTAGGAGATGCTTGAGATACTTGATGTGCCCACATTTCTAGACAATCAGGACAAGATATCAGTCGGTAGTCAGCCCTGCATTTATCCATCAGATCTGGTACTCATTTCCATTAGGATAAGTCATACTCAGGCCATTATGCTGCCAGTAGATTTAGGCCAGTTAAAAAATCGTGACTCTATTGGGAATTGAATCTGCAACTTTCTGGCTTATAGCATATTACCATAACCAACTATGCTATGGCATGCCTTGTATAAATGTGAACATACCTTTAATTGTTTCATTTCTGAAGATAAATCTAGAATATTCTTTGTAGATAATGTGTTATTGGTGATAGCAGCTTTCATACCAGCTTCCAGTCGAAGTGAAGCAGCCATGTGGAACACAATAGTAACTTCAGAAATGAGCTGTTTCTTCTGTTCTTTACTAAGAACCAGATCAGGTTTTGTTATATCACCTTCTATGGCTATTATCTTCTTCAGAACATCTGGATTATTCTTCATAAGAGTTTCAAACAACTGTAAATTAAACATCCATTTTATTCAATATACATGAAATCTATGAGTCACTTACTGACCTACTGATATTAAAAAGGAAATTTATTTTAAGAACTATAATCTTGTGACATTGAAATACTTTTTCAATTAATTAATTAACTTAGTAAACTGATCACAAGGTATAAAACTTAATTTTAACCAAAATAAAATAAAAATTAATGTCATTAATACAACTGAAAAGAAAAAACAGAATTGCGATTTGAATCCTAGGTTTACATGTTGATGAACTAACAAATTATGGTACTCAGGAATCCAGGACTAGACACAATTTTTTCTCTATTTGAAAACCCCCTTGTACCCAATAGCAGTGACTTATTTAATTAAATAAAATCAGTGAACAGAAGTTCACTACTATTTGATACAAGGGGAATTTAAAATAGAGAAAAAAAATTGCCTGAATAGCACAATTGATTAGTATACATAAAACCAGAGATCTTGGGTTCAAATTCTGGTTCAGGCAAAAATTTGTCTCTATTGTTATATTAACCCATTCACCTCAAAAGACGAGGTAGACTTGCCGGCAGTTAAATGGCCTTCAACTCAGAAGACGAGGTACACTTGCTTAACTCTGCTGTTATATATTTTGAAATATTTTGTACATCCCTTGGCAGGGTAATCTTTTGTTAAAATTTATGGATAGTAGAGGAATGTGTTTTGGTCTTCACCCTCATTGTAATCTTAAGTACCATTTTCTTTTGTTTGTTTTGAATGTCTGAAAATAGACAATAAAATGTATGGTAACTTAAATCCGGTTTCTGGGGAAATGCATTAACATTTAAAACTGAAGAGAATGGGTTAAGTATTGCATACTGATGCGAAAAGCTTGCCTGAGTACATTAGTTTCAGTATTATATCCATTTATTGATGAATATAAGTTTTACTGAAGAAACAATTTCAACATAGCCCATATTCCTATGCCTTTAACCTTGGCACTTACTTTAGTTGAATGACTTATCACTGTTATGTTATAAAAAAGATAAATTTCTATTTTTGAAACAAAATATTATACAGACATGTAATTAATATACTATGTTTTATGAAATCCAATTAAAAAAATAAATAAAAATTAATGGATTACTCCATAGTAACCACATGTATCCTTTTACTATCATAAATTCGCAGTGACAGCAAATATATTCAGTTGGCCTTAGCTCTCCAGATTTATTTTATGATTTATGAAATATAAGTTTAATTTAAATTCTAAATTTTAAAATTATATTCTGAAAACTTCTTCCTCGTGTTCTGTAATATTCTAAACTGTATTGTTTTCAGTATTGATGAAATGTGTGTGTGTGTGTTCTAATGCTACCCATCCTCTGGTGCTTTTAAATTATCCTCTAAAAAGATCTTCCTTTTTTCCATATCAATGCAAACTGTACGGCTTTCAGCAATGAAAAAAATGAGTATTTTAATGCCACCCACCACAAATATTATACTTTTAGTTGCACAATAGATGGCATTTTCTATCTACAAAACACTTTTGCAGATCAAGTTTCTCTTTTAACTTTTACCTTCCTTACTACCTTAATATTATTTAATTAATACAAATATTTTAATCTGAATAATGAATAGGAAATGTTATTTTAAGTACCGAGTCTATCAGGTTATAAACATACAATTATTTTGTTTCATGAAGGAAAAATCTTTAATTCCTATGACATGAAAATATAATTGTGAATTTTAAAATAATTCTGTACATTCTCAATGGTTTGATTTTAAATTTAACACTTCTCACTGAATGACGAATTACATTTGAAGAGAAAAAAGTTAGGTTCAAATTCCAATTTAGGCATACATTTTTCTCTTCAAATATAATACCATACATATTTAATTTTATAAAATAGGATATCAATGAATATGCAGTAAACATTTTCTTTGCAATTTTTTTACTTAAAGTCATTATTTTATATTATATCAGTATTTTATAGACAAATAAAAAATCTCTATATTAAAAACTGTTATTCTATTTCCATTTCACCTCTTCATGAGAGATTCTCAAATTCTAAGAATTTTATTTATATCCAATAAGCATGTCTTCTTCTTCCTTCCAAGTATTAGGCCAAAGCCTGTTACGATCCTATAGAAAATTTTCCCTCCAGCGTTTCATAGGACGGCCCAATAAGCATGTATCTTCATTATTGTTCAGTCATATGCTTTCTGTTCAAGTTCTCTGATTTAAATTAATGAAAATAATGTTGAAATTTTCTTGGAAATGAAACTCCAAACCATTATCCATCCAGTGCTTGAGCTAGAATGAAGAAAGAACCAGGAAGGTTTGAAGCATGTAGGCCTACCATACTGACTAAAGGTCGTCGATAAAGTGGTTATGGTAATATGGGGCGATTTCTTTAACTCTATTTCTTTATAATTTACTATAACAAAATTGCAGAATCATTTGTGTATAGTATTTTTTTTTCGAAAATGTCTTTACCTCTGCTTCTATATATATATATATATATATATATATATATATATATATATATATATATAATTATGGAAGGTTCTATTTATGTGAGGTCCTCCAAATATCTTTTTTAAGTTTGAAATGAAGAAAAGATTTTCAAATCAACAGATGTATAAACTATAAGTGAATAGTACAAAGAAAACATTTTGGAAATATGGTCATGATACTAAGAAAATGGAATGGTTTTAAGCAATTTAAAAAAGAACTATGATGCCATCCTGCCTCATTCCACCCACCCCAAGCACTGCACCCACCTCTATGACCATGAAATCCAAAATAATGCTCCAGTCAGATTGTTTAGCCTCTGGAATTATTTTAAATTTTATTGATAATTTTAATTAATTGATTTCATTTAATTTTATTTGACAAAATATTTCGTAACTGATACTATCTTGGCCAACTTGCTTGAAAGATGTTTACAATTAAAGAAGACACTTTTGATCATCAATGAGCAGAAAGTCTAAAATGAATAGCCATATGTAACTTTTTTCTTGTGTTCTATCATCTTTGTCAAAGTTAAGGAGTGTCAATTTAATGCTGAAATTACAGATGGTGTTTAAAAAAATAAATATATATATAGTTACTGGTTAAAAGGGGTGGCATGTCCTATATGTTCAATGATTCACTGAAACTCCCCAAGAAAAATTCATTTAATTGAAAATAATGTACGAGTATTGTTATAATGAAAAACAATGCATTTCTTCTTCATTTAGTACGTTCTGGTAATACCCAGATAGTTGAAATTAGCAATTTTTTCTGCTGTGGAAATCTTGAGCAGGCAAGTTTCATATGTTCAGAGATGCATTTTCTCTCTATGAACCTTCTAAAATCAATTTGTTGGCTTCAAAGGCCCATGAGAGGTAAGGATAAAATAGATTATTTTCATGTTTCCTGTTGCTGGTGGAACAAATTCTGCTGATACTAATGAGTCAATCCAGATGTCTCTTGCCCTGAATGTTATGACGAGGGTTTAAGTTACTCCAATAATTGATGTTATTATTATTGATTTAACACTTCTTACTTGAAGGATGAATTATATTTGAAGAGAAAAATTTTAGTTCAGACCGAGACTCGAACCCGGGACCTAACCCGGGACCTTTGGCTTTCTACGCCAATGCTCTACCATCTGAGCTATCGGGGCAAGTTCCGATCTAGACGCAAATATTTGTTTTATATACATTGTAATTCCCAGCACCAAATGCTATGAAGCCTTTGCTTCTATCTTTGCAAATGGTAGCTTTTTAGTTAAGTAGTTAAGAAGACATTTATCGGGAATATTTAAACACTACTTTATAAAGCCAGTGATGTTTTTATTATTGATTTATATTACGCGTGGACAGTTAAGGCCAGCCGTAACGTACCGTACAATATCTCTATAGTTTAAGTGGTCTTTGGCCCGAGCGGTTGGCCTTGGTTTTGGAGGATGAATTCCATATTTAAATACTTTAAAACAAAAATTACGATAATTTCTTTAAATAAAATAAACCATAAAGACATATTAAATCCAAAACATATAAAACACTTATTAAAATCAGCTGAAATCGCCATATTGAATAGCGTCAAAATACTAAAACTGATAAAATTCAGAGAGAGAAAACAATCATTTAAAAGAATCAACTTTGGTCATTATTCTAAGTTCTTTGGACCATTTGGTCCTTTAATTAAAGTTATGTATGAAAAAATGACCATTTAAAAGAATGATAATAAAAAGTTATCTTACCCATGTAGAGCTGCTCTCGTCCCCAGGGCGAACCGAACCCTTCGGTCCCCCACTCCGTTCTGAATTCTTAGAAAAATCGCGAATATTTATATCATAAATTTGAAGTTTCTAATCGGGGGAAACTCGGGTGGAAAGTTAGCTTTTCCATTTAATACATGTGGGTTTTTTTTTCATCGGTTTTCACATGATCTAGTTCAAAACCTTCATCTATGTCAAAATGGAAAACTCTGTTCCACTTTCACTTCTTGCAGCTCAAATTCACCCTTATCTAATGTGGTCATCTCTGATCTTTCTGACTAAATAATGTTGATATGACTTTACATCCTGGAATCTTGTGACATGGTTTTGATCCAAGATATAAAACATTATAGATTTTTACTCGCTTTTTTATATTATATGAGTATGACTAATTTGTATTTCAATGCGGTTATTTATTTCCTATTTTCTGATATAATAAACATGTATATGTGTCTATCCTTTATCGGTTTTATAGTATTTTATTATTATGGCAGTTAGGCCCTAGTGTAGGCGTAACATTCCCCCCCCCTAAATAAGACTGTAGGGTTGAAAAACCGAAAGTCTTTTTTTCTTATGGGATATCTCTCGCCTCCAGGGGGTTTTGTCCTGACAATTATCTTATTAACTTAACTTTAAGTGGGAATGGAACTGACGTCATCAAAATGGCGATTTCGTCTGTAACCTGGAAGTAGTTTGTTCTCATTCTAAGAGCTTAGATCGTCTTTTACTTGTTAATTGCACCGGATACCCTTAATTGTGTCGTAATATCGGTAAGATCTGTTTACTTAGTGAGAACACTATACTTTTTCGAAAAAATAATTAATTTTCCACTAAAAATGTTTACTAATCTCCGTCCTTTTCCTTTTTTAACTTTTCTTGTGGTTTCTTCTTAAACTTTGCACTATTCACATCCGTCGCACTTAACCCCATTTCGTTTTGTTTTCCTCTTTCTACTGTAGACCTATTTATTTAATTGTATTTCTAAGGTTCCAATTCGTGAACCTGAACACTTAAAAAAAATATCGGATACTGCTGTGTCTGCTGCTGCTAGCTTGGAGGCCAGGGTTCGTGTCTGCTTGCCTCGATGGATGATGCGATGTTCTAATGCTCGAGTTTGTGGATCGTGTTCAGCCGCCGTTGGTCCAGGTAGGCCTTTGATTTGGTTATGCCTAATTTCATTAAACAACACCCAGTTAGGTCCACGGAGAGCTTGTGAAAGGTTTGATAGGAATTTATCTTGACGTGGAATTTGTTTTCTTGATTCATCTATAGGTGCAATTTGTGGTATGAGGGAAGTTAGGTTAAGGTTGACGTTGGAGATAGTGTTTTTTTATTGTCGCCTGGGTTTGTTCTATGCTGCTTGTGAGGTGGTTGCCTTAGGCTGGTTGCGAATCTGGACATTCGCCCATCTTATGCTCCATCACGAGATGTACATGGTGGTGTAGTTGGTCCTGGCAGCTCTATGATGTGGCTCACGTCATCAGATGTACAGGGTGTGCCGTGAGTCTGGGCCTCGTAATCTTGCTCCCATCATGAAGTGTGCGTAGTGGGCCGCAGGTCCAGGCGGGAAGCTGGTAGTTCGTAATTTCTGAAAATCTCATTTTATTTTGTTAAAAACTGGGAGGATAACTTTAAACATCGATTTCTGGATTGGCGTGTATCTTGCTCTACATGGGTTCTCATCTCTTATTATCACTCCTTATCATAAAATGGCCATTTTCGGATTGATTTAAACTCATCGCTTAGATGCTTCATTGTTTAGCTATCTTATCTCTGATACTATATTCCGGACCCTGCTTACTAGATGTCCTGGCTTTAGGTCTTATTATTGTTATACTACATTCTATTATTCCGTATTATTTAGTTTTTGTTTATTATGTGCACCCATGCACCTATCTGTCTCTTATAGCTAGCCTCATGTTGCAAAAGAAATGTTCTTATGTTTCTGGTATTATGATTCTCATGAATCATTTACGCCCTTATTGCAATTGAGGTTTCACGGGATTCAAAAAAAAAATCCCTGCATCTTACCGTATATTTACCGCTTGTTTTCAAAACTTTCCATTACAATTTTGCTTTTCCCTCTATAAAGTCCTGGGTTCGATCGAGTGTGCTCGCCTACACATAAATCGATAGGGCTTTAAGATGTAAATACTACTTAGTACAATTATGTAACCTGAATTCCGGATATCATTCCCTCGTGAGGTCCTGATTTTTGAGAGCATTCCTTTCCTTCTATCATTCTTCATCCTTGATGCTTCTTTGCATTTAAATTCCCTCGTTTCTAACCTATCTGTCAATTTTCCGTGCTACGGCCTACAATAGTTAACTTTGCAAAAAAAATCCAAATGGTGTTGTTCCCTTAAGTCCTTCCTAATTCGTTCGGCAATATCTCATCTGTTCTCTTGGATTTCTCTAATTAACATTTTACATTACTCCTGATTATGCGTGGACTTTATTCCTTGTCTTGGGTCCCTATCTTACCTATGGGTTTAACCTCTCCCTTTTGTCATTTCCTACTCCTTTACTTCCCTCTTAATTTCCATTTACGTTTTTGGGTCAGTTCGTGGTTTCATACGTGTAGACTTATTCCCTATCTTATCTGCGGGTGTAACCTCTCATTTCGTGTACTACCTTATGTATTTAATTTCTCATTGCGAGTACTCCCTTTAGTGTTTAATCTCTAATTTCATTTACTTCTTATGTGTTTAACCTATAATTTCATGTACTTCCCTAAGTGTTTAACCTCTAATTTCATGTACTACACTATGTGTTTAACCTCTAATTTCATGTGCTATCCTATGTGTTTAACCTCTAATTTCTGAGATCTCCCTACCTAGGTCAATCTGCTCTCTTGGCTCTACTCGCCGATCGCACAATCGTATGTATGCGTGTTTCCCTTAGTATTCTTCCTCTAGGGTCCCAACGATTCTGATGTCCCTGACTAGTATTCGTTGTCTCTTCGTTATGACCATATTATATGTGTGCGCACGGCTTTCTCATCGCGGTTTCCCTTTCCGCTTTGCTCTAACCACCGATGGCTTTTTTCCCTCTGGCATGATTATTGACTTTGGATGGTCCCTGACCACCGCTTCTTATATTCCTGACTTCTTGGGGGTCCCTGACCCCTGGCTATCTCTTTTCGTGCTTCCCCTTGCACTCCTCCTGTCGGGAGGGCTAGCGAATTCACCGCGCAACGACCATGAAGACCAGGAATGGGCTCGACATCCGACATCGGTGACTCGGTTATTACCTTGCACGACCACGAGGCGGAGGCCGGGATGCTCCCATCCTCGTCAACAGTGACTCGGTTCCTTCCTACCCCCCTGGCTATCTCTTTTCGTGCTTCCTCTTGCACTCCTCCTATCGGGAGGGCTAGCGAATTCACCGCGCAACGACCATGTAGACCAGGAATGGGCTCGACCTCTGACATCGGTGACTCAGTTATTACATTGCACGACCACGAGACGGAGACCGGGATGCTCCCATCCTCATCAACAGTGACTCGGTTCCTTCCTACCCCGCCTGGCTATCTCTTTTCGTGCTTCCTCTTGCACTCCTCCTGTCGGGAGGGCTAGCGAATTTACCGCGCAACGACCATGAAGACCAGAAATGGGCTCGACCACCGACATCGGTGACTCGGTTATTACCTTGCACGACCACGAGGCGGAGGCCGGGATGCTCCCTCCTCGTCAACAGTGACTCGGTTCTTTCCTACCCCCCCGGCTATCTCTTTTCGTGCTGCCTCAGAAATCTCGATTTCGACGTTAATCTTAGGGAGAGCCTTTTGGGCTCATCGGACGACGGCCTCATCATCGGAGTGGATTTAATCCGATTCTCTTCTGATGGTGATCCTACTATTGCCCTCCTCGCTCCATAAACCCGGGTATCACTGCTGTTCCTGTGGGTCTCTCTGCCCGTGATTGCTTCTGTTTCCCGTGGGTCTCCCTGCCCGTAATTGCTTCGTGTTTTCGTTTGTTTCTAGTTTCTCGGATGCCTATCTCTCCCTAAACGATGCTGTTCCATATGGTTCCTAACGTCAGTGCCAAGCCAGCAAGGTTTTATGGCCAGTGCCCCAAGATCATTTTGGAGTTCTCTGTCTCTAGATCATGTCATAACGGGGGTGTCCCACCTTCCGACTTGCACCTGCCTAGCTTTCTCCCTAGCTCGTTGGCGAAGTGTTCAGGTAGCTCGCCAAATTGTCGAGGGCAAAAAAAACCCTCTCCAAAAGGGTCCTTAGTCCTTCCCAACTTGTATCTCTTTGTGCGACTGTGTGAATGTGTATCTCTGTGTTTTGTATCTGTCACAAACGTTACCTAGCCAAGATTGACCTAAGTTGCAGCCTATCCTCTTATTTCCCTTGTATGCCTAAATATGAAGAGTCTTAAGCGATCTAGTTTTCATATATTATATTAATATGTCATATCCCATATGTGTGTGTGTGTGTGTGTGTGTGTCTACTTCTCGACTGGTCACTAGCCCCAACTGACATGGAACGAGGCCTGCAGGTTAAGAGAGTCTAGGCGCCTTTAGACACTCCAATCTTTCCCAAGCCAGTCCATTTCAGCAAGAACCATTGCCTGTAGAGTGTATTATTGTGGTGTCATACTCAGTAATAGTATTTTGTGTAACCCCTGGGTTCCCATTTTGAATTTCCCTCCTCTGCTAGATCGGATAAAACATCTCACTGACTGTCAAGTATCCTAAAATAAAATTTTATGGGAATAAGTCTATCTTCCCTTTTTTTCCCTGATCATTTCTGCATGCATCCACCTTTACTCTGTATTCCTCACCACAGGAGTTCCCCTATGATGGTGCCAAGTCTCCATTCCCCTCTTCTGTTCGAGCTCTCTCTTATTTATTCAGAGTTACCATGCCCCTTTTCCATTCTTTCCGTTTCCAAAACTATAATCTGTATTTCGGTTCAAGTGAGTTCCCCCCTTAACTGCGCTAGCCTCTATGACTTCACTCATGATTTTAAAACTTCACTTATGATTTAGAAACTTCTCATACTGTAGTTTAGCCCTACACATGGTGCGCTCTCCTGCATTTGTTGCAAAAACTCAACACCGCATGAGGTGCTAACCAAAAAGAAATTAAGCTGTTATTCAACCTGAAGTTCGGTCGTCTTCCCTTCCATGAGTCTCGAGTTGGAAATCCCTCAGTAATGTTATTTCCCTTAGGGAGGTGTGAGGTGACTGCTTTGTTTTATTGCGCTAAATCTCCATTCCCCGCTTTTGATCGAGTTCTCTCTAATTTATGCTAAGTTTCCATGCCCCTTTTCCATACTCTCTGTTTTCGAAACTAGATTCTACATTCCTCATTAATTGAGTTCCCCTTTTTTTGGTTGGGCTAATTCTCTATTCCCCTCTTTGTTCGAGTTCTCGTTTATTTATTCTAAGTCTCCATGCCCCTTTTTCCATACTCTCTGTTGCTAAAATACCTGGTCTCTATTTGCTAACACATGCCACTTTTATTTCCTGTAAATGTCTTGAGTCTTTAAGTTGTTACTAATTTCTATGACTGTTTTAATTTAAAGTACGCTTCCTGATGTCAAAAAAATAGTATTTATTGGCATGTAAATGTAATTAGTATAAATTTTGTTCATATTCTACTAGTTCAGCTTCTTGGAGTTCATAACTATGTGGAGAAATCTAACTTTCACATCCCAAAATAAACACATTCCAATGTTATGCCTGTAAGTTACTGTTAGCTGATATCCTGCCTCTAGTGCTTTACAATAAACACTTAGTTTTTCTTGCATGTTAAGTGAAGAGTGACTTCTTGCAAGTGTTTAAGTTCCCAAAAAAAATAGTTCTCAAGATGGCGGTTTTTCCCATTCCTCCACGATGGTGAGTCCATATTTTATTATTCAGAAAAAAAAAACTATTTCCTGTATCGCCAGTATATAGCTAGGATGGGCTTACCACTTCGCTTGCCACATTATTATTACTATGTTTATAATGATTATCATTATTAATTTTAACCACTCAGATCTTAGTATTTTATTTCTAACTCTCGATTTTTACCTGAAAAATGTTCCTACATATTATAAGGTGCTCGCCTTTACCATAAAATATCCTAGGATAACAATTCCAGCAATGAAATCGGTATTATTCTCCGTTATTCGCCTCATGCCCTGTCTTGTCATTGTCGCACGGTTGTTTGTTTACTCTAATAGCGTTTAAAATTATTTTGATATAATTAGTATGATTATTTATTCTAACTAGCGTAGTGGTTAAAGCACTGCGCTACCCGTAGGAAAGTCGAGGTTTCAAGTCTCGGTGTTGTTAGGATTTTTAACCTGACCCAAACCTTCTGGCGGCACTATGGCCCTGAGGTCGACTCAGCCTCTAACTGAAATGAGTACCAGACGCTTGTTCTGGGTTAAGGGCGGTCGTCACGCAGGGCTGATAACCCGCTGACATCAAGTGCCGATTGTCTAGAAATAGTGGGAGCCTTAACGTCCCATTACCTCAAGGGCCTCCGGTATGGGGAATACTTTACTTTACTATACCACTGTTATTACTTTATTACGAAATTGTTCCTGTTTTACAAATCCTTTGATTTTTATGTATTCCATTTCCCTAACTATTTTCCCTGCTAGTCTTCGGTCATCATTTTTTGTAATTAAATTATTTATAGTCCTATTATTAGAATTATTTTAACTTGTTTATTTTCCAACTATAAATTACTCATTACTTTGCAAGTTATAATGTGGTTCCTTGAGCCTTACGTGGTCCAAGATCCATTACCTAACTAGTATTAGTGAAAAGGTCCCAGTGTGTATGCACGAGTTGCGGGGGCGGCTGTAAAGGTTAATATAGTCTCAGGTAGATGGCTCTGTAGTCACCGTTAACATTTATAATGGACGTAAGCCAACTCTCCATTTCCTAACCTAACAAAACAATTACCTAGTTAATAAACCATAATTAATTTTACGTATCCTACCTCTATCCATGGTTAAGTAAGATATCCAAGATCGCGTTTTACGTGAATAATATATATAAAAAAATGAATGTTTACATAGTACAGAACGTGTTACAAGTGTTTAGTTCATTAGTGGCATAACTTTAAGGTGTGTCCGCCGTCTTGTTTCCTCAAATTTATTACCCTTTTCGTAATCCAGAAAATATACGATAAAAAAATTCAATCTAGTGGCGTGTAAAGCAACCTATGATCCCTTGGGCTTATCTCTCGTGGTGATGCTTTCAGAAATGATTTATGTGTACATTTGATCATGCCACGCCTTCCCGATAGACGAAATAAAAATATGTCATTATCAAAGTAGAATTACTAACAGTAAATGAGATATTGCCTTAATTAACACAAAAAAATTAAATCAATTTCATAACTACACTTCCGGTTACTTAAACAGTGTAACTCTACAAATATTCAAGTTCTGAAAAAAAATAACAACCTAGGATAACAAACAAAAATATCATCTGACTGAAAAAACTTTGTCAAAACCATTTACAACACCAAAAGTATCCTAAAAATCAAGTTCTGAAAAGAATACATATAACATAACCTAGAAAAAATATATAGATATCTGACTGTAAAGAAAATAACATCTCTATGAAAAAAACATCAACAACACCGAAATTAGCAGTATAGTTACATATCCAAAAAAAAACCTTTGACAATACAAAACATTGAATTATACCTAAAAAATAGATCGTAAAAAAATAAAATAACCACACAAAAAAAATACACGACAGTCCTAAAGCCAGTTATTAATAATATCCCAAAGTTGAAAATTTTCTGGTTTCTCCTCTGTTTTTAAAAGACATAGTTTATTCATTATTACCAATGTGATTTTTTTCTTCCTGATGAAAAAACATAGATTATTATGAATTGAAGGTTAATTTTTGCGGTCTAGGTTCGTTTCCTTATCCGTGAATATAATAGAATATTGTGTTCCCGAATACACCATCCGTCTGCCATCCAGAACGTTACGCGTGGACAGTTAAGCCCAGCCGTAACGTAGCGTAC
The DNA here is from genome assembly GCA_030220185.1 of Diploptera punctata. Lineage (NCBI taxonomy): Eukaryota > Metazoa > Arthropoda > Insecta > Blattodea > Blaberidae > Diploptera > Diploptera punctata. Next base: position 240,610 of record JASPKZ010007188.1, on the reverse strand, counting down.
AAGATCTCTATAGTTTAAGTGGTCTTTGGCCCGAGCGGTTGGCCTTGGTTTTGGAGGATGAATTCCATATTTAAATACTTTAAAACAAAAATTACGATCATTTCTTTAAATTAAATAAACCATAAAGACATATTAAATCCAAAACATATAAAACACTTATTAAAATCAGCTGAAATCGCCATATTGAAAGCGTCAAAATACTAAAACTGATAAAATTCAGAGAGAGAAAACAATCATTTAAAGAATCAACTTTGGTCATTATTCTAAGTTCTTTGGACCATTTGGTCCTTTAATTAAAGTTATGTATGAAAAAATGACCATTTAAAAGAATGATAATAAAACGTTATCTTACCCATGTAGAGCTGCTCTCGTCCCCAGGGCGAACCGAACCCTTCGGTCCCCCACTCCGTTCTGAATTCTTAGAAAAATCGCGAATATTTATATCATAAATTTGAAGTTTCTAATCGGGGGAAACTCGGGTGGAAAGTTAGCTTTTCGATTCAATACATGTGGGGTTTTTTTCATCGGTTTTCACTTACAACTTTCACATGATCTAGTTCAAAACCTTCATCTATGTCAAAATGGAAAACTCTGTTCCACTTTCACTTCTTGCAGCTCAAATTCACCCTTATCTAATGTGGTCATCTGTGATCTTTCTGACTAAATAATGTTGATATGACTTTACATCCTGGAATCTTGTGACATGGTTTTGATCCAAGATATAAAACATTATAGATTTTTACTCGCTTTTTTATATTATATGAGTATGACTAATTTGTATTTCAATGCGGTTATTTATTTCCTATTTTCTGATATAATAAACATGTATATGTGTCTATCCTTTATCGGTTTTATAGTATTTTATTATTATGGCAGTTAGACCCTAGTATAGGCGTAACAATTTAACACTTCTCACTGAAGGATAAATTATATTTGAAGTAAAAAAATTTCACCCAGACCGAGACTCGAACCCAGGACCTTCTTTTTAGATCGGAACTTGACCCGATAGCTCCGATGGTAGAGCATTGGCCTAGAAAGCCAATGGTCCCGGGTTCGAGTCTCGGTCTGGGCGAAAAATTTTCTCTTCATTATAATTACTCCAATAATATTTATTTCATGTGATTTTCAAATTGCATATGATTCCTATTTTTTTATTTATAGATGTTTTCCACATGTAAAGTTGCATAGCATCTATTTACTTATTATTTACTTTATTTTTTTAATAAAGTGTTGAATATTGGTCCTGATACTGAAATCCAACCCAGCATTTTTGCTTTTAAAATTAAGAAAAATTAGAAGAAAATCATTGTTAAGTTGGTCACACTAGGGTTGAAACCTGGGACCTCCTGAATATGAATGTCAGATGCTGCCATCTCAAATGCTATGCTTCTTATTGAATTATTTTACAGTTAATTTTAAGAATAGTTTAGTTAAACTCCAGTTACTTAAGGCAGAAATCACCTCTGCTGTTTAGCAGTATGTAATTGCTCTTTGTTAGTGTTACTGCAAATTTACAGATACTATAAATAATTTTAGAATTGGTTTAACATACTCTCATGTCATTAATTATCAGTTTCCTAACTGAACATTTCATTATTTAAGTAGAGAAAATCAATTCATCCTCCTTCCATAGTAAACTTATGTATCCTCGCATTTTTTAAGTCATTAGGAAGTAACATTATGAGGTTTAATTTGATATTTGAGTTTGTATTTTTTTAACATTCTTACCTCATATGGTTGTTTTGTTGGACATATGTTTCAAAGCTGTTGCACCATCATCAGTGGTTACACAAACTGGGTTTATGTGTAACCGCTGATGATGGAGCAACGACTTTGTAATATATGTCCGACAAAACACCATATGAGGTAAGAATGTTAAAAAATGCAAACTCAAATATCCTCTCATTTGTTTCAATCTCCGAAACTACCATTTATTGATAACAGATTCTGTGAATATACTCACAGGCAATTTCACCATTTCTTTGATGCGGACAGAAGGTGCTAGATCTTTTTTTGGTCTAGCTAACACATAAATCTGTTTAATTCCAGGACATGATCTTAGTAACTTCTCCACTAACACTTTGCCCATGAAACCAGTTCCACCCGTAATCAGAATTGTCTGGCTGCTATACCATTCACTTATGACAGTCATCTTTGCCCTATAAAACATAAAATTGAATGGTTTACAATATTTAAAACAGTGCTGTTTTATTTAACAAATTATAGCATCATTCAACAAAAAAAACAGAATCATAAAAAAATGCCCTTCTACTCTATCATTTTCATTATATTATTTTTGATAAAATTGTTTGCAGTAAATTCCTAAGATTATCTACATTACTTCAATTTGTATTGTTGCACATTATTCTTTGCTTAATGATGATCCAATTAAATAAATGTAATTTTTTATGCTAATGAACTTCTATTCTATTCCTTTATTAGTTTTTGATATACCAGTATTACAATAATCTTTCAATTAGAATAAAAATAAAATTATTCCAAGATTATGCTTCGGTATATTTAATTTTACTTACAATGCTACCACTCCTTTACATAACCTAATTTTAGACATGTAAGTTGTCAGTACTCTAGTTTATATTCGGATTTGCCACTGGAAAAATCTCTTGTGTCAGAGATTTATATCAAAACTACCGATGTGATCGGCTTTGCAAATGGTTTAAATATATTGTCTGGCAGGAAATGGACAGGAGAATTAGAGCCGATCTAATCAGCTCACAGCACCTAAAGGGTTAAGTGATACAGCATATTAACACCAGGATTTTTTTATTTTAACAAACTTAACCAAATAGAGTCTGCCAAAATTAACAAAGTATATTTGACTATAGAGTAGGAAAACTATAAAAAAACAAAGGATAATATAGAGATAAAGCATTATTTTTTTTTAATTTGTACAATTGACTTAGAAAAACATAGAACTGAAGTTTGGGTGAATGGGAATTCTGTAAGACGAGAAAAATCAAGAATCAGGAAATGGAGACTAACCAATACAGATGATTTCTTATGATTGAGATAGAGCTCTTCAGCTTGGTTCTCATAAAATTTATTCTATGAGGAATTTGCCAGTTTCTAGTAGCTTCAGGAATGAGTGTTTTTTGTATATTTTTATTTATTTTTTAAGATTTGTACTATTAGTATCTATAAGTAAACTTGAAAAGAGATGGAGTCCAGGCGGAATTTATTATTTTAATAAGGAATACTAAACTTTTATATTGCCTTCTTCTCTAAGTTCACCTCATCTGGTCAAAACATGTTGTGGGGTCAATGATGAGAGCAGAATTGTTGGATTTAATAACAATTATATCAATACAATTAGTACTGACATTCTGCTCAATCCATTGGACCTTGAGTGTTTTGACAGAAGAGTTGTTATAAAGAGACTTCTAACTCTGTTGTGCCTAGTGATACACACGATTTCCCTGAAGGAACAGAGATCCCAAGACATGGACAAGAGTTTCAGGCTTTTGTTAAGGTAGTCCATAAAATTGTTATTACCCTGGGATCTACCTGGAACATTTTGAACTGTGTACACGTTTGCCTTGATTTTGATGACATATCTCCATTCAGAAGAGTTAGATTAGTCCTTTTTCTGATCCAGTGATTTGCTGGAGTATATTTGTATATAGAATAACCCTTTTTTAGTTCAAAATTACACAATTTTTCGATTCCTGTTGCCTCAGTTGTTCTTTGGCTATCTTTACTTTATTTGGAGTATATTTGGAGATAAATTATGTTTATGGTTTGTACATAAATTTTTATTTTTCCTGTTAAATCATGAGTATTGTTGATGTGGGAATTACAGAATGTATAAGCTGAAGAACGTTTTCCCATCTCATCTGTAAAAACACAACCATTTGTGTTTCTGGAAGAGTTTAACATACAATCAGGACAATCAGGGGTATCAATAGGTAACGGGAGAATTTCAATAATGGCACTTCTAGTCATTATGACAGCAGAAGAAAGAAATTTCAGCGATGTTTGTAGAGGAGAGGTTGGATATACACTAGTGTCCAAAATTAAAGCAACAAACTGGTATTTCTCCTTCCTATATCTAATTCACTATATATTCATATAAAACGTAAACATATGTCAGTACAGTCCTGTTCTGAACTGCAGATGGCATTCCGGCCATCTTGCAACCATGCAAACGATGACATTAGTGCACCTATCAAACAGAACACTGCAGTATAGTGTTTATTGCTTAGTCCAACATCAATGTTTGCTGTGTAAACATTTACTGCAGGTAGAGTATGGCACAGAGAAGATGCCTAGAAGAGTCTCTTCATTGGAGTGCCATAGGAAGAATGGAAGCAGGACAGAGTCAAGCTGATGTGGCCAGATGGCTTAATGTGAATCATTGTTGTTTCTCAGATATGGAAACAGTTTTTAGAGTCCGAAAATGTATCCCGAAGACCAGGGCAAGGATGACCAAGGGTGACATCGGAAAGAGATGACCGTTATTTGGCTCTAAGGGCAAGATAGTACCGCCGTAGTACTGCACGACAACTGGCATCTGACCTCACAGCATCCACTGGAACAGTTGTATCGAGGCAAACAGTGTAAAGACAGCTTCAGCAGAAAGGCCGTTATTGTCAGAGACCTGCTGTATGTGTACCCTGACGCGTATTCAGAGAAGACACCGTCTAGAGTGGAGTCATTAATATGCCAATTGGACGATCGAACAGTGGGCCAATGTTCTCTTCACAGACGAGTCCAGATTTAGTCTTGAAAACTATTTTCGACGAATTCGCATCTGGAGAGAACCTAGAATGCGATTTCGAGACTCAAACATTGTGGAAATAGACCAATTTGGAGGTGGCTCAATAATGGTGTGGGCTGGAATTCTGTTGACTACTCGAACACCTCTTCATGAAATTGTACGGGTACATCGACAAGGTTTAACAGCTGTCAGGTATCGTGACGAGATCTTGGCACTTCACGTGTGGTTGTTTCGCGGTGCTGTGGGCCCAGACTTCTTACCGATGGATGATAATGCTCGTCCTCATAGGGCACAGGTGGTTGATGAGTTTCTGGAAACTGAAGATATTGCACGCATGGATTGGCCTGCTCGCTCTCCCAATTTGAACCCTATAGAGCATGTCTGGGATGCACTAGGGAGATGAGTTGCTTCACACGAACATCCACCCACCACTCACCAGGCCTTGCGACTTGTTCTGCAGGAAGAATGGGTGTTATTGCCTCAAAATGAGATTGATGACATTATTTGCAGCATGCCATGCCGTTGTGAAAACTGTATTGCTGCCAGAGGTGGTCACACCCAATACTGAACACACTAACCTGTTTTCTGGATGTGTTTGATGTTCACTAATTTTGAAAAAAAGAGACATTTTGTTTTACAGGTATGCACGAATGTTGGAGTTGTTTACTTTCTTTATTCTTCTGGTGGTTTATACTTTTGTGTCACTTGTTTATACTATTTTCTGGCAAAATAAACCCATAAAGATGAAATTTCAGTTTGTTGCTTTAATTTTGGACACTAGTGTAGATAGATGAATGTCAAACAAATTATGACAAAATATTTAATTTTTGGTAAGGTTGAAAAAAGACGCATATATGTTATAATTTCAGGTTTAAATTGAAGATCTAGCATTACTTTACAGAGATAAAAACCAAGGAGTTTTGATAAGGAACTTCAAGGTACTTTATTGTTTTATTTTCAATAAGGTGAGATATTTCAGTATCTGAAAAAAATTGCACGATGAAGGATTGCACTTTGATTTCTGTATACTGATTTTCAACTCTATTTCATTGAATCTATTTATGGCAAGTTCTGTAAGTATCCCTGTGGCTTCTTTTTAGCATCAATAAATATATTGTCTACAGATCCATGATAAAGATGTTAGGAAAACCAGATACCAAAGTATAACTATGTGTTTCTAAAGTTTAGAGTTAGAAAGCTCACAGAAAACGCGATCAGTTGATAAATTGAATAGGAGAGGAGGGAGAGACGAGCCTTGCAAACTTTTTGTTTATTAACTTCCACTTGTGTAAAATTGCCCTCTTGTAGTTTCATTGCAAAGCTAGAAAGCTTGTTAGGAATTTTGAGAGAAGAAACATTTCTGTTAAGATGGTAATGCCCCACATTACCAAATGCTTTTGTAATGTCAAAGAGAACTAAAAGTTACATTTTGATCATGTGTTTTGGCCAATATTAGAATAGAATATATAAGAGCAGTTTTGATAAATGTATCTGGGAGATTTGTAAATCCACATTGATGTTCAGACAAATTTATAAAAAAATTGTAAATACGTGTCAGGAATGCATTCTACCATTCTATGAATGACAGAACAAATTGTTATTGGTCTCCAATTAGACAAGTTTATTGGGTCACCTCCTTTGAAACTCAAGATGGTTTATGCTTTCAGAAGACATCGAGATATGATAGAATGAACAAACATATTTGCAATAGTAGCAATAATCTCATAACTCTTATAATATCCAGTTTAATCTGGTCCAGAGGCTGTATCTATAGCTTTTTTGATAATAGATTAAAGATATATCATTTTTACAGACCAATATACTGTTTAATACTAATAAACAAAAACAAACTTCATCAAAGAAGAAATCTTAATTTTTGATAAACTATTAAAAACATGTTTTTATTATTAATTTAACACTTCTCACTGAAGGATAAATTATATTATTTAATATTAATATATATTAATTATAATTAAAAACATATTTGAAGAGAAAAGTTATATGTTCAGACTGGGTTTTGAACCCAGGACCTTTGGCTTTCTAGGCCAATGCTCTAATGTTGAGCCATCTGGGCACTCCAATCTAAATGCAATTTTTTCTGATTTTTTATTATTCATTTAATACATCTCAATGATGGATAAATCATATTTGAAGGGGCAAATTTTACGCTCAGACTGGGACTCGAACCCAGAACCTTTGGCTTTCTAGGCCAATGCTCTACTGACTAAGCCATCTGGGCGAGTTCCAATCTAAACACAAAATTTTCTCTTATATACCTTATCAATTTTCACGCAACAAATGCTGTGAAATCTTTGTTTCTATCTTTGCAAATGGCAGCTTCTTTATTAATAAATAATAGTTTTAAAAAACTAAAAGAACACGCTTTATTAGAAAACTAAAAAATGAAAAATAATTTTAATTTCCAATACGCTTCGGATAAAATAAAGTGGTCAACAAAAAAATCACCTCCAACACATATAGAATAAAATTAGAGTTATCAGCAAAAAGAAAATAATTTTACCATCAAAAGCGTTGGGTGCTCTATATCAATTAATATATTTGATAATAATCAGATATTGGTAAAAGTAAGCTCTCTAAGAAGAAAATGTAAAAATCATCAAAATCACCCCACGCTTTTGATGGTAAAATTATTTTCTTTTTGTTACACGCTTTATATTAGCTTGACCTGTATCTATCTATCTATCTATGTAACGGAATCTTTCAACGCGATTTTCACCCACTTAAAATCATTGGATCGACTTGAAACTTTGTATACTTGTAGAGGTCCCGTGACAATACAATAATTTCATATTTATTGGTAACTCTAATTTCATTCTATATGTGTTGGAGATGATTTTTTGTTGACCACTTTATTTTATCCGAAGCGTATTGGAAATTAAAATTATTTTTAATTTTTTAGTTTTCTAATAAAGCGTGTTCTTTTAGTTTTTTAAAACTATTATTTATTTTTTATTTTTTAGTTTTAATATTTTACAGAATAAGATAAAATGTAAATATCTTTAAATTCGATACTATTGTAGTATGAGCTAAAAGTAATACTCTTCTATAAAAGAAACCCTCCCAGCCGGATTTGAACCAGCGACATATGGATTATTGAAATGATATACCACTAAGAGTACACTGCTCTACCCACTGAGCTCTTACAACGATTGACTAAAAACTCGACAAGTCCGCAACCTATTATAGCAGTTTTCATTTTTTTGATTTTCGGATGATTCTGGCCAGGATTTTAGAAACAAAATATGAAATTATTGTATTGTCACGGGTCCTCTACACGTATTCAAAGTTTCAAGTCGATCCAATGTTTCTAAGTGGGTGAAAATCGCGTTGAAAGATTCCGTTACATTGATACAAAAACACTTTTGTTTTTTGATTTTCTGATGATTATGGCCAGGATTCTAGAAAATAAATATGAAATTATTGTATTGTCGCGGGTCCTCTACAAATATACAAAGTTTCAAGTCGATCCAATGATTTTAAGTGGGTGAAAATCGCGTTGAAAGATTCCGTTACGTAGATAGATACAGGTCAAGCTAATATAAAGCGTGTATAAAGACATTTATTTGGGAAAATTACATTACATTATAAAGTCGGTATGGCTTCTTTCGATGTTTTTATTATTCATTTCATACATCTCAATGATGGATAAATCACATTTAAAAAGACAAATTATACGCTCAGACTGGGACTCGAACCTAGGACCCTCGACTTTCTAGGCCAATGCTCTACAGACTGAGCCATCTGGGCGAATTCCAATCTAAACGCAAATGTTTTCTCTTATTTTCTTGAAGAAGATTTCCAGGCTGTAGGTCGTAGTCTCGAGGCTTCAAGTTCCCCGACGTTTTGCCGGAGACTGCATCTGGCATCCTCAAGACAACACTTGAGGATGCTAGACGCAGTCTCTGGCGAAACGTCGGGGAGCTTCAAGCCTCAAGACCCCCGTGAAATATTATAGGGAGATTTGGAAGCAATATTTTTTTTCCACGTAGTACCGTGGTCATCTTAAGACCGCGCCACCGTCGCTATTTTATCGATTGTTGACGTATGAGTACAAATATATCGAGTTGTAAAATGTAAAATCAAATTATATTTAAATAAATCAACGGTGGAATTGTTATGTACTGTACGAAGAGAAGTTTTGAGGTTGAATATAATATAATATTATTGATGCATCGAAGTTATTTTGTTAAATTAATTAATTATCTACAATCCGAAGGATAAAGTGAAGCTGGAAAATACAGCTAATGGAAGGTAGGTGAATGATTACATATGGTATAATTTTTCTCAAAATTTTTTGCTTTAGAAAATAGTGTTTTTAAATAATAGGCCTAACTGTGAATTATGTAAATTGGCACGGTGATAAGCCAGACGAAAAAAGTACCTTGGGCGAAAGAGTGACGATCTTTCACCGTAAAAATACAACCGTCAAGAAATGCGGACATGGGTTCAACTGGGGTAAAATTTTCCGGAGGTCAAATAGTCCCCCATTCGGATCTCCGGGCGGGGACTACCTCAGGGAACCCATGAGCTTATGTTCGCGCGGCCATGAACCTACGGGTTCGATAGTGCCAGTGAGTAAGTAAGTAAGGCACGCCGTATATTTTGTTTGCATCATGACATTAAAATACCCCTTAAAAATTGTTTATAGGCCTACCTCATTCATTTTTATTTCTTAACCTGTAATGTGTGTACTTATTCATCTTTATTTCTTTCACAGAATAAACGAGGCTGTAAAGATCAAATACTATATGTGTATTTTCGTATGACAGTGATTGGGAAGTCTACACATGTATCAAATTTTAGGTAAGTAAATTTGAGGTATTCGGAGTGGATCTAATGCTGCTACCTTCATTTTACTAACTTTGAAGTTTCATTCTTTTTGTTTAGTGTTTCTTATTAGATTAAGTAATAAAGTGAGATAGCATTATTCAGAACACCCATAAGTCTAAAAATTAATCTTAAAAGATAACAGAAATTTAGGGTTAAAGTTTCCATTATGTGACAAAAAAATGAAAAAAACTTGTTTTTACCTTTCCTAATAATTTTTAAGTCCTGCAGAATAACAGTGCACATGTGCAAACATTTATAAAAAGTTTATAGAGTTATATTGCTAGATGGAACCACATAGATGTGAAATCGATATGACCAACCTTTGCAATAAATTCCCCTTCCTAACCTAACTAAACAATTTACATGCATATTATTTAATTAAATGTTCACTAACTTTTTAGCATCGGAACCTAACAAAATGAAATGAGTGAACATCCATTTTTGAATGTTGATTTTATTCCAATTTCACAGATATCACCACAATTTAGTAGAAGTTCATTTAAGCATTTGTGCATATGCACAACAAATCTGCATAACTTTGAAGAAATCATTGCATACATAGATAAATATTTAATAATTGTAAAAAAAAATATAAGTATTGTTGCAGGTGTTTAAAATATTATCAAATGTTAGTAAAGGCAGAATAAGTACGTAGAGAAACAGTATTAAAAGAATATACTATGGAAACTGAAGGGTAAAGTAATCTAAAGTTGAGCCAAAAAAAATCCAAGTCTAAGTAGATCCATACACATGTGCTAACAGATAAAACTGGAAATAATTACAAATCATACGAACCGCCAACATACACAGCATATTAGAATGCTCGTTGCCAACCAGAGGAGAAACATTCCAATATTGAAGACTTAAACTTAAAAAAGAAAGTAAATAAACACTGAATGGTAATAATGAAGACAGTGTAATCATTATTATTAATTTATTTATGGTATTAGTATTCCGTTCTTTTAAGTCAAGTATTTTCAGATATTGTAATATCAATTTTCAATGCAAATTTTGACTGCTTTGAAATATTACAAAAAAAACTTAAAAATATGTAAGTGTATTCATGTACATAATACATATACAAGGTTCAGGATCATAGTGTGAAGTCCATCTTTTCACAATTCTTGTTGTGAATGTTACATTACCATAGCCATTTGATAATAAATCAGGAATTCAATGTTTTGATTAGTAACATCTTTGGAGAATTGGAGTATGAAATTCTTTGTTTGTTTGTTTGTTTGTTTTTCAATGCCCATAGATATGGGACATTGACATAACTAGAATTCTAAATAAAACACTTACTTAGAATAGTATGATCCTAGATCGTCAATATATATAAGAGTTGGGAATACTTTCATTGTGAAGAACATTGACAAATATTATACAGTGAGTTTCACTCGACTTGCGGCCACTAGCATAGACACTGCGTGGGCAGCGTGAGTTCATGACTCAATGCTTGCAGTAACTTTTCCCACTATCGGCCACAGGTCGAGTGAAACTCACTGTATATGTAGCCTATATATGTATATATTTATTTTTTAATTTTTTTTTCAGGCTCTACAGAAGGTGTAAAGAAGTTGTGCTTCAAGAATATTTACAAGTGTATTGCAAAAACATACCAGTACATTATAGACTATGCAGAAAAGTGGTTGTGTTTTATTAAAAACAAATTTTTAATTGAACTATTATAGGAAATATTTTAAATTACAAATTTTAAAATTATGTTAATATTGTGTCATGTAAATTTGAATTCATCCTTACTTCTACCTCATTGAGAACTTTCTATGTCTTTTATAACATTTATTTAACATGTGCAAAAAAAATCTTAATATGAAGTGTTGGTAATTACTTAGAAAACAAAACTGTTGTCAGTTTTAACAACAATAATTTGGCCTAACATTCAACTATTCAGCAATTTCCTGGTAGTAATGAAGGTAGGCATTTGTGTTAGGCTTAAATAGGTGTGTAAGCCTAAAATGTCAAACAATTTGGATTCTTCTTGTAGGTGGAGGTGGATATTGGGCCAGCAGCTAGCTGGTAGGCCAAGGGCATTCTCAGCTTGTTGCGCCTTAGAGAATATACATATGATTTCTTCTCTAATGAACTATTAGATTTTGTAATCAAAATATAAAGGTAGGTGATCCCATTATAGGGCTTGGGGTAATAGTCTTCTTATAAAATTACATATAAAATAATTAGGTTTATTGTTGAAATATTGAATCTTTAACTATGTATGTGACTGAAGTTTCATTGAGAAAATTCTGTTCATCTTGAATAATGTACATCCTGCAGTAACTATAAAATGTATAATTTTTTAAAAATATTAATTTTAATACAAGGCAATAAATGAATCATGTTATTTCATTTTTAAAAGCAAACAAACTAATCAAGACAAGTCTGGTTACTAAATAGAGTTGATGTGCGTGCATTCACATATGTGTAGTTCAGAATAAAGAAATGGATGCATAAGTTTTAATTTGAATTTATTTTTGCTACATTCTTATAAATCTCAGGTATTTTCGAATTTTCATTTTAAGAACATTTGAAAACTTGTTCTTAAATTACTTTATGGTTTCGGTTCTTAAAACACACAAAAAGAAATAGCATATTAGACCAGGCTCGTCAAATGGTGCTGCCTTAGCATATCCATTATCCAGATCCTGTTTGATATTTCTTAATGGAAATAACACAAGAAATGTTACTTTGTAAACAATTTTGCACTTTTTATTTTTACTTAAGAAAATTATTACAAAAATTTTGCCAATATTTTTGTTGTATAGGTCTAACATTTCCAATTACTTTCTAATAAATAGCGATTTCCCATATTCATTATGTTCATCTAAAAGTGGAATGGTTTTTAATAAATACGAAGTTGTGTAAATCATTTTAGTCAACTTACCAATTGATGAATTTAAAAAAAAATAAAAATAATTTATAGTTAAAGACATCTAAAAAGTTGGCAAAGTTCTTGTAATTTTCTTCTAAAGAGAGTAAGAATAAAACATGCTAAAATTGTTCATAAAGTAGCATTGCTTGTGTTTAGCTTTAAATTTTATTTTTAAAAGAATGGGTAAGGATAGGGTACATTTCTTGTGATTGAGCCACCGTAGCCATGCTCAAGTAGTACCATGGTCATCTTCAGATGGCGCAGAGGTATGATATTGCTTCCAAAATTTAACACAGAAAGGCCACTCTATTCGTCCTCTATGATGGCCTACAGCCCAGGAATCTTCTTCAAGATTATCATAGCAACTCCTGCCATGAAAGCCTAAGTCAATACATTTTCTCTTATATACATTGTCAATTCATGCGCACCAAATGCTGTGAAACCTTTGCTTCTATCTTTGCAATTGTATAATTTTTCTCTTCAAATATGATTTATTTATTATTGAGATGTATGAAATGAATAATAAAAAACACCGAAAGAAGCCGTATTGGCTTTATAATATAATATAAAATTCCCAAATAAATGTCTTAATAAAAAAACCACCATTTACAAAGATAGAAGCAAAGGTTTCATAGCATTTGGTGTGCAGGAACTGACAATGTATATAAGAGAAAGATTCGCATTTAAATTGGAACTCGCCCAGATGGTTCAGTTGGTAGAGCATTGGCCTAGAAAGCCAAAGGTCCTGGGTTCGAGTTCCAGTCTGAGTGTATAATTTTTCTCTTCAAATATGGCAAATTTTTCTCTTATACATTGTTAATTTCTCTTATACATTGTTAATAAATTAAAAACATGTATCAGCTTTTCTAACAATTTAGAAGATTATGTAGCCAACATAGAAATTTCAATTGAGGGACTACGGAGTAAATTGGAAGACCAAACAATTATCCGAAAATAATATAGGGAAGTTATACAAAGAATTAAAACACAACCATGAAAAATACATGGAAAACAAACATGAAATTGTTAAAAACATCAACAAGAAATATGTAACTTATTCAAAATCAAATAAAGGGAATAAATTAATTATTTTGGAGAAAGATAAATGTAATGACAAAATGGAAGTTCTCTTGAAGGGAGATGACTATGAAGAAGTTAAATCCAATCCCCTTTCAAAAACCATAAAGAAAATATAATCTAATTTAAAATCAATTAAAAAAATTATATCAGAAATGGAAAAGTTCAAGTTAAAAATAACAAATCCTAGAAACCCCAACATCCATGGTCTTCCTAAAAAAGGAAAGAAAATGAGGGAAATTATCAATAATATTGATTCATCTACTTACCAGATATAAAAATGGTTAAGTAATAAATTCAAAGAAATAGAAAAGATTGAATATCTGGTTGTGGAAAATCTATACCAACTGATAGAAATATTATAAAATATAGAAATTGAACCTTCTTAAAGATTAGTTTCATATGATGTCACCTCATTGCTTACAAACATTCCAATGTATAAAACAATAGAAATTTTGGACAAATGGCTAATGAAAAACAAGACAGATGATGATAGCAGAGAGGGAAACCTGAAATTAACCAAATTGTGCATCGATCAAGTGTTCTTCACTTACAGAGGAAAATTCTACAGACAAAGAAGGAGACTTGCAATGGGAAATCCATTATCCACTTTTTGGCAAATATATTCCTGGGAAACTTCAAATGTCACATAATATAATCATTGCAATTTTGGTGTATATATGTGGACAATATCATAGCAATAGTCAATCACAAACACTTAGAAGATGCTGTAAAACTTTTGAATATTCATAATAAAAAAATTAAATTTTCTATGGAAGTTGAAAATAACCAGCAAACTCCATTTTTGACTTAAAATTAATCAGAAATGAAGTAATAAAGAAAAACAGAATTTGGAATTTACAGGAAAGAAACATATACTGATAATTATATTAAAACAATAGTTTCAAACATATCGCACATAAACAGGCAGTCTTTAATGGTTTAACTTACAGACTTGTGGATGTTCCCATGAGCAAAGAAAATTTTAATACAGAGAATGGTTTTGAAGAAAAGATTTTTCATGAGAAAATAAATAGATTCAAAAAACAAAAATTGATAAATCAAAGTACTCTTCAGACAGAAAAAGAAATTAGTAGAAAATTCAAGAAATTTACATACCATCCTTTGGCATGTAATAAGTTTCAAACCATTTTCAGAAAACTTGATGTTAAATTAGCACCAAAAATGATTATGACCCTAATAGGTTAATTTAAATCAACAAAAATGAAAAGATTGATGAAGGCAACAAATAAGGGGTTTATCAAATTGATTGCTAAGATCATGATAAAAATATACATAAGAAAAACAAAAAGGAACTTGAATACAAGATTGAAAGATATTTAATAATAATGGGCTTACCTTATTTATTGAATATAAATATATATATATATATATATATATATATATCTTTAATATTTTAATTTTTTATATTCAATCAGAAAAATCAGTTAAAATGTCATCTCATAAGTATGAATATTGAGATATTCATATTTTTTATATCATATAAAAAAGTGTAACTGAATAAGTTATTGTTGAGAATATTATGCGGTTCTAAAAAGTCAAGAATCAGTTAAGAATTTCAAAAGATTTTGAAATAGCAACTGCCACATTTACTTTGAAGAGATTGGATAACTTGGTTGTGAGTCAACCAATAGCACTCATAGGCCATGTTTGTTAACCAATCAGATTTGAATGTCTTAATCGGTATAATGGATTGTGGGAAGGAAATTTTTCTCAATCTGGACATTGCACTGGAAGATATCATGGCGACAAGTCTTACATAATAACAGTCGTTCATGATTTTTAAGATAATGAGTACAAATTTATTTATAAAAGAAGGAAATGTACATCACATTACTACATATGAAGTATAACATACGTGCAGTTAATTTCAATTCGAAATAATAGATTTTTGAATGGTATAATTTGTGACTGTTGAGTCTCAAAATTAATTAGTACCACTATTATATAAAGGTCAATATATTACCAATATTAAATTGAAGAAATACATGTTTTATAAGTAACTAACTAACTAACTCACTGGCACTATCATACCCCTAGGTTCATGGTCGCATGGACATAAGCAATCCATACATCCCTATCCTGAGCTAATGTTTTCAAATCATCCCCTGTATAATCTACTTCTCTTAAATCATAGTTAATGTTATTCTACCACCTCATTCTTGGTCTACCAACTGGGTGCTTTCCCTATGGTTTTCCTACAAGAAGTTTCCATGCATGGCTTTCATTTCCCATTTGTGCCACATGTCCTGCCATCACAGTCTACGAGACTTAACTGTTCTTATTATATCTGGCTTCCTAAAATACAATGTAGTTCACTGTTATGTAGTCTTCTCCATCCTCCTGTCTGTTCATCTCTCTTTGGTCCAAAAATGTTCCTAAGAACTTTATTCTCAAATACTCATAATCTCCTTCTTCTTCTTCTTCTACTACAAGGTTTAGGCTATGCAGCCTGTTCCGGCGAAGTTAAAAGTGGAGACCATCTTCTACGTGGTCGGCCAACATCTCTTGTTCCACTGGGATTATACAGGAAGGTTCTTTTTGGTATTCTTTCGTTGTTCATTCTCCTTAAGTGTTCTGTCCATTTCTTATTATTTTCGCTGATTTTATCTTCAATTTTATATATATTTAATTCTTCTCATATAGTTTCATTCCTTATTCTATCCGCTCTTGTGCATCCTTTCATATTACGTAAAAACAGCATTTCTGCAGTCTGTATCCTGCTTTTATCCCTTGATTTCATTATCCAATTTTCACTTCCATACAACAACAAAGGAACAGCCATTGTTTTATATAATTTAAGTTTCGTATCTTTCCTTGTTTTCCGACCTAAGGTTCTTTTTATGGTTCCACAAATAGCCTGGAATTTATCTACTTTATTTTCTATATCTTTATTTTCTCTATAAGTTATATCACATCCTAAATATTGGAAATGTGATATTTGATCTATTATTTTGTTATCCAGTACAATTTTTGATCTAATTCCATATTTACCAACAAATGTCATTACTTTTGACTTATTTATTGATATTTTACAATTATATCTATTGGCTATTAATTTAAATTTATATGCTAACCTTTGGAGCTCATTTTCAGATTTTGCTAAAAGTACAACATCGTCAGCGAATAATAAAGCATTTATTTTATCTTTATTATCGATTAATATTCCTTCATTAGTTAAAACCTTCTTCCATTCCACCCTTGTCGTACTCCTTGGTTTATTTGAAAAAATGTCTTATTTTTAGTCAGCTGTGGGCCAATACAAATATTTGTTCCATAGTACATGCTCTTAACAGTTTCTATAATCTGAATAGGGAGGCCTTTTTCTTTTAGGACATTCCACAATATTTCCCTGTTTAGGCTCGATCAAATGCTTTATCTAAGTCTATAAATAACAAATGTGTTTCTAGGTTTTTTTTTGTCTTTTGTTATTAACTGATTCATGGCAAATACTCCATCGGTACAAGATCTTCCTTTTCGGAACCGGTTTTGTTCTTCTCCTAGTGTTACTTCAGTAATTCGTTGTATTCGTTTTGCTATTATTCTACATAGATTTTATATCCACTATTTAGGAGGGTAATACTCCCTTAAAGTAAGCGTCCATGTGTGAAAAAAAATACAAGTTTCATAGTAATTAAAATAAATGAAAGTATGAATAAATATGGAAATTACATTTATAAAATTATTCAGTGTTATTTTTACTTGAGTAATCATTTTTTTTTTTAGTTTTCCCTGAAGGGAACCTCAAAGCCATGGAAAACTGAATTGAACTGAGAACATTCAGAAGAAGACCAACTACCTAGTGATACTACAAAGTGGTTAGGTGTCAACAACATCCACCTTTACATGAACGCCTTAACATAGACTTTAATAAATTCTCCTTTATAATATCACCCCAGCGTGGTGTCTCCTTTAAAGAACATCTTAGAAATGTTAAAAATGGGGAAGTAAAAAAATCTGCAATAGCAGCATATTCATGATCAGAAAAAACAGAATTGGAACAAAAAACAAAGGCCAAATTACTGAAACAATTAGATAAATCTAAGAAACACAATTTCAGAGAAAATTTACATCCACATAAATAAAAGAAAATCCTGAACTTTGAAATTCCCGGAGAAAGAAATTTGACTTGGAAGTTCATCGGTCAGCCAATAGAGGGAGCAGAAATCAACCTACAGAATCACCAACTGCTGATTCAACAGATAGAAAGAATTGATAATGATACATAACATATTAAAATTGGTCTTCACGAAACCTAGAAATATGAGGTGAATCATGAAAATTCTATCTATTAATTACTAATCTACCTGGTTAAGATTCTTTCCACTATGGGAGCACCTACATTCTGAGCAGAATGTATGGGGATCAGTTCATCATCAATCAATCAGTTGAAACATGATTTTGTAGATGAATTATAAAATATGACATAAAGAGTTAAATATAAATGTTATTAATGTGTTGCGTCATATGTTTTGCACGAAATGACCTAATGTACCTGGACATAAAAAAAAGTATATATATTTTTTTCAAATGCCCCAGGTTTTGTCTTTCGACATTCCTGGTTTCTCTCCTGGCATGGCATACTTGTAACCCAGTTCTGAGGTTGGGGCGCCTGGAAGGCGGGGTTACGTTGCCCTGATGATATGATGGGTGATGATGATGATAATGGTGCGCCAGGAGAGTCCCTAATCCTAAGCTTAACCTAAGATGAATATGAATGATGATGATTGCGATGGCCATATGACTTCAGGGACCGTTTGGGCCTTTTTTCCCTCACATTTGTCTTACAGGTGAGGAAAAGCCCCGATAAAACCTCAGCCAGAAAAACTGGCCCGCTGCGTGACAAGGCAGCACGCTACCCCGAGACCACAGCGGTGGATGGACATAAAATATTAAATTCCATTAAATTAGAAATTTATTCTTAAAACAATATGTTATGTCTCAACAACCAGTCTCTGGAGGAGTTATTTCAGAATTAAATTGTTACACTTTTTTACAAATATTTCCCAATTAATTGACAAATTTTATTATATTAATGTTTCAAAATAATACATATTTCGAGATGCTCATCACAATCATTAAAATAAACATAAGGGTCGAATGTTTGAACGCATTAGACAGTAAAAGGCGTTCTCTGCTGATAAAGTTTTATCCAAACACATTTTTCTTACTCAGAAATCTATTCACGCGGTACTAATTGTAAGCTACCTGACAAGGTACCTTAAGATCGTAGCTCAAGATATAAACTTATGTGAAAATCCCGAAGGGAACCGATGGTAACCGATGTACTTTGAAACTTATCCAAGATGTCGGACCTTGAAGACTTCGATCATGTTTTCGGTATACGCGGAGAAGAGGAATTTGATAGAGTCTACCAAAGAATTCAACTGGAAGAACAGGAGAATCGGCGTAATATTGCGCGTCGCAGACGTGTTTGTATACGGTATTATTTGCGGGATGCAAGCATAAATGCATTCCTCTATAGCAAACGAAAATAACGGAAGTGGTTTTATCGCTGAGAATTCTGGGTAATTCGTTGCCAATATTACGAAAACGTCAACATTCATGCATGACCGGTAAGGCGGCCGTTAATTCGATCTCAGCTCACCAGTGATTGGAAGTAATTTGAGTAGAGACTAATGTATTTGCATACGACCCTTAAACACTAAAGAGTTTATCTTTACTACTCCCCACTAATTGAGATATATTTTGGTAGTGGCATTCAGTTGTTTGAAAACATTTTCAGTTTTTTGTCTTTATTCATTTATACAATGTCTGTATTCATCATGTTTTCAGAAATGACCATAGCATTTCTGGGTAGGTGATATATCAGGCTATTGAGATTAATTTTAAGTGAATTTCATTAGTTTTATAATTTGTACAGTATAGGTCAGTATCTAAACTCATTCATGCTATACAACATAAGCTCTACATATATCCCTATCCTCAGCTAATATTTTCCAATCATTTCCTATACAATTATGTCCCTCAAATCATGGATAATGTTATTTTTTCAGCTCAATCTTGGTCTACTATTATGTGCTTTCTCTAAAAGAAGTTTTAATCTAGGCCCTTAAAGAAAAATATTTCTTACGAATTCCATTTTTCTGAAACAATATTTTAATTAAAATGTCTTTATATTCGGAAATTTTTAAGTCAATGTAAATTATTTTCTCCTCATAATACATGGATATAAGGCATATATTCTATTTAGAAAATATATCTCATATAATAGAAATCTGATGAATACTTTTCAACTATTTGTAGTTATTTCTCAATGTTTTTAAGGAAATTCCTAAATTGTTATATTTCAAGGCGATATCCTTGGAACTAGTTTACCTCGATTTTTTTATTGCATGTATTTAATAAGATAATTTTCTTTCTTTGTGGTAATTATATATTATACTAGCGGAACCCAGCAAACATTCACCTGCCCGAACTTGAATTCTCGTGTCTTTGCCGGACGATAGAAATATGTTACTTTTTTACCAAAAAATTAAGACGTAATTAGATATTATTAAATAAGTTTGCAATGAAACACTTCACAGCCATCTGTTGTGGCTCGAGAAGCTTGCATGATGATGTCACATTGTTTTCGGTCCAATTTTGAAACTAAACCATCCAGGGACCCACTCAAACACACACAAAAAATGACATCAAAATTGGTCCAGTCGCTTAGGCAGTTTTTCAGTTCGGGTTTCAAGTAAACCTCCATTTCTAATTGTCAGATTTCGCTCATTGTTTTGATAATACCTACCTCGATTTATTTTAATGTGATATACTGAGTTTCGTTGTGAAATATAAATAAAAATGTGACCGCTAGAGCGATTTTTAAATTTTCACTTCAAGTGAACTCCTATACCTAATAGTTTTCGGGGGTCCAATTGTGAATCTAAACCATTGAGGGACCCAATCAGATACACATAAAACGTTTAATCAAAATTGATCCAGTTGTTTAGGAGTTCAGTGTCAAACAGACGTACAGAAGAATTATACAGAGTGTTAATGAATAACACTGACAAACTTTCAGGCATTGTAGAGGAGAGTTAGACGAACAATTTGATACTAGGAATTTGGGGTGTGTGAAGCCAAATTTTGAAGTTATATGACCTTTCTTTTTTAAATGGACATTTGTACTCATTAATCAACAATGAAGCAAACTATGAATATGGTGTGCCTTGGGAATACTTCACTTCTGCTCCTATAGTAGGATAACTCTAATTGTGTGTGATCCCACAACAGGCCCGGAGGCCCTTAGGGTAGTAGGAGGTTAAGGCTCCCACTTTTTCCAGACAATCGGCACTTTATGTCAGCCGGGTTGTCAGCCCTGCGTGACGGCCGCCTTTACCCCCAGAACAAGCGTCTGGTACTCATTTCCGTTAGAGGCTGAGTCGACCCCAGGGCCATAGTGCCGCCAGAAGGTTTGGGTCAGATTAAAAATCCTGACCCCAACGGGACTTGAACCCTCAACCCTCCAGCTTGTAGCTCACTGCCTTAACCACTACGCTACGGCGTGCCCCAACTGCAAATATAGCAGCATTCTCAACATTTTGAGCCATGGTGTTATGGACATTTTGTCTTTCGGCAAGAGCCAATGCTCCACTGACAGTCTGTATTTCGTGCTCTGTCTTGCAATCATATGTATTAGATGTCTGGTAGTTCAGACGTCGTTCGTAGTAATAGCTCAGTTAGTAGCATGCTGAATACTAAATATAGTAATGCCGGACTCAATTCTCTATTCTTGGTTTTTGTATTTTTATTTCTTTTATTTTTTTTATATTTTTTTTATTCAGAGAAGGATATTGCTTATGTAGTCACTTAATTGTCTTCCTGGTATTCTGTTTAAGCATATGTATTTATTTTGAATTAAACAAATTGCGTGATTTGTTTACATGTAATGCATATGGTGTATCAGACTCCAGTCAATTCAGATGAGGAGTTACTGGTGATAATTTTGACTGCCTGTGACGAAATCAGGAATCTTCGAAGGAGTGTGAGAATCATTTTTGCGCAGATGCAATTTGTAGTTACTCCATCAAATGTAACATTTTGAACAGTACCTATTATCTGTTTCTGCAGCAAACATGAATGAGGATATTTTATTTTTCTCTATGTTTAACATGCCTCCTTTACTATGTATATTGTAATATAATACAATAAGCTGGGTTTCATTCATTATTTATTATTATTTTTATTATTATTATTATTATCGTTATTCCTGAATGTTAACATCTTTACTGTAAAATGAGGTATGAATAACTAATTTGATCCCCTTTACTTTTTTCCACTGTCAAGTCAAACAATAGTGGGTCTTAATTTAATTATTAATTAATTTATTAATTTTGTTATGCCTTATGAAAGTTTGTCGGTGTTATTCATTAACACCCTGTATATATAAAGATGTAATTGCTGAGTTATGGATAGTTGATATAATTTCACTAGGATTAATAATATTAATAACAACAATTATCATGATTATGATGGTGATGATGATTGTCTGATGAATTAGTTCCGGTGGTAGCATGTACTGGTAGTATTATATTGTCACTAATTCAAGGAATTTCTAATTAACATCTGATAAACATCATCATCATCCATCTACACATCTTGCTTGAAGGTAATATCTTTCGAAATCATCTTGAATATTGATAGTGGATTCTGTAGCAAGGCTATGACTAAGATGAGTAGGTTACTGTTTTACCAATGAAGCACTTTTATAAATAATGGGAATGTAAATTTACATAACTGCATATGCATTACTCTCCACTGTACTCGGCCATATGGTAGCAAGCCTGCTTCCTAACTATTGGGCCTAGATTCGATACCTAGCAGGTTGAAAATTCTAATTATTAAATTTAATTAATTTAATTACAAAATTTTCAATTTTGGGGCCAGGTGGGGTATACGTCAAATTCCTGTATTAAATTGCAAATCCCACCGTAATCCATTAGTTGAGAAGACATGTGGTAGTGTTCTTAGCGATTCATTCGTCGGATGGGGACGTTAAGCCTGGAAGCACCCTTGGTACTTTTCTACAGGAGTAGGCTACATGCCTACTTTTCCCTTCCCTTCATCATCATGCTTCATACAACACTTTTTATACTACACAAACACATAAACATACACTTACCTACACACCTAGTAATGTGAATCTTCTGTTTGAGTGGATATTGTTAATTTAATTAGTGCTGCCCTGGAACAGAACATATTTTAACTTCTTCCCCTCATCAACTTTGACGGGTTCAAGGCCTGTTTCTTTTATTCTTTGTGTGAAGAAGGGTTGATTTGTGATATTTATGAAAATTACCACTTTAAAAGTTTTTCAAGCTAAGAATCAATTCTTAATATCTGCTATTGAATATTACAAATATTGAAAAAAACTCCTAAATGTATTGTATTATGTAGATGCTGTTTTAAATATACTGACAGGTTTGGTTTGATATTATGTGACATGGTGGCTGTAAAAAATAATTAAACATAACAAACGAATTCGGTTAATGTGGACCCTCTGGGTGAAGTTTACATGAATATGTATATTTTATCAAAGAGGATGCTATCTGTAAAAACCACACACTTAATTTTAATTAATATCCTTATAAGACCATCACTTTCTGCAATTGAATGACGTGAATATTACGTATAATCAACATAATTTTTCAAAACATTAAATAAATATCAGCCCATTTTAATTATGATCAGTCATAAATATTTTCAGATTAATCTGTGCCTATCTGTAATAATTAATGGACTAAATAAACATAAAAATAGGCTAAAAGCTAAGATGGACTCTGGGGTCCACTTTATCCGAATATGGAATTTAAAGTGGACCTTTCTTGTAATGTAAAAAGTTTATAAATTATGAAGATGTTTCCATATTTGAATAAAATAACAATGCTATTTGATAGTTACAACACTAATGATAATCACTGTAATTAAACAAAATTCAAATCCCTTAATTAAAAGAAGAAAAACAAATTCAAAACAGGGGTCCAAATTACCCAAAGTTCCTCTACAACATTAACGTAAAGTGATCTGCCGAAATTATACATAAATTGAAAACGTACCACATTTATGACATCTATCCCCCAGTGCACAACCTTATACCATATTTCAAATGAGTTGATAGAAGTTGAAGAGTTTTTCTTTCCCTCTCTACCTATCGTACGTAGGCTGAAATGACAATATGTGGGTTTGAGGGGCACTGATAATTCAACTATTGTTCAGTATTGAAAGTAAAGAAAACATGTACCTTTCTCTTGGTAGACTGTCGCTTGTTCAGCAGCCTGGTTAATTTTTATACGTCTGTTTTCGAATATTCAATTAATATGTACAATATTTATTTGTATATATTTATTTACCCCACCATTGGTATCTCTACCTTGATGTGGTGGTGGGGCTTGTGAGTCCTAATGACTCCATGAGCTACACAGGCGGTAGTGTAACTACCAACAGGGCTCATGGAAGAAGGTCCAGACTAAAAGAGATACCCATCAAAGAAAAAGGGCTAGTAACGCACTTCCAAGTTGTATAATTTTCAATTACTCACAGAAACATTCACGAAGTAAGCCGGACTGATAAATTGGAACAAACTTAACAACTATCAAATATGGAAATAGTAAATCTAAAGAAATTTTAGTCCAGCAAGGAATACAAGGAGACTCATTAAGTTCCTTATTGTTCACACTAATAATGGATGAAATCATCAAAGAACTAAAAGTTGAAGTTAGAAAAGGGATTAAAATAGGTAACAAAGGGCTGAAGATAATAAACTATGCTGATGACACAGTTCTAATTGCACAAAGTAAAGATGATTTACAAATGCTTATTGCACAAATTTAGAATAATTGTAGCAAAATATAACATGAAAATCTCAACAAATAAAACCAAATCAATGGCATTATCAAAGGACCCACGATGTGTTAAAGAGAAAATTATAGAACAGGTCATGAAATTCAAATGTTTAGGAATAGAAATTAATAGCAGCAACAGAATAACAGATGGAATCCTTCATCAAGCAAATAATGCAAACAAAATATTGGGATGTTTAAACAATATTGTTTGGAAAAATAAAAATTTAAGAATAGATACAAAAGTAAGAATTTACAAATCTGTCATAAGACCAGTTCTCTAATATATGGTTGTGAATGCCGAACAGAAACTCAAAAAACAAAACAAATCAATGAAACAACCAAAATGAAAGTTTTAAGGAAAATCGCCGAGAGAGAAAATTTGCAGCTCTGTTTAGAGAAGAATGTGAAATTGAACCTATAAACCTGTGGATAAATGATAGAAGATTAAACTGGAATGATTACATAGATAGAATGGAGAACAGTAGACTAGTGAAGAAAGTACGTGACTGGACACCTGAGCAGAAAAGGCCTTTAGGAAGACCACAACTACGATGGAAGGATGTCACCATACCCTGGACATGTAGCGAATGAACACGCAACAAGGTGCCAGCTTTCATTCGTAGAGGAAGAAGAAGAAGAATATTTATTTAGTGTTTAGTCATTGTTAGATAGTTATAACCAACAACATATTTCAACTTTAGATTATTAAAGTGTATATATGAAAATATATAAAATAGTTATTCTCCAGTTATGTTATAGCCTATAGCTGCAGGAGAAAATATTTGAGAATAAAATTCTTAAGAATTTTTTTTGGAGCAAAGAGAGATTAACAGACAGGTGAATGGAGAAGACTTACATAACAATGAGCTACATGACCTTTATGGGAAACCAGATATAATAAGAAAAGTTAAATCTCATAGACTGCGATGGGCAAGACATGTGGCACGAGCGGGGAATGAAATAGGGTCATGAAAACTCATTGTAGTAAAGCTAGAGGTAGTAAAGCAGTAGGTAGGCCAAGAATGAGATGGGAGAATACAAATCATGACTTGAGTGAAGTAGAGTTGTCTTCAATAGCCCGGGTGACGTGAGTCATATAAAAGTACCTACAAAGCGAGATATTAAACTGAGGTAAAGTGCGTATGTGTGAAAGAGAGAGAGAGAGAGAGAGAGAGAGAGAGAGAGAGAGAGAGAGAGAGAGAGAGAGATAGAAACTTGTGAAGACTGATATTTTTGAAACAGAGAGTAGCTGCTAGTGGAGTGAGTGAAGGGCGAATCTCCATCAAGTCGTTTGAAATGAAGTGTACGCAACTGTGTGATGGAAGCATTAGAAGCACACACATATGCATTACTGGACAATGTAAACTCACATTGAGTTCGTCAGGTAAAAAAATCATTGTCAGTGCATGATGATGTATTAATTTATAACAAACTTCTTGTATGCATAGTTATGCAGCTTGTTCAGTTTATAAACCAAGAGTATTTTCTGAAAGAGCACACGCATTTCCAATTTTTTTATTTTTACCTTTTCTTTATTTTTCCGTGATGTAACATCCCACTGTCATTATATTATGTCTCCAAAATCGTTTTTCCTTTGACTCGCCAATATCCTTAAATCATCTGGCTTACTTTGATTCTGGTATTTTGAGCTTGTTGAAGCACATGTCGAGTTTTTGCTAGGCCGGCTGTCCTTGGCGTGCGGTAATCACAGCAATTACTCCAGCTGTACGACGAAAGTGCATCATACACTTTATAACAATTCGCATGGCAAAATTCTAAGCTATTATTTTATTTATTCACGCTCTTTAACACCAAGTAATTACATTCATTAGAATCGGAATTAATGGGCATGAAATGTCCAACAAACTATGCTCGGTAAGCCCCTTTTTTCAGGCTTAAGATTTTTATTAGTCATAAATCTACGATACAGGACTCATGCCTTTATAATCTTTCTAGAGGAACCCATACAAATGATTTTTATGCCTTGAAAAGTCCATTGACCACGGCCGGGTTTGAAACCGCGAATCTTAGAACCAAATGAGAGCATGGTAATCACTAGTTTACTATGTAAAGTAAAGTAATCCCACTACAGACCTCAGGAGGCCCTTGGGGTAGTGGGATATTAAGGCTCCCACTTTATGATCGATCATATTTCAAAATGTGTAGCTTTAAAATTATCATCATCATCATCATCATCATAGTACATTCACGAATTTAGGCCATTTGTTGACCTGTTTCGGCCTCAAGAGAAACACCATCCAGAAGTCTTTTGAGTGGACGTCCTGGTCTTCTTCTTCCTGCAGGTTGATATCGTAACATTAGTTTGGGTATTCTGTGATCTTCCATTCGATGAACATGTTGTATCCATCTTGACTTATAATCAGAAATTTTGTTTTCTAAAGATTCCATGTGTAATTCTTCTAAGATGTCTTGATTTTTTTTGTGATCTAGTAGTGTGTATCCTGCAGTCCTCCGAAGATATCTCATTTCAGAAGATCTAAGTCTCTGTATATCCTTCTGTTTCAACGTCCATACTTCGCTACCATACAAAAGAGTTGGAAGAGCCAGTGTTTTATACACTTTCAGTCTTGAATGCTTTTGGACTAACTGTGGCTTGAAGATAGAATTTATTAACCCTAAAATTCTTAAAAATTTAGATATTTTTGCATTTAAAGTAGAAGGCCTTTATTATTCTACACGAAGTTTCTAGTATAATAAAGACCTTGGAGGATATTTTAACAGCTTATGTTCGAGCGGCCATGAACCTATGGGTTCGATAGTGTCAATGAGTTAGAGTTAGTATGGTATATTAAACATTAATATTTTGAGAAATTTCTTAGTCATATAGCTGTGGTCTCGAGGTAGCTTGCTACCTTGTCACGTAGCGGGCTCGTGTTCGATTCCCGGTCGGGACAGGCTCCTGGGTGAGATTTTTTCGGGGTTTTTCCTCACCTGTAAGACAAATGTCAGGAAGCTTACGACCCAACGGTCCCCGAAAATCATCCTTATCATTATCATCATCATCATCCTTCACATGTGTGTAAAGCAACGAGAAGCTACCACTAGTAAAGATGCAAGCATAGCATGAAAATGCTATGATTGCAATGAAAGACCTGCCCTCGGGCAGAATTACTATGGATGGATAAGTCAACCAATATACAAGTTTCTTTAATATGACCGAATGTCTACTCGTGATAACTGTTGATTCTGTTTAACTTCCAAGATTAACAAATCCAGTTTTCATCCAACTACTATTTCAGTCTTGTCCGAATAATAAATAGTTCCAACAAAATTACAAATTAATTGTTTGCTGTCAGCTATCTTGAATATTTCTCATACATTAAACTAGTAAAATGTCTTGTAATTTTATATTACTTACTAACTATTATCCGTCGTGCGCTGCTACGCCTAAATAAATTAAAATTAATGTACTTTTATGTTTAGTTGAATAAGTAGAAGGAAAAATAATTATAAGTTTATATTTTTAGATACCCGTGCTGATTACCCGGCGTTGCCCAGGAATCTACTCATCCAAATCTTCTTGGCATAAATGAGCTGAAATACGAAAATTGATGTGTTTTATGTTTAGTTAAATAAGTAGAAGGAAAAACTTATATCGTAATTATTTTTAGATACCCCGTACTGTTAGCCGGCGCGCCGCGGCGTTGCCCGGGAATCTACTCATCCCGATCTTGTTGGCATAAATGAGCTGAAAGACAAAAATTAATGTACTTCTTATGATTAGTTCAATAAGTAAAATGAAAAAAATATAAATGTATGTCGTAATTATTTTAAGATTCCCCGTGCTGATTACCCGGGTGTTGCCCGGGAATTTACTTATCTCGATCTTCTTGGCATAAATTAGCTAAAAGACGAAATTCGTTATTGTGAGTTATCCGTAAAATAATACCCGCCATGTGTTGCTATGCTTGCACAGGAATCTACGTACTTGTCTCGATCTTCTTGGCATCAATGAAAGACCAAAATGGTTATTGTGAGTTATCCGTACGAGATAAACGTATGCTGTCGCTGAATTTTTTGTAGAGGTTTTTGAGATATTCAATTCTGATATTACATTAATTTTTGTGTATTTTTTATGATTGGGGCAGCCTAAGCCATTTTTGTTTGGTTTTAGAATCAAAAGAGCTACCTTTTTTTCATGTTTTCCACTACAAAGGGCGATTTTTAAGGGTGTAGGAGTTGAGTATCGCAACTGTCTTATAGCATATGTTCATCCCGGAAATATTCTGAACGTTTTGCGAAAAACCCCATCACAATCGGGCCAACGCTATGGTCGCGCATAATGTACGAACAAACATTCATTTTATATAGGACTATTAGATTTACGGTATTCATTTTTTATGTCCGATAAATTTGATGTTGACCCACCTTGTACTAGGCCATTCTTCTCATGGAATGGTCTGCATGAAAATCGTCTCTTTTGTATATTAATCACACGTTCACTCACATTCATTTTCAGTAGCTTGATGAATCATATTTATCAACAATATTTAAACAAAATCGAGTAAAAAAAATAATAGCGCATTTGGATAAACTTATTTCTGATATTAAATTACTTAAACTATTCGTTCCACAAATAACATGTAAGTTACATGTTCATAACCAGTCTATTGTTGAGTTATTCATTTACATAATATCAATAAATATTCTTAAATTAATGTAATGTTGGGCAGCGTAACCCCGCCTTCCAGGCGCCCCAATCTCAGAAGTGGGTTACAAGTACGCCATGCCAGGAGAGAATACCGGCAAATGGGGGGGGGGAAACTGTAATGTCATAGCTGACAAATTATATCACATAGTTTGATTTTATGTTCATTCTTTGTGTTTTTTTTAATATATACCTAGCATAAAATAAGTTAAAATTATGAATTTAAGAATATAATTTCGAAAAATTCCATTGTTAAACGAATGACTCGCGTTCTCCGCGTCAATAAATCACATTTCTCGCTAATAGTTCAGTCATATTAAGGGTTTCACCTCGGAATGAGAGATAATAAGCTGAAAACTCGTCGTATAGACCTTCATTCTGGCATTCTAAAAGTCTCAAAAGTCTAATAAAATCTCGTGTCCGCGTCTTAAGATATTCAAGGTCAAAGGTAAAAACAATCGGTGTTTTGCAAAAATCTCGTTTCCTATGGCTTTAATGCTATATAGGCCTATACCTACCAAAAATACAATTCTCTACACCTTTTGTTTAAAACATTTTTTATACATCAAACCGTTTTTCAGATAAAGGGCGGTGAACGCGCAGTGCTTAGCTTTCTACAGCATAATGCAAGGTCAACCGTTAGTCACGTTATTTAATACGCCACATAAAGTCCATAAACCTTAAAAATATACAGTTATAAACAATTTGCATTTTTACATTACATTACATTTAATAACGCTTTTCATTAATCAATTATATATATTTTTAATAATCCTCATCTGTTCGTGCAATTAAAAATAGTTAGCTGAAATTATAGACTTAATTTAATTATATTTTAATATATGCTAATTACATTTTAAGTAGGAAAAAATGGCGTACATTTTCTTTAAAATGTATAAACCTTCAAATTTGTTTCTTTCTGTAAAGATAATACTTGGACCTATTATACGAATGTTCTATTTAGCTAGTTGGGACAGATTAGGATGTATAGTAAAGACTGATTCCCTTTTCAACAATAGAAACCAGTTTCTACTTACCACGTTTATTCGTTAGTTTAAATTGTATTTTGGCAAATTAAATTGTATTTTTTAAGGTTTACAGACTTTATATGGCGTATTATATAACGTGACTAACGGTTGACCTTGCATTATGCTGTAGGGTTATTCCATCTCAAGTGGTCAAATTTTTAATGTCATCCACGCTGACCATCACCAATTTTCCTGAAACTTGGTGTGGCTTCAAAATTTCAAATCACAATATCAAGTGTTTGGGAAACTATAGCTTTTCATATGGAGGCCTGTTTGATGAATCCATCAAGAAACCGAGCAACATTCAATTTTTAACTATTTGTTACTACAAGGCAAATGAAAGTAGGGATCTTTTATTTCTATGTCTTGCACAACGTTTCATCCTAAATACAAAAAAACGTCAGACGAAAGAAAGTCCACTTTAGGGAGTCACCAGTGTGGATCAAAGTGCCTAATAAAATCTGTCATATTAAATTTTAGTCCATTTTTATCCATCTATATCTCAAGAACAAAAAACAAACGGAGGCTAATATATGGTAAATTTGTAAACGGTGGTTGAGAAGACAGTGCACTGCCCAAATATCTTTATTCATAGCCACATATCTAGGATTATACTAGATCATAAACATATGCAATTGTTAAAAGTGAGCTATGTTCAAGCTCAAATAACGTGAATTACGTCATCTCAAATGTTATTGTTTTTAGTACCATTAGAAAGAGCACATCTTCATCTACTATAATCAACTTATTTCATGTTTGAGCCCATTCAATTATGGGATGAAAAGTAAGGTGCCAAATGTGCAATTGTTAAAAGTGATCTATGTTCAAGCTCAAATAACGTGAATTACGTCATCTCAAATGTTTTCTTTTGTACCATTAGAAAGAGCACATCATCATCTATTAGAATCAGCTTATTTCATTTTTGAGTCGATTCAATTATGGGATGAAAAGTAAGGTGCCAAATATGCAATTGTTAAAAGTGAGCTATGTTCAAGCTGACTCGAAATATACTGTTGAAGATTTTGTAAAGTATCTTTTGGGTTTCTTTACAAGTACCTGAACCCCAGGCGTACCGATATATTTAAATTTGGACCCATCTGAACGGCTATTATTCCAACTGGAACTTATGTCTGCACTATTTAGACCTATGCTATTAACATCGCTATCTGTTCCCTCTTCCAGCTCTACAACTTCCTCAAACTTCACTAATATTACTACTTGCGTCGTCAGTTAATCCTTCTATTGAAACATCACTGAAAAAACTTGCATCCAACTAACTAACTCACTGGCACTATTGAGACCGTAGGTTCATAAGCTCTCCACACAACCCCATCCTGAGGTAATGTTTTCCAATCATTCCCTGTATACTCTACTTCCTTCAAATCGTGGCTAATGTTATTTTTCCACTTCAATCTTGGTCTGGACGTTTTCCCCTTGGTTTTCCTACAATAAGGTTCTATGTACGCCTTTCATTCCCCATGGAAAAACTTTCATCACTGTCATTCATTTCATAATCAGAAATGTTTTCAAGTAAATCGAAATCGATAGATTCTCTTAGAATACGCTGTTTTTTCCTAGCCGGCATCATGAATTCCAAACACTATATAATATGAAATTTAACTAGTCGGACTCCGACAACACATAACGGTAAACTATTGAAAACTGAAAAAAAAAAAGATGATTCACAATACCTTCCAACAGTCTAGAAAACAAATAAAGCCGTTCTACCCCTCCACACGCTACATAGTTTTAGTCTGGACTTGCGAGGAACTCCCTGACGTAATATTCCGTCATTCCCACAGTGAGTGGTGGCGGTGAAAAATTAAAGCGCCACTTGAGTAAGTCGCATTATTTGACAGTGTGGTGGACAACAAGTAATTTGTCATTAAGTTCAAGCTTACTTTTCATCCCATAATTGAATGGGCTCAAAAATGATATAAGTTGTTTCTAGTAGAAGAAGATGTGCTTCTTCTAATGGAACTAAACAAAACAACATAACATTTGAGATGACGTAATTCACGTTATTTGAACTTGAACACAGATCACTTTTAACAATTGCACATTTGGCATCTTATTTTTCATCCCATAATTGAATGGGCTCAAAAATGAAATGAGTTGATTTTAATAGATGAAGATGCGCTCTTTCCAATGGTACTAGAGAAAATAACATAACATTTGAGATGACGTAATTCACGTTATTTGAGCTTGAACATAGATCACTTTTAACAATTGAACATTTAGCACCTTACTTTTCATCCCATAATTGAATGGGCTCAAAAATGGAATAAGTTGATTATAGTAAAAATGAAGATGTGCTCCTTCTAATGGTACCTAATAACACAAAATTTGAGATAACGTAATTCATGTTATTTGAGCTTGAACATAGTTCACTTTTAACAATTGCACATGTTCATGATCTAGTATAATTCTAGATAAGTGGCTTTGAATAAAGATATTTGGGCAGTACACTGTCTTAACCACTATTTACACATTTACCAAATATTAGTCTCCGTTTTCGTTTTGTTCTTGAGATATTTGGCCATAAAAATGGATTCAAATTTGATATGACAGATTTTGTTTGGCACTTTGATCCTCGCTGGTGGCTCCTAAAGTAGACTTCCTTTCGATGGACAACGTTTTCTGGATGCAGGATAAAAAGTTGTGAAAGACATGGGAATAAAAAATTAAAATCATTAATTTAACTATTTGAAAGAGTAGTTTATTAAAAATATAAGTTTTGGAGACTTATGAAGAGATATATTTCCTCTTTGAAGTTCTAAAAGATTACCTTGTTGTATTTGCCTTGATATAAGATACGATTTGCCTTGTAGTAACAAATGGTTAAAAATTGAATGTTGCACGGTTTCTTGATGGATTCATCAAACAGGCCTCCATTTGAAAGGCCATAGTTTCCCAAACACTTGCTATTTTGATTTGAAATTTTGCAGAGGTTCATTTCTAATGGGGTTCCATACCTACACAAAGTTTCAGCGAAATCGAACATGTTGAGCGTCGGGCACTAGATCACTTCAGATGGAATGACCCTGAAGATAGTTAAGCGCTGCGCGTTCACCGCCCTCTATCTCAAAAAACCGTTTGATATGTAAAAAAAGGTTTTAAGTAAAAGTTGTAGAGAATAAAATTTTCTGCAATACTTATCATGAATATAAATAGCATTAAAACCATAGGATATGATATATTTGCAAAAAAAACCGATTTGTTTTACCTTTGACCTTGAATATCTTAAGACGCGGACACGAGATTTTATGAGACTTTTGAGACAACTTTTAGAATGCCAATATGAAGGTCTATACGAGTTTTCAGCTTATTACCTCTCATTCCGAGGTTGACCCTTATTTTTGACCTATATGACTGGACTATAAAGGAACTCTACATAAATTGATAAATAAAAAATTCATGGTAATCGATGAACGAGATACGCCTTTCTCTTTCGATATCTGTGACGTCAGCTAGGCATAGCTAGGTAAACCACTAAATACTAGTAAAGGCTTAATGCCTTTAGACACTACGAAATAGCTTCGTCTAGCGGCCGCAGTTCGAAATATATCATATAGTTGCAATGTAAATAGTTTTCGTTATATAATTGGACGGCTTTTATATAAAAGGAACTTATCACCATTATCAACATTTTTTAGATATACCCATATGTGAACTCTTATAACACTGAGAATGTTTTATTTAAATAGAACCAATTGATATCTAGACTCTGCTGGCATCAGTGAATGCTTCAACCAACTACAGAGTAAAATGTTCATAATCTATTTTAATTTATACAGAACCAAGTGATTGTTAGCGTTGGATCTGGTTACAGAGAACTTCTAAGTTTGAAATCAGCGTAGTTATACAAGCAAGGGTGTCAAGGGGTGGATACATGGTAGAATTATTGGCATGTGGATCAAAGATTAATGATGAAGAAGGGAATGAAGAAACTAGGCCTCAGAAGGAGGAAAGATTATTAGAAAAAGGATAACAGATCATTCATGTACATTTTACAAATGTACATGTATTTATCTAGGCTACTGCAATACTGCTAACAAAAAAAATGAGAATGATTTAAATTTGCATCAGTTATAAGCTAAAGAAGCAAGAGAAGCAATTACAAAAGAAAGTGAACACGTGGAAACTTTATGTTATGACATGGAGAAAACATTGCCCCTACCAAGAATCCCAACAAATGTTATTTTTTACAAGAGACAAATATAGGTATATAATAAAAGAAGAAAGTTGTGCCAAGTTTTTAGGTGATTCCAATCTGTCATGGAATGCCATGTTCAACACTTATCTGAAAAACTTAACTGATTATGCTATGCGATTCATATCCTCATTAGTATATTACCAGAGGATGTGTTAAAAATTATATATTTTGGATACATACAT
The DNA here is from genome assembly GCA_030220185.1 of Diploptera punctata. Taxonomy (NCBI): domain Eukaryota; kingdom Metazoa; phylum Arthropoda; class Insecta; order Blattodea; family Blaberidae; genus Diploptera; species Diploptera punctata. The sequence continues at coordinate 206,091 of JASPKZ010007188.1, read as the reverse complement.
TCACAGTTAACATATGGTATAATACTATGGGGACCATCGCCAAAATCTACTCAAATTACAAAAAATAATTATTAAAATCATGAAGAAAGCACCATTCCGAACAGAAAGTAAGAAATTCTTCAAAGAACTAAAAATATTACATGTTCCTTGTATTTACATTTTAGAATCACTTTGCTTTATTCTTAAAATTTTGAAACTCTTCAAAATAAATTCAGATCTACATGAACTTAACACTAGAATATCTATCAATATACACCTAAATTGTCACAGGCTTACCAGAAGTATTGACAGCATATCACATAGAGGTAGTAATATATATAATCACCTCCCTTCCAGCATTAAACGTCTTAAGGACAGACAATTTAAGCGTGCTGTAAAGAACATTTTATTGTCTTACATACCATTAAGCATGGATGAAAACTTAAATTTAAAATTGTAAGTAAAAAAAATGATTGAAGTTACATCGCTATCTTTTCTTGTGTATTTTAGTTGCAATGTAAATAGTTTTCGTTATATATTTATGTATGTATGTGTTATATTTTATATTGTTGTTTATATATAGGTTGTAATCTGAACAAGTCCTAAAGCATCTATGATGCTCTAAAGGACGACAACAGTAAATAAACATACAGGGATCTACTCTGGAAAATAAAAGTTTCTTTTATGTTTGAGTGGAAGCACTGCAGGACGAGGTGCTCAGGAAGTGGGTTCCTGCTTGCGAAAGCACATACTTTCTCATGTTGGAAGGAATTGTTAGATCTGATTCATGTGGAGAGCAAAACCGAAACATAAAAATGTACTTATGATGAATACCCTATTTGATTATTTACATATGCTTAATTCTGTGACGTTAAAGTACCTTATTTCAGAACACAGTTATCTCCCAAATTATTCCAATTTTGGAGATGTAGAATCTGCCCTCAAAATCCAACAACGACTATACAATTTGGAGGATTACATTAATGTGATGAAAAGAGGTCGAAAAAGGAAAAAAAAAAAAAAATCGTGGCACAAATGAAGAAGGATGACTTTAAAGGGATTAAGGAAATTGAAAAAAAAAAAATCACAAATAGGAAGATGGACTCTGAGGGAAACAAAGGCTCACAGTTCATGCTATTGTTCTTCAAATGAAAACTAGCCATTCGCAAGAAAATTTCATTCAAGTAGATATTAAGAGCAAACAATAAGGAAGAAGATGAGACAGCTTTCATTCGACTAAGTTGATTTCCCTATGGCTTCAAGGAAAGCCAATAAGCAAGGAAAAGCTTAAGGATCTTGAATCTGTTCGTCATCGTATACCAAAAGATGTCTGGCTTTTCTATATGAATCTAAATTCCAGTACTGAGGTTGAAGATGACAGAGATGGTTTTGGAATGGTTGCTGACTTTAAAATAGAAGAAGATGAATGAATGGAATGCTAATAACGTTATTGCATGCATTGTTTGAAAAGTTATATTCATTGGTTCCTCACATGTAACTATTCATATATATTTCATATTTAAATAATACTTGATATGTTAATTCCCAATGATTTGTTGTCAAACTTAATTTGGTCCCTTTTAAATATAATCAATTAGAATTTATTTAAAGAGAACTAACAGCCATTTTCAATTATTGGGGTATGAAGAAAGGGAAAATTTTAATAGAATGTGTAATAGTAAAACAGCTTAATATGTACCTAAGTTACCCTAATACATTCTTCCCAAAAATATGAGGTTTTAGGTTTTTTAAAATGAGAATAACTTTAAAGAGGGTTTTCTCAGTTTTGAATGAATGGTGGTTGGTTCCTTTTACATAAAAGTCGTTCAATTCATCTGTTACATAATAGCTATACGCTGTGAGGATTTATTTGTCATGATTTCTACTATATTCTTCTAAACTTGAGTGCCGTCCTTGTATATCAATATTCACAATAACGCATTTTATTGCAACTGGTCTTGTTTCGTCAAAATTCTTGGACATGCTTGTGCACTTTTATCCCCCACCCTCCTAATATATTACAGAGCGTGGGTATTTAGTTAAGCACACCCTTAAACTGTTTTTTGCCATATTATAGTGACGAAGGGAAAGTTGAGTACCCGTCTCTTTCTTAAACCGACCAGACTATTTCTCTCTGTTAAAACGACCGGACAACTAAATCATCACAGACTATAGTGTTTGTAAAGATACCATAGAGGAAGAGATTTGGTGATAAAGTGAATGCAGAAGGCTCCCTCAAACTAAATGCTATGGATTCAGGAAGTGTGGTGGCCTGACGAGACATTTGAATTTTAATATTCACCGGTAGTGAATTAAATGAAATTTGGCAAAATAAGTTATTTTAATTCAAAATTATGAAAATACTAATTATGAATGCATGCCACTGGTTTAATTTCAGGGTTTTCCATCCCTTAGAAAAGCTGTCTTCATTACAGCTATAGGATCGGGTCTTTTCTGCTAATTTTTATTCGATCAGAGTATATTATTCAGTACCCTCCATTTGACGAGCATTCCCCAATCTATCAGCTGGGGAGGCATCCGATGAAGATTCTAGCAATCTTTCACGAGTATAGCTAATAAAATGTTAATTATACAATTTTTACCTGCTAAGTCAGTCGTCCTCAACCTAACAGTTCCAGTTAAAATGCAGAAGATGAAAAACACTGTTTTCGAAAGGTCTCCATATTGGAATAACTTGACGAAGTTTAATAATTTAGTTGAGGACGACTGACTTACCAGGTAACATATTTATAAATAGCATCTTATTACATAACCTTAACGGTGCTCTGTCCACCGCTGTGGTCTCGAGGTAGCGTGCTGCCTTATCACGCAGCGGGCCCGGGTTCGATCCCCGGTCGGGGCAGTTTTTCTGGGTGAGGTTTTTATCGGGGTTTTTCCTCACCTGTAAGACAAATGTCAGGAAAACTTTAAGGCCCAAACGGTCCCCGAAACCATATGGCCATCATCATCATCCTTATCATCATCATCATCCTTCACCGGTGTGGAAAGCAACGGGAAGCTACCACACCTACACAATTCCCTAGTAAAACTGCAAGCATAGCATGAAAATGCTATGATTGCAGTGAAGGATCTGCCTTCGGGCAGAATTACTATGGATGGAACGGTGCTTTAATATGAATTTCAAAAGTGTTGAGGGAATAGCTAACGTAATGGAGGAAACTGCAGATGGTTCCTAAAAATACTTTACCTCTATTGATGAATTTTCTGCCAAATATTGTGATATCAGCAAGATATATAACCTGTTCATAATGCCATAGCCAATAAGTGTTCTAAAACAACAGTTCTCAAAACGATGGATGGCACAAGATTTATAGCGCGATTAGCCTATTCAGACATGACCTCCCTTTTTTCGGGAGATATCTGAAAATGGCAGTGCATTAACAGGTCCCAATAACAATGGAAAGCATGAAATACCACATTACCGCTGCATACGCTGCAATAACACCAGAAACATTGACTATAGCGGTTTGATTAGTATGGAGCGTGCAATCGTGCATGGAGGTACTGCCTTACAATTGACTATCTCTTCGAACATTAATTGTACTCGTACATTTTGAGCTATAAGAAATCGGATTCCAGGCCGGGAATACTATTTTATTTAATCAAATGAGTTGGTGTTTACTTGATGAAAATCCATATTTATTAATAAAATTAAAATAAAACTACGTTTTATTTTTATTTAACTATTTTATTTTTTTAGAACAATTTTATTTTGCATTGTAGGCCTACACAACGTATCGTTTCATAATATAAGCCTACAGCATGTCCATATTAAAGTGTAGAGTAGAGTATTAACGTATTCCTACACATTGCAATTTAATTGAAGCACAATTGTAACCCGAATGTTCTCCGTCTGTGAAATCTTGTTACCCTTACCGGTGACATTTAAACAGTAGTCAATTATTAGAAAGAGTTAACTTAATATATGTACATAGCACTGTTGGTTTATTTAAAAAATAAGAAATCTGAATCTCATATCTTATTTTACAAAAAGTGCATTGTATACTTGTATAATTTTATCAGATCCCTCGTAGATGTAATTTAGCTTATTACTGTTTTGTGCTTATGAAAAATATTTAACACCTTATTGGATGTGCGAAGTGTTCCACTCTGTATATTATAACAAAATGTTATAAAACCATTTATTTTCAATTAAATTTTCGATAAGTACTCATTTGAAAGCAATTGTATTTGCTATGGGTGTTTTTTTGAAAGCACATATGGGTGCACATTTTTTGTTTCGACATCATGTCATAAACTGTTCTCTAGACGTAATCATATGCTTGGGTTCGCTTTTTTTTTAACTATCCGGCATGCTAATACTATCTACAATAGTCCACTGTGGTGATAAATATTTAAAAATTAAGATAACTGCAGAGAGAACAATTTTGCACCTGAGCCAAGATTTGAAACAAGATGTTCAGCTTTATGCACTGGCGCTCCACCATTGAGCTACTTACGTAACACCTCCCAGAGTATGCTCAAATTCCTCTCTCTTTAATCCCTGAGTTCCACATAAGTAGTGAAACTTACGTTCACAACATTTGATGGGGGTGATTTTACTACGATAAATCATTATGATGGGATTTTTGCTGAAACATCAGCTAATTAGGAACCTTATATGGAAATTATTGCTAACCATGGCCTACAGACGGATTGTCTGAAAACATCAACTTCGATTTCAAAAGTATATCAAATATTCGAGATCATTATCTGGGAGTAAAGTAAAAGCTGTTCTAAGTTCTTAGTTATTCTATAATCTTCATGGTATCCTACTTCAATATCTTCAACATCCTTGTGCGTTAAGTGTTTACTCTGGTGAAACGCTTCTAAGCTTTTCCTGTTTTAGAAAATAAAACAGCTCATGACTCGATTAAAAGTTTATAAACTATTCAATTCGAGGTATTTCTTATATTCTTGAACTTTTCTAATAATTATATAAATTAAGTGAAACTACACAAATAACCGCCTCACAGAACTGTAATATAATATGCATTGCGGTTATGACGAAGGCTCTTAAAATAATTGTATCTGAATGTTATCTTATTTCATTTCAGATTCAAGGTTTTAATTAACTTCAGTATTAAGTAATGTTAATAATTTTAGTTATTTAGGATTGTACATAAATCAAGGGAAAATCAAATTAAAAATGAAGAAATAAGAAGGCAGCTGAATATTTATATCCCGTATGACACCAGATAAATTGTGCGTATAGCAAGAGATACGTTACTAGAGGATGGGAGAATGTCATGGACCTAAAACAAAAAGAAGACGAAGAATTTTAGTATTATGATGCATTGTTGGGATGACTTTTGAATTTCGCTGGGAGTGGCGAGGGTCGGGTCACGTCTTGTATGGTAGAAGGGGATTCGTGAGCTGGTGGTGAGACTTCCTGGGAACTTCCAGGCGAATCTCTTGTTCGCTTTATGGAAAGGTCACTTTCTCTAATGTTGTAGTGACGGCCTATGTGGGCTGGCCGGCCGCATCGGGAAATTTTTGGACAGGTTCGCCATTATTTAAGACCGGATGTTAATCAATCGCAGATATTGGTGGCGAAAGTGTGTCGTATCCGAGTTGTGGACGAGTATAAGTGACCTAAGTGCTAGGACAAGAAAGTCTTGTGAGTGACGATATCGGCGAGTGCGAAGAACTGAGTTATAAAATAAACTGTGAAGAAGAGACTATATTAACAGAAAATTATAATGTGTATACAATGGAGTATTGTGAAATATACAAAGAAAATTGGGAAATTTTTTGTAAACATTTGTGAAAATTAATTTAAAAAACTCGACTAGTACCTGAGCACCGCTACCCGCGCAAAAGTACAATTATGGTGCATACAGTAATTAAATAGTTCTTACATAATACTGTAAACAAGTAATTTTATCGATTCTTGTTATATTATAGGTCGTATGGGACAATTTTGAAGTATTTCTTATGTAATACTACGAACAAGATTCAGTTGAAATTTTCAAATTTATTAAATATTTCAAAGCTAAGAATAAGGTTGAATTTATAAAATTTCGACTTCATGTCATATTAAAGAAGAATACAAGTTCTAGCTTCAATTACATTAATGCGCCGTACAAGATTCAATTTAGGAATGAAGGCGGGATATTGCGTCATATGCAATTTACTTAATAAGAGTACAGACAACTTGCAAGATAAAATTATAATTACGTATTCTAAACATGTTTAATAACACTAATTTTTGTACCTTCTCGGAGACTTTTGCGCGTTTCAATCTGTAATGTAATTAATACCAGTATGAATATACAGTGTGTCCACAAAGTTCTGCTACCGAAACAATGTAACTTAGCTCGTAAACTATTTGTAATAGATACATGCGGTTTTTCACAACGTATTCTATATCTCACAAACTTGTGTTTACATTTGTTGCAGACTGTGATTTAACGACAATGACGACACCTCAGGAAAAAGCCCAATGTGTATGGTCGTATACTGAGTCTAGCAAATCACTAGTACACCCATATCCGAATGTTATGGCGTTAACATGTCTAGACACGAAGAAATTAGCTTCATCAGAGAACATCACCATCTGCAAGTACTCATTGTCTTCATCAATTGCGTTCAGCATGGAAGCAGCAAATTCTGCGCGCTGAGGGACGTCAGTTGTTAGCAACGCTTGCGTAATTTGCACTTTGTAGGTCTGAAGATGTAGCCGCTTATGGAGGTCTTTATGAATAGTTGATTTTGGTATATGCAGTTCCCGTGAAGCATGACAAATCTATTTTTGAGGTCTGAGCTGAAATGCAAGTTGCCCATTGTCGATAGTTTTTTGCCTCATACCTGGCCGTCCACTCCGTGTAAAATCCATTACACTGCCAGTCGCTAGAAATTTCTCGGCTCATCTAATTACGGATGATTTGGATGGAGGATCTCTTCCATAATGCCGGCTGAAATTTTGCTGAACAGTTACTGGTGATTTATCAGACTTAGCATACCACCATACACATTGGGTATTTTCCTGTGGTGTCGTCATTGTCGTTTAAATTAGAATCTGCAACAAATGTAAACAAATCTTTGAAAGATGTAGAATGCATTGCTCAAAACCGCATGTTTCTATCTCAAACTGTTTACGAGCAAAGTTACATTGTTTTGGTAGCTGATCTTTGTGGACACACTGTGCATTTTTATAATGATTAGTTGAAGTCTGTGGCTTCTTTATATTATACGAATTATATTAGATTTAGTAGCGACATATCAATGTAAAGAGACGAAGAAGTTGCCGAGTTATTACTGACTAACAACATTTAGATTTTATAAAATGTTGTCGAATTTATAAATATTTTATTCATGTATGCCTGCGCTGTATTAGCAGAAATCATTTGACATGACATTGCATGTTTGTGACAATGACAGTGCATTGTCCAGTGCGCTGCCAACTGGAACCGACATAGCTCCATAGCAGCTAATTACATTGTGACTATCATTATGTGGTTTAGTCACTTATTCTAATACTCTTTGTGTTTGTCCGGTGTGGGCATTGTTTTAAGAGAAATGGGACGGCACAATCGTAGAGCAGGGCGTTATAAAGTGTACTGCCGAAGAACCGAGAGTCGGAAGGCCGAAAGCCCAGAATGAGCAACGCTATTCTCGATGAACACATCACACATTTCAATTCTTTTGGTTCATAATCAAGTAGAACTCGTTCCATCTCTGTGAGACATGACCATGGATGTGCTTTCGACGAAATTCATCCCCTTGAGTACGGGTAGTTTAAAGGTACATGTCTTTAAGTGCATTCCCAAAATAGTGAACTGTCAGTCTAAAATACATTAAAGTATATTAGTATAAAAAGTATAAAAAAAGTATATTAGTTATACTGCTGTGTTTAGTGGAACAATTGTCTTATCTACAAGATCGTACAACTATCCAATCCCTATCTATTCTCTATAAAATAGTACACACATCATTACCTTATTATTTATCAAATCGCTTCTTTGGACTCTCTGAAACATCTCTGAATCATCTAGGAAGCTTTATTTACTTTATTTTATTTCATATTATTTTCATTTTGTTATAGGCCTATTCCATGTTTTTGTTATTATTAGCTAGCATTAGATCACATCAGCATTGTCTTTTGTGTAGTCTATATCATAATAGCCAATACGGCTTTTTCCTTTTTTTTTATTGATTTCGTACATCTCAATGATGGATAAATCATATTTGAAGAGAAAAGTTATACGCTTAGACCGGGACTTGAACCCGGGACTCTTGGTTCTCTAGACCAAGTGCTCTACCAACTGAGCTACCTAAGCAAGTACCGATCTAAACGCAAATCTTTCTCTATATACATTGTAATTCCCGTCCACCAAATGCTATGAAGCCATGCAAAAGCCGTATTGGCTGTAATGTATAATTCCCAAATATGTCTTCTTAATAAAGGAGCCGCCATTTGCAAGATAGAAGCATGGCTTCATAGCATTTGGTGGACGGGAATTACAATGTATATAGAGAAAGATTTGCGTTTAGATCGGTACTAGCTCAGGTAGCTCAGTTGGTAGAGCACTTGGTCTAGAGAACCAAGGGTCCCAGGTTCAAGTCCCGGTCTGAGCGTATAATTTTTCTCTTCAAATATATCATAATATCTTAAAATTGTAATAAATATGTAATTTTTGTATAATTTTACCATTCGCTGGTTGAGATTGCAGCTAAAATAATAAAAAACTCAAAGCGCGACAGGCCTAGAAGGTCATAAAAGCCTACCAACCGGCTGCTGGCCTCACATTCACATGTATTAATCACAGAGGTAGATGATCATCTAGCCAGTTTAGGGGTGACATCTGGACAGCATGTCGGGTCCCCCAGTCGTTATAACTGGTAGCTACTTATTGTAGCTACCCAAATGCCTCACGATGCTGGGTGGGCACCAGTTCCATACTGGCCCAAATTCTATGAGAAAATGTCTTCCCCATGGGGACTCGAACCAGCGCAAGTCCCGAAGCTCTGCGCCAAGGCTCAGCTACTAAAATAAAGCATTATTATTATTATTATTATTATTATTATTATTATTATTATTATTATTATTATTATTATTATTATTATTATTATTACACACATAAAATAGCACACGAACCCACAGGACATTGTCTTCATCACACTACATATCACCCAAAATCTTTTACAATTTCTCTTGCTACAACATGGAATTCTCTTCCAACTATGTCAGAGGCTGACGAATTATAACGTCTTTCAGAAACAAACTTTAATATTTATTAACTAATTCACAAAAACATCTCACTAATAGTATTTATTAACAATTAATAATTTGTCATTATTTTAATAGAAGTGGTATTAAGATGTATCAGTATTTCTACGTAAATATTATTACTTTCTCTGTTTTGATAATTACGTATTTATATAGTAGATTGGAGCTGTTCTTCCTTTATGTATATATATTCTTTTATTAAGTTTGATTTTAATTATCTTTAACTTTATTGTATTATTGTATGTATATACCCCATTTATTTATGTATTTACTTACTTACTTACTTACACACTGGCACTATCGAACCCGTAGGTTCATGGCCACACGGACATAAGCTGTCCACACATCCCTATCCTGAGCTAATGCTTTCCAATCATTCCCTATATAATCTACTTCCCTCAAATCATAATTAATGTTATTCTCCCACCTGATTATTGGTCTACCAACAGGGCGCTTTCACTCTGGCTTTCCTACAAGAAGCTTCCATGCAAGTCTCTCATTCCCCATACGTGCAACATGTCCTGCCCATCGCAGTCTACGAGACTTAACTGTTCTTATTATATCTGGCTTCCTATAAAGACCATGTAGTTCATTGTTAAGTAGTCTTCTCCATTCACCTGTCTTTTCATCTCTTTGGTCCAAAAATTTTCCTAAGTACTTTATTCTCAAATACTTGCAATCTTCTTTCCTTCCTTAAAGTAAGAGTCCATGTTTCGCATCCATATAATATAACTGGTAGAATAATAGTTTTATATATTTTAAGTTTAACGTTTTTTGAAAGGAGTTGGGACAACAAAAGTCTCTGCAATGCATAATAGCACGCATTTCCAGAATTGAGCCTATGTTTAATTTCTTTGTTCATCTTATTCCTATTTGTGATTATTGTTCCTAGGTATTTGAATTCAGCCACTTCCTCAAAATTTCCCTCATTTGTCATTAGCTGTCCATTTCCATTATATAATGCATTTCTACGTGTTACCATATATTTAGTTTTATTGATATTTACTTCCAGTCCTAATTTCTTAGTGTTACTCAGTAGTGTGTGCTTGTTGTCCTTTAGTATCTGCTCGCTATCGGCCAATAGTACTACATCATCAGCATAAACTAACAACTTATTATTACCATTGAGTTGTAAGCCTTCCTCGTTCTCTGTAGATTTAATGGCATGCTCTAGTACAAATTAAATAGTAGAGGAGATAGTGCATCTCCTTGCTTCAACCCATTCTGGATTTCAAAAGTGTCCGAAAACTGTTTGCCTACACACACCCTACTCTTTGTGCCATTTAGACAAATTCGTATAAGTCTAACTAACTTTTTAGGAATTCCGAACTCCAACAGGATACTATATAACTTCTCCCTCTGAATTGAATCATATGCTTTTTTGAAGTCTACATATAGTTGATGTACAGTACCATTATATTCCCATTTCTTTTCTAAAATCTGTCTTATACTAAAAATCTGATCTGTTGTAGACCTGTTTCTTGTAAATGCACATTGATAATCTCCTAGAATGTCATCAATATAGGGAGTAAGTCTGCTGACTAATATATTTGTTAGAATTTATTTATGTATTTATTTATTTATTCATACATGTCTACGAGTGACACGTTGTTAATACATCGCCTCAAGTGGGCATATTACTGGATGGTTGAAGATTGGATACATTTTGCACAGATACTTTTAATTTAGATTTGAGGTTTTTTACGAACTTTCAGACTGGGGACCCACGCCTTAAAGTCGCTCGCGGAGGACTTGTCCCTTAGATTTTTCCATCCTAAAAATCCATTTACCCCGGGCGGGTTTGAACCCGCGATCCTCGGGACTAGAGACAAGAAACATAAACATTAGACCATCGCGGTCGACTATTGTACCCATTAGATATTATTATTGTTATCATTATTATTTTTGTTGTTCAATTTGGCCAGATAATCATGTCGATAGATGCCTTAACTGTGAATATATTATTAATTTAGGAGAAAGTGACAGTGAAACAGATGTTAATTCTAATTATAATTCAAATTATTCAGTAGGACTAATGTCAGGTGTAGAGCCTTTGTGATGAACACCGAAAACATAGCAATATGAATTTATTTAAGTAAATACGATAACATTTTCATTGACGTTTGTTTTAATTAGGCCTACATTAAGTCTGAAAATTCACAATAAATACCGTAAAACGGGGCTACTGTGACATATTTTCCAAGGTTTTTAAGGTCTAACTCGTATGATTTATGCCGAAAAAATTGAATGTATAATTTATTGTACCAATTGAACCCTTTGAACCTTAGACTACACATCCCATTTGGTACTGTTCTCCTCAAATAAAAATTTAGTAGGAAAACAATGAGTTTTGTTTAGGTCTGTTTTGCCCATGTGCTGGGGCTACTTTGATATCACATTTGTTTTCACTATAATTCAAAGTAGATCCTCTGTAGGTACTACTTTGACACCAATTTATAGTCTCTAACCATTATAATAACGTGTAACTCCTTTCCATACAGAAAATCAACTAAGAAATTATTATTTTTTTTACAAATATCCCAGGTGGCCTTTCGACATTCCTGGATTCGCTTCTGGCATGGCGTACTTGTAACCCACTTCTGAGGTTTGGGCGCCAATATAGGTTGCTCATTGTAAATTCTTTTTGTAATCCTTTTGCTGCCCATACGAATTATGTGCCCACCCCAGGCCAATCTATTAACTGTAACAAAATTCAGAATATCCGACTGATTGTACAGTAGCCTATATACAATTCATTATTGTATCTCTTTCTCCATAGACCATCATAATCATCATTTTATCCGCCTGGAAAGCGGGGTTACTTTGCTCCGATGATATGATGGGCGATGATGATGATAATGGTGCGCCAGGAGAGTCCCTAATCCTAAGCTTAACCTAAGATGAATATGAATAATGATGATTGCGATGACCATATGATTTCGGGGACCGTTTGGGCCTTAAAGTTTTCCTGACATTTGTCTTACAAGTGAGGAAAAACCCCGATAAAAACCTCACCCAGAAAAACTGTCCCGACCGGGGATCGAACCCGGACCCGCTGCGTGACAAGGCAGTACGCTACCCCGAGACCACAGCGTTGGACTAGTAAGAAATTATTGAGAAATTAATTTTATCCTTGCTAGCAATTCATTGTTGTTGAAAGTGACACAGATGTGTCTCCAACAAATAACATCCGCTTTTAAAACAACTTAATCATTCGTGCACCTTCAAGGAATTATCTACACCATTGCATTGTTGTCAAAATAGCCCAAAACACGCAAGAAATTAAAAATGTCAAAGAAGCCCCATTCTGTCAAAGTAACCCCTCGAGTCAAATTAACCCCGGTTTACGGTAAGTTCTCACATCTAATATACCCCGTAATCAATGTAAGTGTTGGGAATATTGTTTAACTTAATATATATATATATATATATATATATATATATATATATAAATTAATATTAACATGAATAATAAGTTTACCCGATAAATTATTGGATTATATTAACTTGATTTTACTTATTCTCCAGTTTTAAGGAGTTGTACGTGGTACATAATTATACAACTCACATCCGACTCAGGGCTGATATTTCCATTACGAGTGATAACCACGTTCTTGCAGTTATGGGGACAAGCCAACTGGCCAGGACCCTTACCCCATCCCTAAGGTTGCTGCGCAAGTTTTGTAGATCAAGTCTCAACTTGGATGGAACGAGTTCTTCCTCTTCTTCTTCTTCTTCTTCTTCTTCTTCTTTCATTCTTCCATTATAAGTTCAAACCTGTTATTTCTTCAGTTCTTGTTGTCTCATCTTAAGGTCATCATACCACCGCTTTCTGGGACGTCCCTGTTGTCTTCTGCCCCTAGGTAGATTAACCCTTGCAGTCTTGACTACTCTACTGCTGTCGAGTTCTAGTTAGGAAAAATTGGTAAATATGTTTCGATACAAAATACGCAATTGTGGAAACGGCCCTATGTTACTAACAATTGGATTGATGTGACCAGGAAGGGCCTGATACATTTTAATTACTTAATGATCTATATGCACCGCAATGTAAGACAGTTATATAAATAATTTGAATGAACGTAGCTTCCTATAAAGGGAATCGAGCAAGGACTTTTTTCTGTGCTTGCTGACCAATGGAAACCAAACAAATATTACTAATTTTATTTATACTTGGATTCAGAAAACGTATGTTTTGTTTTACTCTATTTCATATATCAATACAATCATTATGAATTTATGATTTATTTTGAATATGAAAGCTTATTAAGCCTATATAAAAATTATCAAATTATTAAAATGCAAATTTGTATATAGAGCATATAGACCTGGTTTGACTTATTTTGGTGAAAATGTGGAATATTTCTAAATTTTAGAGAATGATGAGAAGACAATGGAGATTTCAAAACGTAGCATAATTCTACCTATGCTTTGGATGAAAACAAATTCTGAACATAACATTGAAATATTTTTCACCATAAATATTATGTATCTATCTCCCTAATTTTCTTTACTGTTCGTAAATATTATTTTCGATTTTTCAAGTTTATTCCTTATTACACTAATTTAGACCAAGGAACGGTTTTTAATTGTACAATTGACATCAGTTTAATCCGTTGGTTTTATCGCATTTGTTAGACTACTATTCTATGAAAGTCAACCTTTAATTAGGAACTTAGTGATATTAACCATTAAAATTAGAGAACTAATTAATTCTCAGACCGAATATATCTCGAATATGATAGTTCTTCACTTCACGGGCTAGGCAAACTGCCTGTTCTGCTTCAAAGTTCTTCTATCCCCCCCCTTTTTTTTGGTCTTCCTACATCACTTGATCTTCTTGGCTTGTAGCAAAGTGCTCCTTTTGGTAAAATATGATAGTTATTTTATAATATTAGTTGATCCAAGGAATCTCTTGATAAATTTGATACATGTAGATATAAATCTTAAGCGGTTTTAGCTACCTGTCAATTGTTAAAAGAAAGAACAATACTTATCAAAGTTGCAGACGAGTAATTATCAAATGGAATTGTAAAGAATGGGAAACATCTGACTAATTTGTTCATCTACAATAATGTTAATGTACAGTGTTTTTGTTTCCTTCTTCTTCTTCTTCTTCTCCATCATAGTTTAATCTCTCACCTTATAGATACTTTTACACGGTCAATGATGCCCGGGCCTTACAGTGACATGACCTGTCGGGAGAGAAATTTTAAACTTTGGATGACATATGCCTACATAATTTTTTTGGTCACACAAGGATGTGGGATGGAGGTTCTCCGTGAATGAGTTCAGCTTAATCCAGGGCCTCTTCTGAGACAACATAACATTGAGACATTCATACAATAAGGTAGGATGATTATGATGACCAGATGATGTTCATGTACCGTTTGGGCCTTAAAGTTTCCTGGAATTTGTCTTACAGATGAAGAAAAACCCCGAAAAAATCATCCAGAAAACTTATCCCGAGCGGGACAGTGACGCTATCCCGTGACCACAGCAATGGACGTATTTGTGTCTTAATTATGTGAATAATTGTATATTTTGTTGATCATTGAAAATATATATTTATTTAGGTGTACACACTAATAAGAAGATTGATTAATATTAGAAAATAAACCAATGGAACAAGTAGTAAGATATAACTTCCTAAGTTGCGAAATATCATACACAGTGGAATCATATATAAATAACAAACTAAATAAGTTTAATTATATAAACAGGAACACTAAAAATAAACCCAGGAAAGACTCTATAATGAAATTATACAAGACAATGGCAGTGCCTATTATTACTTATGGATCCGAAACATGGACAGTGACAACACAACAATCTGCCAGAATACAAGCTGCTGAAATGAAATTCCTCAGACCAATAGCAGGATATCAAAGAACAGACAAAACACATAACACAGAAATAAGACAACAACTAAAAGTAGAGGAATTAAACACAACAATAGTGAAATACAGAGCAAACTGGAAAGAATACTTGGCAAGGATGACTGAGAATAGAATACAAAAGCAGCATACAGCTATTCACCACAAGGAAGAAGAAGTTTGGGAAGACGAAAGAAAAGATGGAAACAGCAGCAATTTGGAGCCGGAACAGGCTAGTAAATAAGCCTAAACCGTGAAGAAGAAGAAGAAGAAGAAGAAGGTTCAACACGATTAATGAGTCAGATGTTGACAGAGGAGTTTATTTCTTTGCATGAAAACAGCAAAGATAAATTTACCATAGCCTCAATTTTCAGGATATAGTTTCTACCAATTATACATGAACTTCAGTTAATTTTGACATAGATAGTACACCTATGTATTTCTGTACATTCTCATTTTATTGATGCACACTGTACCAATATTTTCTCCCAGTGTTAGACCCTTGTTCAGACACGTCTTGCTTATTCTTAGGTCTACAGGTGAAATCAATCATGGGTAAAGTAGTAATTTGTTTTTAATCAGCACTGATTCGACATTTTCAATACAAAACAGTGGTGATTACAGTTAATGAAAATATAGTTCACTCTCATATCACGAAATTTGATTTACAAAAAATACGTTACATCATATGAGAGATTTCCTTTCGATATAATTTAACTTATAACAGCCGCTTTGTGTTTATGACAAATATTTGACACAGCATCAGAGCTATAAGAGTTAGGCCTAAGTGGGTCATCCTGTATACCCATATATATATTTAGGCTATAATGCACGACATAAGAAAACAATGCATCTAGGCCTATATCCGTGTTACTTTTTATTATTAGGCTTAGATTGACCGCTCCCTACTATTTTATTTAATTTGACGCAATTGGTAGGCCTATGACTTTACGTAATTTAGAGAATCAGTTAAAAGTATATCGTTCACCTTGGTAGAATTCCGATCAGTTCTATAGAAAGTAATGTTTTGATAGGGACCTTCATTTTTAAGCAGTGCCAAGGACTTGCATACATAACACTTGAAAGTATTATCATTCCTGTTTAATGAAAGTTATGATACTTGATTTGCGTGCATGAAATGTGACTTTTCGTATATGATATTTTTTAATTTAAAAGCTAAACAATTATAACTTAGGCCCTATATATTTTCTTCATAATTTTTTTTTTGAAGATATGAACGAAATAATTCCATTACAAAGGCCTTCTAAATACTCTATAGACGTAAAAAAGTAGCTTGTTGCAGTTACAGTACGTGAGCCAATGACCTTTCTTTTGTTTTTTAATTGCCAAATACTAATACTGTATGTAGACTTTAATCTCTTTTTTTTTCCCTTCCTGCTTTCTTTTCTCCGTTATTTTTTTTTTTTTTTAGTTTCCCATTTTTTACATTGTTTATATCTGACCCACTTTTCTTTTTCCCCCCACAAGTAAAGAACATTCAGACCTAACGTGGATATTTAAAATCCCCTACACCGCCGGAAATCGAACCCGAATGGCCAGAGTGGAAGGTAGGGACACTGCCGACTATTCCACGGCGACGAACTGTTAAATCCATTACGATCTCTTGTATTTTAATTAGTGTATTCAAAGAGTTGGGGGCAAGAATCAAAATGTTTTTGCAGGAATGCAGTCCTTTCTTCTTGCAGAGCTGTAGGCAGAGAAGTTGTTGACATGGGTCGTTAGAACATGAAACGAAGTCTGGTGTGTTGTAGAATTGGGGTCGAGATTATGGGCCGTTCAGTCCATTTCCAGAACGTCATCTACTTCAAACCACATCCCAATATATTTTCATTTGTGACTGTAAGCATTATTATGCTTATACTGTTAAAAACAATGGTCATCTCTAGAGACCGGATTATATGCATTTGCATGTTGCATATGCATTTGCATATGTAGACCCTTTTCACCTGTTATTGCATATTTTAACTAAAAACTAGTGATAACGCATATTTTCGCACTATATTTACAACATTTTAAAAATCAGTGTTGTTTTACAATGAAAATTTCGAAGCCATCAAAAATGTAGTAAACGATTTCGATAGTGCAGAGGCTTTGGCAGTTTGTCAGTGCGAGGAAGCATTTAACGATTCCAGTACTAAAAAAAAACACATAGCTGTGATTAGCACTCATTTTTTTCATATACTTGCAAATATTAAATAGCTTGAAACTCAAAGTTTGGCGTTGACTGAATCTATTTAATTAATGGATAAAATCCGTCAACTGAACTCCTTATTGCCGGAGGTATACCGAAGGAAACTTAAGGAAAAATTAAAAACATTTTAAACGATAACCCCGGCTTCGAACGTTTGTGTAAAATTAATAGTTTTATAAATGGGACGGGTGAGTTTTTGCCAGAAATAATAAGTGATAAAATAGCACCCAAATTCAAATACTGCCCAGTTACTTCAGTTGACGTAGAACGGTCTTTTTCTATTTATAAACGTATTTTGAGCGCTCCAAGACACAACCTTATTACCGAACATTTGGAACAGTAACTGGTCGTTTCTGTTTACAATAGTAGCAAAATGGAGAATGTTTTAATTTGTGATCAATACTTTTACCTCATAGAGCTGATTGATAATTTATCATTTATCAGTTATAAATGTTAATAATAAAAATACTAATCATTATGTTAATTTAGAAATAAAATGTCCAATAAACTAATAATTATTATGTTTTTGTATTATTTGATATTGCATATATTGACATTTTTCATGCATATTTTAAGCATATTTCATGCATATTTCGAGCTTGTCATGTTGCATATAATCCGATCTCTAGTCATCACAAACTGGTAGTCTACAGGCGCGACGTTTAGATTGTCATTCAGCTTTATTTGGGGACAAAATTCGTGCCATGAGAAATAGCCAATACTCAGCTGCCACCTCGTTCAAATTTCGTGTTGACACAAGCTGGCAAATATCGTTCTGTGACGTGATTCGTCGCAAAGCTATAAATAATAGATTTTCAATGACCCAACTGTTCAGTTACGACGCTCTGTACACCATTGCAGGCGACGGGACGCTTAGTATTAACAGATAAACTCTTTGGCTTGCGTACACTTGTCCCATGATAACCTAATTTCCTCAACTCACTGTGAGCTGTCATAACGTCACTGGCTGGATGCACGGTTCAATTCTTTGTTTATTGCTACAGCCACACAGATGAATTTTAGATATCATCTCCAAAGTTCGACGATATCGTTCTGAAATAATATACGCCCTACCAGATCGTTATTTACTTGCATTAGTTGCACGTATTTGAACTTTACAACAACAATTGAAACAGTTGTTTTTGGAGGCTTCAGAATGGCTAAAATTTCTCTATATATTTTCACTTCAGGTGTGCACCTGTCATCATGCCAGTTTGAAAGTTACTGATGTGACCTCTATGGATCTAACCACGTAGCTATTATCTGTAATGCTAAACAGTACACAACATACTCTCATCTCGCAAACCGGAGTATGGCTGTAACAACATTGTTCTGGAGCATCTGATTTACTCTTATAAAGAATATTTCAAAATTTTAAAATAGAACGTGTTATAAGTTAATGTTGGTGAATTATTTTGGACATTGTCAGTTTTGATTTCACTCATTTAAATATTATCAGCAAGATTCCATGGTGGAAAGAGAAATACGTATAAAGAAATTCCAATCAAAATGACTGCGATACGTTTTACTCAAATAAGTAATTGAAACTAAAGCAATAGTAATTGTAAACATTTCTTAAGAATTATGAAACATTCTGAAAACGAAAATAGGCTTACATACAGATAGACCGGTACCGGATTGTGACATTTTCAATTGGGTGTAGGTCTATGTGAATGCAAAAACTATCTCTATTGCCATGAAGTCATCTTCCTTGGTGAATAATTAAATAGCTGTATGTAATAAGATATTTTCATAAATAAATCTTTTACTGGATAAATAATGAAATATTAAAAATTAAGCTGAAATACAATTATAATTAATAAATAGGTTCAGAGACTGTGGCCTAAATTTTCAGTACAATAAAATCATTGATTTGGAAATTTTTCTGCTTGAATATCATTTATTTAAAAATACTGCCTAACACTTTATATATGTTTTAATATATTGTGTAATTTTAAATTAGAGGAAGCTAGCCTTTGCTATGAAGATATTATTTCGTAAACTACCGTTAGGCCTAATTAAAACTCTTATTTTTTTGTCACAATCACTATTAAAGCTTTTTTTTTAGATTTAGCGATTCAATTACAATAAAACTGGTCAGCAGTAAGAATATTTCGGACTGAAAAGTATTCAAAGTATTCATTTCATCAGGAAAAAACTTGAAATAACATTAAACATTTTCAATTACCTTTTTTTCTTAGGCATTTAAGTTATAAGGATTATATATATAGGCCCTACATATTTTTAAATTTGAGATCTATGGAGTATGTTAGAGCTTAACACATAAAATCAGAATTAGGCCTCTCAACAAAATCTAATACCACATTTAACATTTAGGGTAGTTTATCTACTTGAAGAAAGGAAATAATATCAAAGTGCATTTTTAGTATTTGTATTTATATCTAAAAAAACTAATAAACAAAATATAGTTTCATATTCCTTTTTTTATCGACTCAAAATTAGGGCAGTTCGTTTTTTTTTTTCCAAATGCCCCAGGTTTGTCTTTCGATATTCGTGGCGTAGTTGTAACCCACTTCTGAGGTTGGGGCGCTTGGAAGGCAGGGTTACGTTGCCCCGATGATATGATGGGTGATGATGATGATAATGGTTCGCCAGGAGAGTCCCTAATCCTAAACTTAATCTAAGATGAATATGAATGATGATGATTGCGATGGCCGTATGATTTCGGGGACCGTTTGGGCCTTAACGTTTTCCTGACATTTGTCTTACAGGTGAGGAAAACCCCCGATAAAAACGTCAATAAGAAAGACTGTCCCGACCGGGATCGAACCCAGGCCCGCTGCGTGACCAGGCAGCACGCTACCCCGAGACCACAGCGGTAGACATATTATTTTAATAACAACACTATTATATTAGAAAAATATACGAATAAAAACTATATAACAGTCATCTTACAGGTCCGTCTCCTCAACTTAAACTGTTTTAACACTCTGTAGGACTTTCAGGACCAGTCCCATCATCAGCAGAACGAAGTAGGTCTGTATTTGTTGACCCTCGTTGAAGCACTGACCTAGTTGTGATTATTTTGTATAGAGGATTGTATGAACTGGGTATGTTTCTTTTTTTTTTAGTTATTTTGAGATAGGAAATAATATCAAAACGTATTTTTAATAATTGTATTTATATAAAAAAAAGAGCTAATAAACAAAATCTAGTTTCATATCAGTTGTTCTCGACCCGAAATTAGGGCAGTTTAGTTATTTTTAAATATGAAAGCGTATATTTAGTATTCATATTTATATATAAAAATAGAGCTAATAAACAAAATCTAGTTTCATATTAGTTTTTCTCGAACCAAAATTTGGGCAGTTTATCTATTTTGAGAAAGAAATAATATCAAAGTGTATTTTCTAGTACCGTATTTGTATTTATATAAAAAGAGAGTTAATAAACAAAATCTAGTTTTATATTCGTTTTCACGACCCAGAATTAATTAGTAACTATTCTGAGAAAGGAAAGCATTTCAGAGCGCAGTTTTCAATGAATTAATGTAATCTAAGAACAGATATAAGATTATTAATTTGTTAGTTGATATATATATATACTTGGTTGGAATTTATTTTTATAACTAAAAATATAGATATATACTCACGCGCTGTGAATATCACTTCAAAAAGATGTCTTATGTTTGTTCTTGAAGGCAGCAGCAACAATACAAATGTATCCCACCCTTCCTTCAATACTTGCGTGACATATTTGAAAGAAACTTATAAAAACCTTGTTTCGCGCTTGCAATATAAACAAGTTGATGTCCTTGAGAAATACAGGTACATCGTTTTGTAATAGCGGGGATTTTCCATTGTTAAATTTTGGAGGTCCTTAAATTATAATTAAACATTTATCTTCTACTTAATACATTAATGAGGATCGAATTCAATGTGTACATCTATGGATTAATTGGCCAGCCTCATGGTCTAGTGGTCAGAGCTTCTGATTACAGTTCACGAGATTCCGGGTTCGATCCCCGGCCAGACCACAATCATTTTTCCTTAGACCTAAAAGGAATTATTCCTGTGATCGCCCATGGTCCAGAATTTAAATTCAAGTTTAGGTTTAAGAACTTTCCTGGCGTTCCATTGCCATTTATTTTCTATCTAATTTCTATACACATTGTTTACAAAATGCGTTCTTTATCGAGCGTTTCCACTGCCTGCTCGGAGCAGAGAGTGTGTATGTTCGACTCTCCTCAGTTATAGACCTGTTTACGTGGCGTGTGGTTGTATCAGAATGCCGAAACAAAAATTGTGCAAAGATGAGTCCATTCTTACATAAATCGGAATGTACAAGAAGTCTGTCCCCCAAGTAGCGCGTGTGAACGTGCAGTTTGAAAACATAGCGGTCTACGATGGAGCCTAGCCTGTAACCCATGCATTGTTTTAAGTAATGTAATTACGCCTTCCAAGCGCTCCAGCTTCAGAATTGGGTTACAATTCCGCCAATGCCAGGCGAGAATGTCGGATATGTCGTAAAAACAACTTGGTGGCATTGGAAAAATCAATGGAATAATTAACCAGCTTAAATGGATTTCTAACAGTGCACTGTGATTTGATTATAATTTTCCTTACCAGACTCAAATCCTGGTGTGGATCAATCTGATTTTGTTTTTCCGCCTCAGTCAGCAAAGCAATTTCTGGGTTGGATTTCCATCATTAGGACACATTTAATCTTAAACACTATTTCATAGTACCATTAAATACCATTAAAATTAAAACAGTAAACTGAAGTTCTATCTCATACACTGTAGTAATATACTAACAACGCAATCATACCCTATCTTAACATAAACATATTTATTTCTGAGTAATATATATATGTTATATATATATATATATATATATATAAGTGTATCACACATATGTAATGCAAAATATAAAAAATAATTTTTTGTTCACTTTTCTCAAAAACTACTTGAGGAATTCTTTCTAATACACACACACACACACACACACACGCACACGCACACACATACACACACAAACACAAATAAACACATATACACATACACACAGACACACATACATACACACACAAACACACGCACACACATACACACATATACACATACACACATACACGCACAAGCACACGCACATACACAAACACAAATACACACACATACACTCAGATGTACAAAAACACACACATTAACACACGCGCACACACACATACACACAAATACACGCACACACATACACACATAAACAAACAAATACTCGCACACATATTCACACACGAACACACAGATACACAAACATACACAAACACACGCACACACATAGACACAAACACACAAACACACGCATACACATAAGCACACATACACACAAACACACGCACACAAATACACACACAAACACATGCTCGCACGTACACACACAAGCACACGCACACACATACACACATACACACATATACAACACATACACACAAACACACGCACACAAATACACACACAAACACATGCTCGCACGTACACACTAAGCACACGCACACACATACACACATACACACATATACAACACATAAACACAAACACACGCGCACACACATACACACGAACACACGCGCATACACAAACACACAAACACATGCACGCACTACACACAATCGCACACACATACACACGCACACATACATACACACGTACACACATGTACACACAAACACACGCATATACTTACATATACACACGCACACACACACATACACTTGCACACACATACACATACACACAAATGCACGCACACACATACACATACATACAAATGCACGCACACACATAAACACACATACACACATACACACAATTACATGCACTAAATGCATATACACACACATACACATAAACACACAGACACACACAACCCCACACACACATACACACACATGCACACGCATAAACATACACACAAATGCACGCATACGTAAAAACACAATTCACACATACACACAATTACACGCACACGCATACATACATAAACACAAACATACATGCATAAACACGCACATACATACGCACATAAACATATACACACAAATACACGTACTCACGTATACACACATACACGCACGCACATACACACATGCACACACATGAACATACACACATACACAAACATACACACATATATACACATGCACACATATACGCACTAATGCACAGGCAGATACACACACATATAAACACAAACACACATATGCACACGCACACAAACATACACATATACACACACGAACACACGCAGACACATACAAACACTAACAGACAAACACACGCACACACACACACATAAACACACATATGCACACAGATACACAAAACACACACACTTACATGCACACATACACGCAAACACACGCACATACGTACACACACATAAACACGCACGCACATACACACACGTACACACAAAATCACATACACAGAGATACAAACAAGCACACTCACACATACACAGATATATACACACACATACACACGCACGTACACACCCATACACATAAACACACGCACGTACACACACATAAACCCGCACACACATACACACACTTACACATGCACACACATACAAACACACATACACACAAATACACGCACGCATATACACACAAATACACGCACACTCATACACACAGATACACACACATAAACACACACATACACACATACATACGTACACACATACACAGGGAGATACACACACAGATACTACAGACACATATACATGCACACACATACGCACATACACACACACAAATATACACAAACACACGCACACACATACACACTCATACACAGACATAAACACACATACACATATATGCACGCATACACAAACATATACACACAGAGATAAACACAAACACGCAGACAAATACGCATACAAACACACAAACACACATACACACATACACACACATGCACACAGATACGGTACAAACACACACACATATATGCACACATACATAAACATATACACACAGAGATAAACACAAACACACACTCATACACACGCACACACACATACACACGCACACACACATACACACATACACACACAAATACACGCAGACACATACGCCTACAAACACACACACATACACACACAAACACACACATGCACACAGATACACTACAAACACACACACATACACACATATACACACTTACACACAAACGCACGTACATACAAACACATACAACCACGCACACACATACACACACGTACACACAAAAACACATAAATACATATACACAAAGGGGCACGCCGTAGCGTAGTGGTTAAGGCACTGAGCTACAAGCAGGAAGGTCGAGGTTTCAAGTCCTGTTGGGGTCAGGATTTTTAAACTGACACAAACCTTCTGGCGGCACAATGGCCCTGGGGTCGACTCAGCCTCTAACGTAAATGAGTACCAGACGCTTGTTCTGGGGCAAAGGCGGCCGTCACGCAGGGCTGACAACCCAGCTGACATAAAGTGCCGATTGTCTAGAAAAAGTGGGAGCCTTAACCTCCTACTACCGCAAGGGCCTCCTGAGGCCTTTTGTGGGATGACTTTACTTTACTTTATATATGAGGAGCTTATTTTCAAAACGTCTCTTGTCCATTTTCATAAATTTGTGGGAACTACAAAAATTATTTTTAGGTCTGAAATATGCACAATTTCCTTTAGAATTTGTTTCTGGGCATTCAGAGGTCCATAGGTTGTACTGTATTATCATGATTTCTATTCCCAAATTAATAGTTTTCGTGTAATTTGTAGAAATAATATGGACAAGAGACATTTTGAAACTAAAGAGTGGACAAGGGACATTTGAAAACAAAAGTAATGGACATGAGTTACTTTGTTTCCAAAAATTGTAAATATCGAAATAATGAAAGGAAAATTCCGAAAGATCAATGCTATTTAATGAATGAACAAATAATGGCAAAATTTATTTATACATTGTGCCCTCAGAAATACACCAAACAAAAAAATACTGGATAACAGAAAGATGAACGAATCTGTCTTATAATTCATCAGCATCCTCCATCATACCTCCTTCCAGTTCATCTTCTGAGACGTCTTCATCAACTGTATCTCTATTAATTACCTCATGGTAGAACTGCAAGTCAGCATTTCCCTCCCATCGATCACCAAAATGAAGTCTCAGAAGCCATTTGACGTCACAAATTTTGTTTTTCTTTATTGGCACCCCAATTGGAACTAATGTGAGATGGGAACAGTGAGAAGTCCACATTTGGTTTCAGTACCTTTCTCGACATTTCTATGTTCATCTGATACCATGGTTCCCCTCTAACGAGAATGCGTGCAGACGGAGTCATTCCTCGACTGATGATGAATCTCTTCGTTGTTGCAAATTTGAAATGCCACTGTCCAGGTTTCTTTACGCTGTGTTGTGACATGAGCTTCCAATCGTACACAGGCCAGTCAGTTCCCATTTTCAAAAGTGTTCCATGATTTTGGTAAATGTCCCAGTACGTTTCAGACTTGATAATTGTGTCAATGTCCTGGAGTTCAAGTTCAATCCTCCCAAAGACCCTATCTGGTGGTATGTAGGAATGCGCTGGCACAGGGAAAATTACATGAACTTCTTTCACATGAGGTGGAGCACATGTTTCTAGCCAATACATGAGCATGCATATCATAGAACAGTTTTTATTCTGTCCCCCACAGCCATCTGCAAACAACTGGACTACAGATGATTTCACAAAATGTGTGTTATTTAGTCTGTGATATACTGCAGATGCAATCTGTGATGAACCCTTGGCTCCATCTGCCTCCGTCCATGTGTAGATGAATACTTTATCTTTTGGCTGCTTATCAGTGGATGTACCTTCACAAATTGTCAAATTATATATGTACACCTGTCTACTATAGTAGGCTGCCTGGTCAAATGAAATTGTTATTTCTTCACTGTTCGCGGTTCTTGGCTAGTAACCTATCAGATCAGACACGGATAAATAACACAAATTGCTTTATTTTACTGAAAATGTTTCTACTTGAAGGGATAATGGTCAATCAGACTCGCAACAATGATACTTAAACCATAGTTGAATTACAATATTAATATTGGTTAGTGCAGAAACAAATTATTGGGACATTATAGACAATAGATTCAAAATACTTTGGACTGTAATTTGGTAATAAATAATATAATTCCTACTTACGAGAATGTCTTCCCCAAAAGATATCTTTGTGTCCGGAAATAAATAAATTAGCTGCGTAAAATACACATACACTACGATTGAAAATTTTCACTGATAAGCACTAGATTCAGAGAAGTATACAAACAAAAAAACTTCCGTTGAAATTTTAAATAACAAGCTTTTTATAAATGGCTACCAGTGCTGCCACTCTTGAAATTTCCCATAAAACAAAGAGAATTAATGCACCAATATAGCAGAAAACAGTTTATTTTATGTGATTGTAAAAAAAAAATTACTCAGGAAAAGAAAATGGACGTGAGACCATTTGAAACAAAAGAGTCTAGTCTGCGTCTACCAAAAAACAAGGACATGAGACATTTTGTTTTCAAATCTGCAAGTAAAGTATGGTCGCCATTTTGTTGTGGACAAGAGTCAGTTTGATTCCAATAGCCATATTTTACATAAGTCTTTAGTCGTTTAAAGGAAGTTCTGAATCCAAATGATAGCATATGTACATAGAGGAACCTCAGAAGAATACAGAAAAACAATAAACCAGTTTTGGTGCAAAGTGGACAAGAGACGTTTTGAAAATGAGCCCCTCATATACACAAAAAACACATACATACACACAGGAACGAGAAAACATGGCGGAAGAGGTTGACCAGTGTGTTGAAAGTACTCTCAGAGTGTTGATGAATGTGACGGAAGAAAGCAAGAACCTGTGTCTTGATTTGAAGCAGAATATTGTTAAATCCGTAAGCATGTTAAGGAAAGAAATTTCAATGTTTAAAAGTGAGTTAACACGAAAGGACTCGGAAATTAACAAGTTGATGGACGAGTTGAAGAATGCCGAACAACAGTTAAACCCTCTGCCTCACAGAAGATACTCGCCGCGCCATCAGGATTGTGCGAGGATATAGACATAAGATACAAAAATTCGGTTGATATAAAGATTTGTATTGTTTGAAAGTGAATCTAAATAGAAAAGTAAACAAACACATAAACTCTGAGATATAAACATAACGAAACTGCAGTTTTAAAACAGGATGTAAGTTAGAATCACAAACATACTCACTGCACCCAAGTATCCTCTCCTTCTTCTTCTTCTTCCTTCCAAGTGTATACTTACCTACTTACTCACTGGCACTATCGACCCCTTGGTTCATGGCCGCGCGGACACAAGCTCTCCCTATTATGAGCTAATGCTTTCCAATCATTCCCTGTATAATCTACTTCCCTCAAATCATAGTTAATGTTACTCTCCCACCTCATTCTTGGTCTACCAACTGGCCTTTTTCCCTATAGCTTACCTACAAGAAGCTTCCATGCAAGTCTTTCATTCTCCATATATACAACATGTCCTGCCCATCGCAGTCTACGAGACTTAACTGTTCTTATTATATCTGGCTTCCTATAAAGACCATGTTGTTCATTGTTATGTAGTCTTCTCCATTCACCCGTCTGTTCATCTCTCTTTCGTCCAAAAATTTTCCGAAGTACCTTATTCTTAAATACTTGTAATCTCCTCTCCTGCCTTAAAGTAAGAGTCCATGCTTGGCATCCATAAAATATAACTGGTAGAATAATAGTTTTATATATTTTCAGTTTAACGTTTTTTGAAAGGACTTGGGACATCAAGAGTCTCTGCAATGTATAATAGCACGAATTTCCAGAATTGAGTCTATGTTTAGTTTCTTTGTGCATCTCATTCCTATTTGTGATTATTCTTCCTAGGTATTTGAATTGAGCCACTTCTTCAAAATTTCCCTCATTTGTCATTAGCTGTCCATTTCCTTTATATAATGTATTTCTACGTGTGACTATATATTTAGTTTGATTAATATTTACTTCCAGTCCTAATTTCTTAGTGTTACTCAATAGTGTGTGCGTGTTGTCCTTTAGTATCTCCTCGCTATCGGCCAATAGTACTACATCATCAGCATAAACTAACAGCTTATTAATACCATTAAGTTGTAATACTTCCTCATTCCCTGAAGATTTAATGGCATGATCTGGTACAAAATTAAATAGTAGAGGAGATAGTGCATCTCCTTGCTTCAACACATTCTGGATTTCAAAAGTGTCCGAAAACTGTTTGCCTACACGCACCCTAATCTTTGTACCATTTAGACACATTCGTATAAGTCTAACTAACTTTTTAGGAATTCCGAACTCCAGCAGGATACTATATAACTTCTCCCTCTTAATTGAATCATATGCTTTTTTCAAGCCTACGTATAGTTTATGTACAGTACCATTATATCCCCATTTCTTTTCTAACATCTGCCTTATACTAAAAATCTGATCTGATGTAGACCTGTTTCTTCTAAATGCACATTTATGATCTCCTAGAATGTCATCAATATAGGGAGTAAGTCTGCTTACTAATATATTTGTTAGAATTTTGTACGAAGTTGAAAGTAATGATATGTTGTTGCAATCAGTTTTATCTCCTTTCTTATAAATTGGTACGATAATTGATTCCTTCCATTCATCTGGAAGAGCTTCTTTTTCCCAAATCATACTAAGCAACCAGCGTATTTTGTCCATCTGATTTTATCAGTTCTGCTGGGATCTCATCTGAATCTAATGCTTTATACATCTTCAATTTCTCAATCGCTATTTCAACCTCTAATGCACTTGGTTCTGCGACTAGCATTTCTGCTGTCTGTAAATTATCCTCCTCAATGTCCTATTCTTTATGTACATTTAATAGCTGATTAAAGTAACTTTTTCCATCGATTTAATATACTCCTGGAATCTGCAATCATATCCCCATTATCATTCCGAATTATGTTTGTTCTAGCCTGACACCCTTTCTCCTCTATACTCATTCCCTGATATAATTCTCTAATGTTCCTATATTTTGCGTTCATTTCAAGATCATTAATCTTCTCTCTCAAATATTCCCTCTTTTTACTCTTTAGTATCTTGGTGGTTTCCCGTCTAATACTACCCAATTGCTCTAAATTTACCTCATTTGGCTCGTGTAATCATTTCATTTTTGCTAGCTTTCTTTTCTTTACAATGTCGACACATTCCTCATGAAACCATTTCTTGTTTTGCATCTTTTTTAAACAACCAATGCTTTCTAATGCTGACAATTTAATAGTATCTCTTATAGCGTCATATTATTTATTTATATCAGTTTCGTCTTCATTTGCCACATTGTCATCTGAAGATTCCAGTACTTCAAATCTATTAGCAATTTTGATTTGGTATTCCAGCCGCATTTCATCATTTTTCCAGTTTTTTAATTCAAATTTTACAGAATCATCTTTAGCGTTTTTTTCGTCTCATAAACGATTGCCGTTGTCTGATTTTCACCCTGACCAGATGATGATCCGAATTGCAGTCTCTCCCTCTAACTGATCTAACTTCGATTATGCTACTGTGGCTGCGTTTGTCCACTAATAGATGATCAATTTGGTTTCGAGTTTCGCCATCTGAAGATGTCCAAGTGCATCTATGAATATCCTTATGCTGAAATGATGTGCTCTTAACAATGAGATTCTTTGATTTGGCAAATGTGACTAATCTAACCCCGTTGTCGTTACTATATTCATGAAGACTGAATTTGCCTATTGTTGGTTTGAATATATCTTCCCGCCCCACTTTTGCATTAAAATCTCCTAAGACAATTTCCATATGATATCGTGAAAGGCCATCAAATAAGCATTCTAATTCTTCATAGAACTCATCCTTGATCTTGTCATCTTTATCTTCTGTGGGGGCATGTACATTTACAATTATAAAATCATGTTGAATGCAGGCTTTCACGGCCGGTAATCGTAATGTTGGGTGATTCCGGGTTATGTGGCCGTGGTCCATAGTTGGTGTTGATACCAGACGTTTCGCCCTCAACTGCGGAGGGCATCTTCAGTGGCGAGTGCTTCTATGCGTGTTTCCTGGTCGGAAGATCTACTTAGATCTAAGTAGATATTCCGACCAGGAAACACGCATAGAAGCACTCGCCACTGAAGATGCCCTCCGCAGTTGAGGGCCAAACGTCTGGTATCAACACCAGCTATGGACCACGGCCACATAACCCGGAATCACTCAACATTATAAAATCATGTTGTTTACCCTTTAGAATTATGTATGGTATCCTATCACTAACAAACTTAATATCTCGGATAGCGGATAGGATAATCCTTCTGATTAAAAAACCCGTTCCAAATGCAGGTCTTTCTGCATCCCCGTAGTATAATGCAAAGCTTTCTGATTCCTGACTACCTTCTCCTGGCCACCTAACTTCCTGTAAAGCGACTATATCCAAGGGCGATTTATCTAATTCTCGCGTTAATATTTCTAGTGCCCCGCTATTGTATAAAGTCCTAACATTCCATGTTCCTAGAACATGTCCCTGTTGTGTTTGAGCCTTTGGCATGGGTTCGCTGTAGTATTCCCCGCCCGGAGAACCGAATGGGGACTATCTGACCTCCGGAAAATTTTACCCCAGTTGAACGCATGTCTGCATTTCTTGACGGTTGTATTTTTACGGTGAAAGATCGTCACTCTTTCAACAAAGGTACTTTTTTCGTCTGGCTTATCACCTTCGACCAGTCCGGCATGGGTAATCCTATCGGCAGCAATACTACCGCCACCGTATTTAATATCCCTTCTGCTAGCTGCGGAAAGACTACACTATCCCTAATAGCCAGACTCGCATCCAGAGCAAAGTGAGTTAAACTAAATATAAATATCGACTGTTCTTATCATTACATACCAGTTATCAGGTATCAGGTGATGTTAAAAGAAGGAAGGTATATGGAGAAAATAGCTAAACCTTAATATATGGTTGTTCTTAGAAATATATTATAATGGAAATTGACCGTTAAATGACAAAAGAGAAAACTTTAAAGATGTGGCTGAATTCAAGTACCTGGGAACAATAACATTGACAACAAGATTGAGGTACAAACATATATTAAACATTAGCTGAATTCAGTAAACGTATGCTATTAAGCGTTACAGGGACTCTTGTCGTCCCAACTTCTCTCAAAAAAAAAACTGAAAATGTATAAAACTGTTATTCTCCCAGATATATAGATGCAAAACATGGTCTCTTACTTTAAGGAAGAATATAACATTCCGAGTATTTGAGAATAAATTTCTTACAAAAGCTTTTGGACCAAAGAGAGACGAACAGACTGGCAAGAAGACTACATAACAGTGACTACATTATCTTTGTTGGAAACCAGATGTAATAAAAACAGTCTCGTGGAATGCGATGGGTAGGTTTTGTAGTATGAATGGGGAATGAAAGAGGGGAATGGAGGCTACTTGTAGGAAAACCAGAGAGAAAACGCCCATTAGCCACCATTTCGAGGAAGTAGGGGATAATTGGAAAAACTTAACTCACGATAGGATGTATGGAGAGCTTATGTCTGCGCGGTGATGAACCTACGAGCTCGATGGCGAAGGTGAGTGAGTTCTGGAGAAGACAGAACAGAGATGGATTAAAAACGAGGCATATTAAAAAAACACTGCAATCAACACAAAGTTTATATATTACATCTCACGGTTCTGGCCATTATTTTTCTTTAATTTTATAACATCGGATCATAAAAGCGTAACTGCTATAAAGTAAAAATATTCTCTTTAACCTGCTTTCTTGTTATAGAAGACATAAGATGGCATTGCGAGCGATGTCCCGCTGCCTCTTAGTTTAGAGAATTATACAAAGAGAAGAAAAAATAATTTTTGCATTAGGAGCCTGAGTGGAGAAGTTGATATGTCAGTAACATGCAAAATTAGATGTCTCGGTTTCAAATCCCGGTTCCGGTGTTTATTTTTCCTTTCATGTTTTGTATCTACAGTGGGGCACGCCGTAGCGTAGTGGTTAAGGCACTACGCTACAAGCCGGAAGGTCGAAGGTTCAAGTCCCGGTGGGATCAGGATTTTTAAACAGACCTATACCCTCTGCAGGCACTATGTCCCTGGGGTTGACCCAGCCTCTAACAGAAATGAGTACCAGACGCTTGTTCTGGGGTAAAGGCGGCCATCAAGCAGGCCTGACAACCCGGCTGACATCAAGTGCCGATTGTCCAGAAACAGTGGGAGCCTTAATCTCCTACTTCCCCAAGGGCCTCCTGGGACCTGTAATGGGATCACTTTATCTTTATATATATATATATATATATATATATATATATATATATATATAGAGTACATTTTTCTCTATTCATTCAAAGATCTTTTACTAGAGACCAAATATTCCAATTAGCCAAGATCGTATTTTATTAAATTTTTACAGGTCGTCCATCTTGGGAGTAGGCTATACTCTCTGGTAATCCCTGTTTGTGTTAGCCTCTCTTCTGCAGCTAAAATGCCATTTGTTTCCTGCAAAGTTTCCTTTTCCATTGAACTCAAGTTTGGACTCCAAAGTGTTTCTTCACTCTTTTTTGTACAATTTATTTCTATCTGCATTTAGAATATAAAATTTAATTAGTAATTAGAGCTCTGGAAGTAAAAATGCTTCTAAGTCACTCTCATAGACATTAATATCGTTTAGCACTGTAACATTTTAAGGCAAATTGTGTAAACTGGCGGGAAGACATGGTGAATAAAGAACACGATGCAACTAGTCACAGTCCCGCTATTCCAATAAATGTCATATGCTATAACAGAGCCATATATTGAAATATTAAGAAAATATATCGATTGGCTGTTAGCCAGGTTCTATGTTTCAAAGAATTCCATGTTTAGACTGTTGGCCATATATTTTATTTTATTTTTGTTTTAATATGTTTAATCGTTTCACATTTACAATCTGGGTTTATGGACCCAACATCAATTTGTGTATGTACAGTATAGTGCGTATAGTTACGCATGTTGTTGTTTTAATGCTTCAGTTAAACTGTTTATGGTAAATGCGACTATTTAACCACAGGTTCTCTAAGGCGAAAACTTGACAGCATGTACTCTTGTCAGAGGTCCCGTGTTCTATTCCAACATGTAGTATAGAACACTTCGAGTATTGGTTTTATAATAGAATCCATTCAGCCTCGAGAGAAGAAAAAACAAAGTAGCTACTTGATTTAAAAAAATGAAATCCGATTAAAAAAACTGAAATGAATGTTGAGGAATTTCGTCGCGGTAATAACATGATTCATTATCTATAGCGGCCCTTGGCTATTTATAGATATTTTATTTGATTCCCATACAAGTTCCCGAATCCTCTTTCCCGAATATCCATTTTCCCGAATTCGCATTCCCTACATACATTTTCCCAAATTTGAATAATGTTGTTTTCCCGAAATACTTTTTCCCGAATTAAAAATTAAATTAATTCTGATTATCGAAACTAAATAAATTTAATTCCAATTAATATTGTTTTAAGCCTAAAAAGAAATGGACAGAACACTTAATGAGAATGAACAACGAAAGAATACCTAAAAGAACCTTCCTGTATAATCCCAGAGGAACAAGAGATGTTGGGCGACCACGTAGAAGATGGACTCCACTTTTAACTTCGCCGGAACAGGCTGCATAGCCTAAACCTTGTAGTAGAAGAAGAAGAAAAAGAGCCCAAAGAGAAATTGTAACCAAGGGTTTTCAAATATTCAACCCGCTTGTCTTTGGCTTCATAAGTTAGATAGTCTTGCCGTAACCTATGTTGTCTTTGAAGATTTAACCAGGCTTTCTTTGGTTGTGCCCGCACATCTACCCATGCTGAATACCGCTATCATAGCCCTTGTATCGCCCTGATCTTTCTGCAACTCAGCTAACGCAGTATAAAAGCAAGGATCCATTCATCCATAGTGATTCTGCCCGAGGGCAGGTCTTTCACTGCAATCATAACATTTTCGTGCTATATGCGTTGCAGCTTTACTAGGGAATTATAGGTGTGATAGTTTCCCGTTGCTCTCCACACTGGTGAAGGATGATGATAAATATGATAATGATGGCCGGATGATTTTCGGGGACCGTTGGGCCATAAGCTCCCTGACATTTGTCGTACAGACGAGGAAAACCCAAGAAAAACCTGACCCAGGAGCCTGTCCCGAGCGGGAATCGAACACGGGCCCGCTGCGTGACGAGGTAGCGTGCAGCGGTGAACAAAGCTAGGATGGTATTATCCAAAAAGTAACTGCAGACGGTTATAATATTCTTCACTCAAATTGTTTGATCAGAGTTCATTATTTAAGTCGGTGTATTATTGATTCCACAGTTCGACTGCATATCTTGGTGGTTTTGCCTGCCTTCTTTCGTGAGCGGATGTTCTAGAGATGTAATTTACATCAATTTGATCAAATGTTGGAAGTAGGCTACCTTATCTGGAACGTCTTCAAGCAATTCTTCAAAACATTCAACTGGGACAAGTGCCAGCGCCAGCTGAATGGACGTTTGTTGGTACAGCGTCTTATAAATAATTCCCGGAAATCGAAATTCGGGAAAATTGTTTGGGAACTTGGATTCGGGAAAAGGCAGTATCGGGAAAATACCTATTTGGAAGTGCAGATTCGGGAAAATGGGTGGGAACGATTTTTTGTATCTTATTCTAATGGTAGACTGCATTGATAAAAGTCACGATTCCCTAGACTTTTAGCAGCTAATACAAGCAATTCATAATATTTATTCACTGGCTTAAGAGTATTTTGATATCAAACAATTTTCTTATGACTTAACTTATCAAAAGGGCTATCCATAATAGTGATTTCGTAGGTATATTCTACTGCAGATAAGGTGAGTCTATTTTGCCGTTTTTGCAGTTATAGTACAGTTGTTTAAAGATACATCTTTAATGCTTTCTAAATTTTTTAATCAATCAATCGGACCCGAATCTGAATTCAAAATATTCGAGTTAATATGCCAAAAGCACGATTAATTATCTTTGCCTCCAGTCCAAATGATCGCGGATTCAAACCCGGTCGGGGTCGATGGATTTAGAGGATAGAAAAATCCAAGGTACAAATTCTCCGGGTCCCGAATGTGAATATTTTCAGCCTCGTAAAAGAACTTCAAGCCTGAATAAAAAAGGCATATGTGTAAAATTTAACCGACATTCGTCCATCCAAGTATACCTTAGTTACCTACTAGATGTCTCATTGACGTGATATGCTAACCACATGTCACTCGTTTACATCTATAGATAAATAAGCGTAACTAATTAGCCTAGTTAAGAAACTCCAGCTAGGGAGCATCCTCATGGGAATATGGGATATATACATACATTATTAATTATCTAATTATTCTGTATAACATTTCTGTGATAATGTGCAGGATAACATTGTTTATTTTAAAAGTTTATGCTATTTTTGTACCTTGTGTATCACATATTTACTTTCACGATTGAGGAAACAAAACAAATTGGGCGACTTCGGGATTTGCAATGTAGTTGTGAAGACGAATGTCAAACGCTAACTTTTCATCCAATTCACCTGATATTTTAGCTGTATAAACTGCTTGTCAGGAAATTTGTATTTTTTTATGTGTACAGTATTGAAACAATTGGTGGCGCACATATATTTTTTAAGTCCCATAACGAAACCATTGCGCATGATCAGAGGTCAGCTAACTTGGTTCACAAGTGTACAACTATTTGAGAAAGTAAAATGAGTTCTGTTTCGATGTGTGTCGTGCAAGAGAAAATAATTTCGCGTAAATAAATAGTACGGTAAGTGCTGCAAATAAAAGAAAGCAAAATAAAATAAATAAATAAATAAATAAAAGGAAAAACTGAAGTTTAGCTTTTTCCAATATATTTTCAACAGAATAACAGTGCTCATGCGTACGAGTTTATAGTGTTGTCGCTAGGTGGAACCATATATATTTGAAGTCCTACAGAAAATGTATAGAGATGTCGCTAGATGACAGTAACTTACGTGGTTGTGAAATCGAAATGATCAAGCTTCGCAATAAATTCCCAAACGTTTATTAGAAATGGATGTACACTAACTTATCCCTTCCTAACTTAACAAAATAAATTACATGCATATTATTTACTGAAGTGTACACTAATATGATGTACACCAACTAACACTAACCTAACAAAAATAGTGTAATTGAGTTGTTCGTGGTGACAACATTAGAAGATGAGGGAAAATGGGGGTGTTTGTCATAATATTATCTAAATGTGTCATAATGTTACAGTATTTCGCGTAAATAAATAAATACGTAATCGTTGTAAAATAATGTTATAAGTATCGTTGAAAAACGTTTAAAATATTACAAAATGTTAGTAAAGAGAGAATAAGTATGTAAAGCAAAGTATTACAAGAATATACTCTGGAAAATGAAGGAAAAGCTAATGTACTGTTGAGCCGAATTAGAATAAGATGGTGAAGAAAAAAAAACAACAAGACGGAGGGACGAAGAACCTCATGCATGGGAAACAGACGCTACCTCCACTTGACCTCAAACGCCTCTACTAAAAAAAGTCTATATGAAGCGATACAATACTCCAGGACTTACTTGTATATTGTTTAAATTAATCAGAAGCGTTTTTCTTCAGTTATGAAAATAAACAATCTTGTTATGCCTTGTGTTTTTTTGAAAGATAATGAGATGTTACAATAGTTATTCACATTCTATATGTCCTGTTTCCTTTAATTAATATATTTCCATATATATACAAATTTATTTATTTAATGAAACCTGGTAACGTGTAGGCCTAGGCATTATGAAAACTAAGGACGTTATTAAAAATAAAAAAAATCTCCCTTACCAGGATGGAACCTCGACCCGTGTTATCGACAAGAGATCATTTTACCGACTGCTCCACTGAAGCGAACGGCACCAATGCTGCATGAAGAAAAGGAGTGCGGCCCGATTTGAACTCAAAGGAGACAGCACACGTAACAACTTACTGGTGTGAATCGCTCTTCAAAATTATTTTTTAATTTTACATCATCAAGAGCTGCACCATCAATTTTTTCAAGGTTGTAAAAATGCAATATAGGCTACCAGCTGTTCTGTTATTATTTCGAATTGATTCATTACTGTATTAATGAATTATGAAAAACCAATATCGAGCTACATTTTTCACTGCATATCTTTGACGTCGAAAGTAGCGTTCGTAATAGCCAGATATTTGGAATAGAACATGTAATTTAGTGGGAGTACATTGATTCCTATTCGTAAATATGCTGTAACCCGAATTTCCTCCACGTTGTTTTAGTTTCAAATATAAAACAAATATTTCCTTAAATGTAAATTATTTAAATACAGACCCATAATTCGAGATAAAGATGTAATATATATAAACATATCGAGTTTGGACTTTAATTATTCAGAAATTTATTTGCAATCAAATGATCATATTAATGAATCAATTGTATTAATTATATAAAGGTTGATTTTCCTTTTTTTTATATAAATGTCTATGACAATTCCTTTTGTTAAATTTCGGTTATTCCAGTACAAACGGCGCCAGAAAGTCTAGAAGACGTAAGGTATAACAAAGGTATACTCGAATTACAGGAACCTGAATACAATAGGAACCTGTCGATACCAAACTCTTTGTTAATAGAAATGTATCTGAACGCCTATTTGAAAACAGATTAGAATGTCAAGTTAAATAATGTTTATGAATGACGAGTATGATAAAATGTTTACAATTGGAGTTTCACTATGAAGTTTCAAATTAAAATTTGGACACATATTTCAGTTAAAAGATAACTAAGAATAACACATTAAAATTAATTGAAACTAACGGGTTTTAAATAAGTTGCTAGGCTCTTAATAGAAAACCCAAAGGCCTAACTATGAACACTTGGCAACATTGTCTGTAAGTAGCGCGAGATAGACACGCCTATTATTAGCTACATCACAAACAGAAACAAAGGAAAGTCACACTCTTTATTTATATGTAATATATGTCCACATATGTATAAACCAATAGTAATAAATTGTAACCCCTTCTCCTATAGCGATCTGAACGATTGAAGGATTACTAAAGTTTTCAATATATAAAACTGAGACGCGTACAAAACATAAGCCTCCCAGCTAGCGAAGGGAGAACATCGAATAAGATTTATTTTAACTGCGGGAAAATAACGACCGCTACTAATTCAAATAGAAATTTATAACTCCTAATCGAAGAGGACGAACTTAGGGCAGTTCAAATAGCTCTACAAATTACGTTACGTCTCTAATAAGTAAAGTATTTGAACAAAACACCGCAATAAATCGATATTTAAGAATACTGATTCGTATCTTTTTTATATTACAATAATAATAATAATAATAACAATAATAATAATAATAATAATAATAATAATAATAATAATAATAATAATAATAATAGTAATTCAGTATTCTGTAGAGAAGCCAGATCACTATACACATTGTATCATCAAGTGTTTTCATTTTATTAAATATATGTATAGTGACTCGTATACAAAATAAATCGAGTGATTTATAAACAACGATTATTGATAATACTATCGCTGCCCGTACAAATGTCCTCGTTGTTTCCTGTGATAAAGCGAACCTCATCGCTCACCGAACCCACCCTGACTAGACCGCGAGCCTAAAATTCTCACATTATGGGAATTCCCGTGATAAACCCCACACCCAAAATCCATCACCATTTACCCTCCCCTTAATTAATACCCCTTCAATGCAAACTCATTGGCACTATAGAATGAAAAGGTTCATGGCTGTGCGAAAATATACTCTTCACACTTCCCTATTCTGTGCTGATGTTTTCCAGTCATTCAATGATAATAGTCACCTCAATCCAATCACGGGTAATATTATTCTCCACCTCATTATTGGCCTACATAATGGGATTTTCCTCTGACTTACCTAAACAAATGTGCGTGCTCTTGTTTTTATCCCCATACGTAGCCTACCTCAGGTTCTGCCCATCGTAGTCTACGAGACTTAACTGTTCTTATTTCTTTATCGTATCTGGTTTCTCATAAGACCTACCTTGAAATTTCACCCAGGGGAGCATAATGATGAACCAAGGCCGTGTTAAAAAATATACTGTTTTTAACTGAATGGCACAGAAATCGAAGCTAGAATCCAGCAATGGCAACTACTGTGTGGAGCAGATGGACTCCCTGAATGAGTAAGAGAGGAGTGAAGTAAGCCGGGACTCGGGGACGGTACTACAGATAGTAAAGATTATCTAGTCTACCAATTCACGAGTTGTATTTCTTCCCTATAATTTAAACGAGAGAGTTGGCGTTGGATTTTAATGCCTTGCAGATAGTTTTTGGACACACCTTAGTACAAAGCATCGCTTCTCTGTAAAAATGTTAATATAGGTTTTGGCATCCGTTCCCTTGTAAGAGTAGCACTGTAAACTGACAGTAGATGAGTCTTAAGTAATCAGTTTCCAAATTCCTTGCTAACAATTTAAGAAATCATTTATAAGATGATTGCTTCGAAATTAAGTGGTGTGGCTTTGTGATCTAAAGAGATGATTTTGCCAAGTTCACGTAAATTAACACATCCATCCATCCATAGTAATTCCTGCCGGCCCCGCTGCGTAACAAGGCAGCATGCTACCTCGAGACTACAGCTGTGGACAATTAACACATTTGAAATTTAAATATATATATATATATATATATTATGTGTGTGTTTTGTCTAATGCCACCAGGTTGTCTTTTCTGACATTTCTGGCTTTCTCCCCATGGCATTGGCGGAATTGTAATCAATTCCTTAGGTTAGGGCACCTGGAAGGTGGAGTTACGTTACACCAATGATATGATGGGTGATAAATTATAATGAAGTGCCAGGAGAAATCTTAACCTAAACTTAACCTAAATTTCAACGCAGGAATAATTCCCTTTTTAAGAAAAAAATCCTGTGGTCTGACCGGGTATCGAACCCGGGACCTCATGAACAGTAGACAATAACGCTGACCACTAGTCCATGAGGCTGGTCGGAACTATAATAATAGTACTATCTCATTTCTATCTTGAACAGAGATAAATTTTCGGCATTTCCAGTGGTAGTGCTACAAATAGGATGGGAAGAAATCTGCACATTCAATTTTAATGTTATGCGGCTCCGTGGCGCAAGCTGTTAGACGCTCGCCTCTCACCGCTGGGGTCGCGAGATCGTGTCTCGGTCACTCCATGTGGGTTTCGTGGTGGACGAAACAGAGCTTGGGCAGGTTTTTCTCGGCGTTTATTCCGTTTTCCCCTGCCACAAATTTCATTCCACGGTTTCTCCATACTCATCTCCTCCATTTCGTTTCATTACATTCATTCGCCCCTGCGACGGTGCGTCAGGAGTGGTCGGCCGGCACCCTTGTCGTTCACAGATCTCTACAGAGGGGGCTTCATCTCATCTCATTCCTTGACACGACCCCGAGTTGGACACGAGTTGAGGATACTTATTTAATTATAAATTGTTCAACGTCATGTATGTGTTATAGAGTAAGTAGAGAGGGAAGAAACCAAGTTTACCTAATAAATTGCAATACAATAATAATACTTACTTATCGCATCTAGTTGTGAGGAGGCTGTTAAGTAACTTCTCGCATAGTCGTGGGGTCTACAGTAACTACTTATCGCTTAGAAGCGGGACCATGAACGGCCATGCCCATGGGAGTGTGGGATTTAAAACAGTCAAAATGGGCTGAGAAAAAACATTCAATTCAAAGTCGTAGAAGTATTAATTTTGGCACTTTAAAAAATCTATCAGCGATCTAACATATTATATGATCATCGCGGTTGACATTATAATCCAACTATACTCTCTGTAACTCAGCACACATAGCCTATGCGATGTTAAATAAATAAATATTTTTTTTAGTATATACATTTTCATATTTTTAATAAATATATTATTGGAAAAAAGTATATAGTTTACTTGATTTTGACGAACAATACAATCCTGACATTTTGACTAAACGGACTGAAGCAAACCAGCAGAGGTGATTAAACAATCAAACCTCAATAATTCCTCTCAATGTAAAAAAAAAATGGCTGTAGACAAATTCCAAAAAAAAAAGTACTAAAATGGGTGAAAAAGGAGAAAACAATGGAAATATAACGTGGATTAATGGGATTTTAAGCAGCATAATGAAGATAAAGGAAGGAACTAAATATTTTGAAACTTACAGAGCGAATAATAAGATATAGGAACGCCTGGAAAGAACATGTTGATAGAATGCCATAAGAAAGATTCCAAAATTATTGCTAAATTATAAACCAACGGAAGGAGTAATGTTGGACGCCCACACAGAAGATGGTCTGAACAA
Source organism: Diploptera punctata (assembly GCA_030220185.1). Lineage (NCBI taxonomy): Eukaryota > Metazoa > Arthropoda > Insecta > Blattodea > Blaberidae > Diploptera > Diploptera punctata. Next base: position 164,429 of record JASPKZ010007188.1, on the reverse strand, counting down.
TTTTAACTATTCTAGCTTTCATGAAACCGGAACGAGTCAACAGGCTTAATCCCTGGATGATGATGATGATGATGATGTCTTGATAATTTTATCAGAGGAGATCAGGAATGCTTGAATAAAAATTAAGACAACTCTGAGTAGCCCTACATTCTATGATATATTCATCATGGCATGAAAATAAAATAAAAAATAATAAAATTGTATAGGATGTTGTCAAAAAAGTTTTCAATATTTATAACGGAGGTAATATCGAACAAAAGACGATAATTTTTTCTATATACATGGTTCTGAAATTGATAGACCTATATTATAAGTTATATCTTAAAACATACATCTTATCAGTTATAGTATTATTTCATAAGAGCGTTAGGCCTATATCCTCTAATCCAATCACTTTGGTATGGAAATATCTTATGAGTAGAGCCCGGATGTTTATGACCTTAAAATGTTTAAAAAATGACCTATAATATTCCTTTACAATTCTCTTAAAATGACCTTAAGTGTAAAAAAATGACCTTATGAAAATTGTAAATGTCATAATAATAAACTAATTAATAATTATTAATTTAATTTAAAGCAATTCCTCTTCTTAGTAGTAATATAAGATAATTAAAAAATAATAATTATCTCTAGGTCAATCTTATTTATATTAAACTAATATGAAAAGTTATTACTAAACATACCTTTCTTGGCATTGCAAACACCACCATGGTCATCGTTTAACCTTAAGTTATCAAAAGTGAACGATTGGCGATTGTCAGCTACTACCACGGTTTTATATGGTTTAATGTGTCTTCATAACATTTTATTAAATAGTTTTTACGCAATGTTGATTCGTCTGGAACAGTAGGCCTATGATCTATGGCGTTCAAGAAAATCACGTAGTTTAGAATTGTTTAGTTTTACTAGTTGAGTATTTGCACTGACAAACACTTCACATAATTGTTTAAAAAATAGAGGTGACTTGCTATTTAATGTGGAAGCAATTTGTCTAACAGCAATTGAAACACCACTTTAACCTCCATATTCGGATAAAGTGGACCTCAGAGTCCACCTTAACTTTCAGTTTATTTTTAAGTTTATTTACTCTTTTAACTTATACAGACAGGCACAGATTAATCTGAAAATATTTATGACTGATCATAATTAAAAAGCGTTGATACTGATTTAATGTTTCGAAAAAAGATTGGTTGGAGAAAACCCTCAATGATGAAGAAACTTCTCAAAATGAATTAAATGAATGAATGATGAAGAATTATTGTTGATTATAACATTCACACGTCATTTAAATTCTGAAAGCGATGGTCTCTGGGCTTAGTAAAATTACAAGGATATTAAATACAATTAATTAAGTGAATCGATTTTACACAAATTCCTTTGTTATGTTTATTTTATACAGCCACCATGTCGCATAACATCAAACGAAACCAGACATTCTATTAAAACAGCATCTACATAATATAATATAATATACTTAGGAGTTTTTTGAAAATTTGTAATATTCAATAGCAGAAATTAATACCGGTAATTGAATCTTAGCTTGAAGAACTTTTAAAGTGTTAATTTTCATAAATATCGCAAATAAACCCTTCGTCGCACAAAGAATAAAAGAAACTGGCCTTGAACCGGTCAAAGATGATGAGGGGAAGAAGTTAAAATATTTTCTTTTCGAGGGGCAGCGTCAATTAAAGAAGATTCAAACAGAAGGGTCCACATTACCCGAACTCCCCTATAATTTAATTTTAATGTATGTATTAACGTAGACTTTCGCGGCTACAGCCTGAAAATCTTCTTCAAGATCATCATAATTTTAATTTGTTTAAATATTTACTTATTGATACTTTGTTATGATCTTATGAAATTTTTCTCTGTTTTATATATATATATATATCCATCCATCTATAGTAATTCTGCCCGAGGGCAGGTCCTTCACTGCAATCATAGCAATTTCATGCTATGCTTGCAGCTTTACTAGGGAATTGTAGGTGTGGTAGCTTCCCGTTGCTTTCCACACCGGTGAAGGATGATGATGATGATGATGATGATAAGGATGATGATGATGGTGATGATGGCCATATGATGTTGGGGACCGTTTGGGCCTTAACGTTTTCTTGACATTTGTCTTACAGGTGAGGAAAAACCGCTATAAAAACCTCACCCAGAAAAACTGCCCTGACCGGGTCGAACCAGGGGCCGCTGCGTCACAAGGCCGCACGCTACCTCGAGATCAAAGCGGTGGACATATATATATATGTATATCAATGAATGTTTGTTTGTTTGTACTTTATGCGCGGCCATACCGTTGATCCGATTATGATGGGGCTTTTTGATAATGTTCAGGAGATTCCCGGGATGTACATAGGCTATGAGATAGTTGTGATACTCAGTTCCGACACCCTTAAAAATCACAATTTGTAGTGTAAAATGTGAAAAAAATTAGCTCTTTGGACGCTTAAATGCCTTACGCTGCCTGAACTATACAAATACACAAAATCAATGTACACAGAATTGAATATCTCAAAAAGCTGTACAAAAAAAATCCGCGACAGCATATGTTTATCTCTTAGGACAACTCACAATAACCGTTTTTATCTTTCATTGATGTCTAGAAGGTTGAGACAAGTACGTAGATTCCTGTGCAAGCATAGCATCACATGGCGGGTATTCTTTTACGGAAAACTCACAATAACGAATTTTGTCTTTTAGCTCATTTATGCCAAGAAGATCGAGATAAGTAGATTCCCAGGCAACACCGGGTAATCAGCACGGGGAATCTTAAAATAATTACGATATACATTTATAATTATTTTTCATTTTACTTATTCAGCTTATCGTAAGAAGTATACATTAATTTTTGTATTTCAGCTCATTTATGCCAAGAAGATCGGGATGAGTAGATTCCCGGACAACGCCGGGTAAACAGCACGGGGTATCTAAAAATAATTACGATGTAAATTGTTCCATCCACGTATTTAACATAAAATACGTACATTAATTTTCATAATTCAGTTCATTTATGTCAGGAAGATCGGGTAATCAGCACGGGGTATCTAAAAAATATAAATTTATAATTATTTTTCCTTTTACTTATTCAACTAAATATAAAAGCACATTAATTTTCATTTATTTAGGCGTAGCAGCGCACGCCGGGTATTAGCTAATGTGCGTATATATATATATATATATATATATATATATATATATATATACTCGAGTTCGAATCCCGACTCAAGCATTCATTTTTCTTTTCATATCATATTTGCCTTCATTGCCAAATGTCAAAAATATATTTATAATATCTATATATATATATATATATATATATATATATGTGTGTGTGTGTGTGTGTGTGTGTGTGTGTGTGTGTGTGGGTGTGTGTGTACAGTATATGTATATATTGCCAGTTGAGTGGAAGAGACGGCCTTATGGCCTTAACATATTATTATAGGGAGTTGGTATAACGTGGACCCTTCTGTTTGAGTGGACCCTGTTAATATCTTCTTTGATTGGTGCTGCCCTCGAACACAAAATATTTTAACTTCTTCCCCTCATAAATTTTGACGGGTTCAAGGCCAGTTTCTTTTATTCTTTGTGTGATGGAGGGTTTATTTGTGATATTTTATGAAAATTACCACTTTAAAAGTTTTTCAAGTTAAGAATCAATACTTAATTTCTGCTATTGAATATTACAAATGTTGAAAAAGACTCCTAAATATATTATATTAAGTAGATGCTGTTTTAATATACTGATGGATTTGGTTTGATTTATGTGATATGGTGGCTGTATAAAATAGTTAAACTAAACAAAAGAATTCGGTTAATGTGGACCTCCACGAGCACCTGGGACCATTTTACACGAATACTTATATTTTATCAATGATGATGTTATCTGTAAAAACCATTCAATTATTTAATTTTATTTAATACCCTTGTAATTTTACTAAACCCAAATACCGTCGCTTTCTGTAGTTGAATGATGTGTGAATATTATAATCAACAATAATTTTTCAAAACATTAAATACATATTTTAATTATGATCAGTCATAAATATTTTATGATTAATCTGTGCCTGTCTATATAAATTAATAGAGTAAATAAACTTAAAAATAGTCTAGAAGCTAAGGTGGGGTCGACTTTATCCAAATATGGAGGTTAAAGTGGACCTTTCTTGTAATGTAAAAAGTTTATAAATTATTAAGATGTTTCCATATTTAAATAAAATAACAATGCTATTTCATAGTTACAACGCTAATGATAATCACTGTAATTAAACAAAATTGAAATCCCTGAATTAAAATAAGAAAAACAACAAATTCAAAACAGGGGTCCAAATTACCCGAAGTTCCTCTACTCAGGAAAAATCAGTCTGTACCAACTCAAGATAGGGCAAACATGTCTTGAAACATGTGTATAACAGAAACAGTTATATGAGGTAAGAATAACATGGAAAAAACTTATTTATTATATAATAATAATAATAATAATAATAATATTTACTTACTTACTCACTGGCACTATCGAACCCGTAGGTTCATGGCCGCACGGACATAAGCTCTCCATACATCCCTATCCTGAGCTAATGCTTTCCAATCATTCCCTGTATAATCTACTTCCCTCAAATCATAGTTAATGTTATTCTCCCACATCAATAATAATAATAATAATAATAATAATAATAATAATAATAATAATAATAATACAGAATATAGCAACTTGACTTGGCAATTTCATACATGTTGCTGTTTCAAAATTTACACAGTAATTAGGAGCAAGACGAAAGAAGAAAATAACAGTGTTTTTTGTGTCTAACTGGCAAATAACTTGTGTCACTGTTTCATAATAATTGTACTGAAGGTACTCACTGCAGCTGCAGGCAATGTGGTGTAAATTGGAAACATTGAAATGCTGGGTACAAATCAGTTCTATTATTCAATGCTAGATGACAATAATACATTTCTAACATATTTTAAGGGAAAAATGGTGAAGTTAAATTGTTGTTAAAATTCAAATTACACGATAAACAATATACAGTACTTTTTTTTAGAAATTAACACTGAGTTAGTCCCGCGCCGTAGCCGAGCGGTTAAGGTAGGAAGCCTTGGCGCAGAGCTACGGGACTTGCGCTGGTTCGAGTCTCCATGGGGGAAGAAATTTTCTCATGGTATTTCGGCCAGTATGGGACCGGTGCCCACCCAGCATCGTGAGGCAATTGGGTAGCTACAATAAGTAGCGGCTCCAGGTTGAGGAACCAGCTATAACGGCTGGGGGACTCGACATGCTAACCACATGTCACCCCTACACTGGCTGTTGATCATCTACCTCTGTGATTGACACATGTGGATGTGAAGGGCCAGCAGCCGGCTGGTAAAAGGGCAACCGCTGAAAAGTGGAAAGACCCTCAATCGGATCGGAACACTGAGTTATATTTATTTAAGTAAAATTGTATCACCTCACCTCATATTCTTGTATAAATATTTCTTAAAAATATTACTTTAATAATGATGATAAAATATTACTTTAATAATATACAGTACTTATTTTTTTATATTACTGGTTGCAATACCAGCAATGTAAATCCTGTTGTTATATTATTTCCCTAGCTAGCCAATTGGGCATTTTTTGCTAAATCTCTTGATATAAAATATCTTAAATATTACAAATCATCAATAGATAATCGTTTATAAAATTATACATAAATATACACATATGAAGGGAAGCTTACAGGAAAAAAAAACAGGTAAATCACTTTTCCATGAAACCTAGGAAAAATACCTTTAATTATACAACGTACCTACTATTTTATCTATATGCGAAACTTTGAAGATAAATAAACCCATGACTAAAAACTGTTTCTTTTAATTTTTCACAATTTTTATTATATAGTGTTTTCCATTGAGAATTTAATGGTATCTCAAACTCCATTTTGATAAGAAAAATGGTATTATTGGTACCATAGCTCAATGGACGTGGAAGGAATGTGAGCTGGACGTTTTTTGAGCAATATTATTGAAGGAGGGAAAGTTAGGAATTATAATGTAGCAAAAACATTGATTTATTCATAACACACAACTTTACAATGGAGTAACTAATTTGGAATAATTTTCGTCAGCATTGGTGCTGCTGTTTCTATTTCTGATGCCGTTGCTGCTGCCTTCTTCAGTGTAGCCATTCAATTAAATTATTATATTGTACACTATTGCATATATGGGGCACGCCAATATGCTACAAATTGAGAGGTCTAGGGTACGAGTCCTGGTGAGGTCAGGATTTTTAAACTGGCCCAAACCTTCTGGTGGCACCAGGGCACTGGGAACAACTCAGCCTCTAACGAAAATGAGGTGCTTGTTCTGGTGATAAAGGCCGCCGTCATGCAGGGCTGACAATCCGGCTGACATCAAGTGCCGATTGTCTAGAAAAAGTAGCAGCCTTAACCTCCTACTACCCAAAGTGTCTCCTAAGGCCTGTAGTGGGATCACTTTATTTTAGTCCTGTGCCATAGCCAAATGGTTAAGGCCAGAAGCCTTAGCGCAGAGCTATGGGACTTGAACTGGTTCAAGTCTACATGGGAGAAGAAATGTTCTTATTGAATTCTGGCCAGTATAGGACCGGTGCCCACCCAGCATCATGAGAAATGTGGGTTGCCACAATAAGTAGTGGCTCCAGGTTGAGGAAACCAGTTATAACGGCTGGAGATCCGATATGCTGACCACATGTCACCCCTACACTGGTTGGATTGATCGTCTACTTCTTTGATTAACACATGTGGATGTGATGCCAACAGCCGGTCTGTCGCGTCATTGAGAAAATAAGATAGCATACATAGTTGTAGGATGAGACCGAATTGAACTTTTCTTTCAGGATTTGAGAGCAGGTCACCAGAACGGTCGCAGTTTCTTTCTCCAAGTTCTCTTTCCTTATTTGTTTTACTGCAAATTCTGGTAATCCTGTATAGAATGCCATTTGCTTAGTGGGTTGGGTGAGCAAATGAGTAAGACATTTGTTTTTTGCCTCTTCATCGTACGGTATTAGTTTTGCTATTATTTCACATCCCTCAGTGTAAATAACTTTATTTTTCTTAGGATTTGACATTGTAATGAATTGTTATTTAATTTATACACAAACACTGTACACAAAAGTTAATTTTTATTCTAATTTATCATCCTCACCATCATCATGAACAGTTAAGGTTTAGGCTTTCTATTAGCCTGATCCTGTTTCCTCCAGATGAGTCTGTAAGTCTCTGTCTTGTCAGTGGTCATCCAATGTCTCGCTTGCCCTCTGGTTTGTAGTTTAAATTTATTTTAAGTTTATTCTAATTTAAAAACTAATAAAAAATTACAAACTTCAATAAAAATAATATTACACGCATTAAATTAAATTAATAAAATTAAAACGAGTCGTTCATCTCACCTCACAAGCTCCATGTCCTTCATACCACAATTAATTTTAATTTTATCAATTTGAATGCCTCATAATGTTAATTATCATAAGTAATGCCATGAGTGATTTCCAAATTATCGATAAATTCACGACTCACGAAGTGAGGAGTGAATTTATCTAGAGAATTTGGAAATCAAGGGTGGCATTTGTTAGGACTATTTAACGAATAAAATTAAGCTGTTTACTCACAAATCAGTATTTAACTATAGTTATTTTAAAATATTTATATATTTAATGTAAACGGCGATGTTTGAAAACAAATGAGAAACGATTGGTACGCTTCATCTGCTTCTTTTGTTTATCACTGCAACCAGATCATACTATTTATTGCCACAGGAACGCAATATTGTAAGAATGTTCTCTAGTGGAGAAAAAATTAAACACATGAAACTGTATATTAATTCATTTCTGATGTCGTATGATGTAAATATGACAATTATATTTTTCTGGATTGTTACCTGGGAAAAAATACATTTAAGAAAGTGCAAACAGTGGTTTCTTTTTTTGGTGGTATAATCAATTGCTACAAATGTTTTTGTATTAACTTCCGCATACGGCATGTGTTGACATTCATGCACTATATATACAATCTGGTAGCCGTATTTCTCACAGGCTCAGTCAATGCAAAATAATGGTCAGACTTGTTCAGAATATTAAAAAGGAGGAGCTTTCTTTAATGTGGTAATTATAACCCTGATAAATATTTTGTGAAACACGACTCTGATTGGTTGTAAATAAGAAATCATTGAAACGTGATTGGCTATTGAGTCCCATTTGGGGCATGAGTTAAATAGTCATCATAAGTTATATGAAATATTAAACTAAAACCTATCACCAGAATATATTATACTCTAGAAATTCTACATTTAGGCAATTATTTTTAATAAAATTAATTCTTCTGTACGTGTGTTTGTCACTGAACCCATCCCAAACGACTGGACCGATTTTGGTGATATTTTTTGTGTGTATCTGATTGGGTCCCTCAATGGTTTTTTATATTCACAATTGGACCATCTAAAACCATTAGATGTAGCAGTTCACCAGAAGTGAAAATTGAAAAATCGCTCTTGCGTTCATATTTTTCAATGTTTCACAACGAAACTCAGTATATCCTATTAAAACAAACCGAGGTAAGTATTGTCCAAAAATGAGTGAAATCCGACAATTAGAAGTGGAGGTTTATTTGAAATCCCAAATGACATGACCGATTTTGATTAATTTATATGTGTATGTTTCAGTGGGTCCTGGATGGTTTAGATTAACATTTAGACTCGGTAGGAGGCGCTGCGATTGAGTTAGAGGAACATTTTTATGTCAGGTGTGTAGTCATCTGCATTATCGACATATTACACGCGACAACAATATGGCGTCATCAACATGCTTCTTGAGCCACAACAGATGGCAGCAAGGAGTTTTCTTGCAAACATATTTAATAATGTATAATTACATCTTAATTAATGAATTGTATGGCAAAAAGTAGTCTATTACACGAAACGAAAAAATGAAATGTCAAACTCAATGTTAAATATCACTTAATATATGGTTTATCAATAATTCAAATATCGAGAAAACGTTTTTGAACTCGCCAATAACACGCAAGTAAGCGTTCGGGCATGATGTATTCATTTATGGATAACTCTTTCTGCTCATTTTTGTTTTTCTGTTCATTTATTTCAAGAAGGTCGGGATAAGTAGTTGGGCATATTCCGCTCGACAAGAATGTGATGTCATCATGAATGCTTCATGAGCCACAACAGGTGGTTGTGGGAGGATTTCTTGTGAACGTATTTATCTTATATATAATAAATGATCGTTTTAAAAACTAAAAGAACACGCTTTATTAGAAAACTAAAAAATGAAAAATAATTTTAATTTCCAATACGCTTGGGATAAAATAAAGTGGTCAACAAAAAAATCATCTCCAACACATATAGAATAAAATTAGAGTTATCAACAAAAAGAAAATAATTTTACCATCAAAAGCGTGGGGTGCTCTATATCAATTAATATATTTGATAATAAACAGATATTGGTAAAAGTAAGCTCTCTAAGAAGGAAATGTAAAAATCATAAACATCACCCCACGCTTTTGATGGTAAAATTATTTTATTTTTGTTGATAACTAATTTTATTCTATATGTGTTGCAGATGATTTTTTTGTTGACCACTTTATTTTATCCCAAGCGTATTGGAAATTAAAATTATTTTTCATTTTTTAGTTTTCTAATAAAGCGTGTTCTTTTAGTTTTTTTTAAACTATTATTTATTTTTTAATTTTTAGTTTTAATATTTTACAGAATAAGATAAAAATGTAAATATCTTTAAATTCGATATTATTGTAGTATGAGCTAAAAGTAATACTCTTCTATAAAAAAACCTCCCAGCCGGATATGAACCAGCGACATATGGATTACTGAAATTATATACCACTAAAAGTTCACTGCTCTATCAACTGAGCTCTTACAACGATTGACTAAAAACTCGACAAGTCCGCAACCTATTATACCAGTTTTCATTTTTTTGATTTTCGGATGATTCTGGCCAGGATTTTAGAAACAAAATATGAAATTATTGTATTGTCACGTATACACGTATACAAAGTTTCAAGCCGATCCAATGTTTCTAAGTGGGTGAAAATCGCGTTGAAAGATTCCGTTACATTGATACAAGAACACGTTTTCTGATTTTCTGATGATTATGGCCAGGATTTTAGAAAATTAATATGAAATTATTGTATTGTCACGGGTCCTCTACAAGTATACACAGTTTCAAGTCGATCCAATGTTTCTAAGTTGGTGAAAATCGCGTTGAAAGATTCCGTTGCATAGATACAAAAACACTTTTTTTGATTTTCTGATGATTATGGCCAGGATTTTAGAAAATAAATATGAAATTATTGTATTGTCACGGGTCCTCTACAAGTATGCAAAGTTTCAAGTCAATCCAATGTTTCTAAGTGGGTGAAAGTCGCGTTGAAAGATTCCGTTACATTGATATAAAAACACTTTTTTTTTATTTTCTGATGATTATGGCCAGGATTTTAGAAAATAAATGTGAAATTATTGTATTGTCACGGGTCCTCTACAAGTATACAAAGTTTCAAGTCGATCCCATGATTTTAAGTGGGTGAAAATCGCGTTGAAAAATTCCGTTACATAGATAGATAGATAGATACAGGTCAAGCTAATATAAAGCGTGTAAAAATTGATGTTTGTTTGTTTGTGTGTTTGTTTGTTCGTACTTTATGCGCGGCCATACCGTTGATCCGATTGTGATGGGTTTTTTTTGCAAAATGTTCAGGAGATTCCCGGGATGAACATAGGCTATAAGAGAGTTGTGATACTCAAATCCTACACCCTTAAAAATCGCCCTTTGTAGTGGAAAGCGTGAAAAAAGTAGTTCTTCTGACTCTTAAATGGCTTACGCTGCCTAAACCATAAGAAATACACAAAATTAATGTACACAGAATTGAATATCTCAAAAAGCTCTACAAAAAAGTCCGCGACAGCATATGTTTATCTCTTACGGATAACTCACAATAACCATTTTTGTCTTTCATTGATACCAAGAGAATAATGCCCATTCGGGTGAACCTTTCATCTTTATTATTGATACCAAGAGTCCCGCGCCGTAGCCGAGTGGTTAAGGCAAGAAGTCTTGGCGCAGAACTACGGGACTTACGCTGGATCGAGTCTCCATGGGGGAAATTTTTTTTCTCGTGGAATTTCGGCCAGTATGGAACCGGTGCACAGTGGGCCAGAAATGAAATCTAGCTGGAAAAGTACTATTTTCACTCACCCTCATCAATTTATCTTTTTTTTTCACTCTAATATAATTGTTATATGACGGTTCTTAACTTATCTGCAAAGGAGGGTACAATTCTAATGTGAAAAAAGTAGCTCTTTGGACGCTTAAATGGCTTACGCTGCCTAAACCATAAGAAATACACAAAATTAATGTACACAGAATTGAATATCTCAAAAAGCTCTACAAAAAAGTTCGCGACAGCATATGTTTATCTCTTACGGATAACTCACAATAACTATTTTTATCTTTCATTGATACCAAGAGTCCCGCGCCGTAGCCGAGTGGTTAAGGCAAGAAGTCTTGGCGCAGAACTACGGGACTTACGCTGGTTCGAGTCTCCATGGGGGAAGAAATTTTTCTCATGGAATTTCGGCCAGTATGGGACCGGTGCACAGTGGGCCAGAAATGAAATCTAGCTGGAAAAAAACTATTTTCACTCACCCTCATCAATTTATCTTTTTTTTTCACTCTAATATAATTGTTATATGACGGTTCTTAACTTATCTGCAGAGGAGGATACAATTCTAATGTTTATGAAGACAATATAAACATCGGAAGTTACCGATGGTTAAGAACTCATCTGGTCTATATCCCAGTTGTGTTATTAGCATTGTGTGTTCAAGTTCAGTGAGCTATTCTTCTTATTGTATATGGATACTTCACCTCAAGGTTTGTAATTTTATTGATATATTTAATGTTTTTCTATATAACCAGATATTATGTTAAATACATGTGGAATCATACCTTCCATGCACTAAAAAATTTACACAATCATCTTATTTTAAATTGAGCTACAAAGAAAACAGTTCTGAACAGTAGTACAAATTTTAGTTATAATATAGAGTGATTTATGGACTTTAATTCCCGCACAATAACATGTGTGCAAATTATTGCGTTTTTTTTAATTAGCTTTCTCATTACAGGAGGTAGCCAGCAACTGAGGTCTACCGTTGCGCGCAGAGAATAATTGTTTGATTTAATATGGAAAAAAATGTTAGATAGAGGCAATAAGTTATCATTTAGTAAACAAATTAGGGGTAGGGGGATGTTAGCAGAATGTTTTAAATTATATTAAAAATCAATATTTTTTTGAAAAGCGATTTTCTCAAACGTACGAAGTTGTGCGCGAGAAAAAAATTCTAATGAAATATTCTGATTGGCTAGGAGTGGATGTTAACTTTCCCGTTATGAAGAATTAATTTAGAACAATGACAGTCGTTGGAAAATTCTGTTCCATCTGCTTATGGAATTGGAAGACCCAAAATAACTTTCGAAGAGGCTGGAATAAAATAAATGTTCACTTAAGCAGGAATTCTCTCGCGATGAACTTGCTCTTGCAACAGAAATATCACTTTGGTCATATGGTAAACGGGATACTGCTGATGTTTTAAAGACATTACTAAAAAAACCACAAAAATAGCTTCAAAATAATAATAAACATTACAAATCACCCCGCTCAACTCCCCTATCTTCTATGTCGGACGAAGCATTGTCTTTTTTGACAATAAAATATCAATATGTCGATATATTAACATGAGACTAGGTGTCAAAAAGAGAGGTTGTGATATTTTATCCACCCTATAATGCTTCTAGGGAAGCAAATTTGTTATGCTACCTTTCCCAAGACAGACATTTCAGCAGAAATAAGACTTTTTTTTTTGTTTTTATTCCAGCCTCTTCGAAAGATATTTTGGGTCTTACAATTCCATAAGCAGATGGAACAGGATTTTCCAACGACTATCAGTGTTCTAAATTCTTAATAACGGGAAAGTTTACATTTACTTTTAGCCAATCAGAATATTTCAGTAGAAATCTAACTTTTTTTCTCTCGCACAACTTCCTATGTTTTAGAAAATCGCTTTTAAAAAAATGTTTTTAATTTTTTTTAAAACATTCTCCGAACATCCCCTAACTGTAATTTATTAATAGAGGATCACTTATTGCCTCTATCGATCACTTTTCTTCATATATTAAATCAAACAATTCTCTGCGCGCGAAGATAGGCCTCAGCTGCCGGCCGCCTCCTCTAATAAAAAAGCTAATTACAAAAAACGCAATAATTTGCACACATGTTATTGTGCGGGAATTGAAGTCCATAAATCACTCTATATTCTAACTAAAATTTGTACTACTGTTCAGAACTGTTTTTTTCGTAGCTCAATTTAAAGTAAAACGATTGTGTAAATTTTTTAGTGTTTCGAAGGTATGATTCCACGTGTATTTAATACAATATCTGGTTGTATAGAAACATGTTAAATATATCAATGAAAAGTACAAACCTTGAGGTAAAGTATCCATATAGAATAAGAAGAATAACTCACTGAACTTTAATGCAAAACGTATTTATTTCTACAGCTCGGTACACAACTGGGATGCGGACCAGATGAGTTCTTAACTATCGGCAACTTCCGATGTTTATATTGTCTACATAAATTTTAGAATTCTACCCTCCTTTGCAGATAAGTGAAGAACAGTCATCTGGCAATAATTTTAGAGTGAAGAAAGATGAATTGGCGAGAGTTAGTAAAATACTTTTTTCCAGCTAGATTTCGTATCTGGCCCACTGTGCGGTGCCCACCCAGCATCGTGAGGCATTTGGGTAGCTACAATAAGTAGCGACTCCAGGTTGAGAATACCAGCTATAATGGCTGGAGGATCCGACATGCTGACCACATGTCACCCTACACTGGCTAGATGATCGTCTACCTCTGTGATTAACACATGTGGATGTGAGGCCAACAGCCGGCTGGTCAGCCAAAAGCCTTCTAGGCCTGTCGCGCTTTGAGTTTTTTTTTATACCAAGAAGATCGGGATAAGTAGATTCCCGGGCAAGCGTGCTCTGCCATACCGTTCATCCGATTGAGATGGGGCTTTTTGAAAAATGTTCAGGAGATTCCGGGAATGAACATAGGCTATAAGAGAGTTGTAATACTCAACCACTTCACCCCTAAAAATCACCCTTTGTAGTGAAAACGTGAAATAAAGTCGCTATTTTGACGCATAAATGGCTTAGGCTGCCTAAGGCATAACAAATACACAAATTGATGTAAACCGAATTGAACATCTAAAAAACTCTACAAAAAAGTAGTGTATATCAGCGCACGGCTGGTGGTAATAACACATTAACATTTATTTAGGAGTAGCAGCGCCCACCGGGCATTAGCTAGTTAATATATAATTACATCTTAATTAGTGAATTTTATGATAAAAAAGTAATTAATATTTTTATTGTCCGGCTATGACATGAGAATTGAACGTTCGGGCAGGTCAGTGTCTGCCAGGTACACTAGTTTTTAATAAAATTAACTGCATATTCATTATTCAACTCCACATGCTGGTAATAACTGAGAGAAATACTTTACGAATGACCATGGAGTGGTGCGAAGAAGCAAATTTATTCACCCTAAAATCTTATCAGTACACTTGTCCATTTCTCCAAGTTTCATGTCTGATGACCTGTGGCACCACCAGTATCTGGTTCTTTTCCAGAACTTTCATATATAGAACTTAATTCCAAAAGGTATCAAATACATCTAAATGATTTTACAGGAAATGGAGAATATCATATAGGTGTGGTACATTTTGCTATAAAACTTCATATTTTAAACCCACCAATAATGTGTTGTTCCTATTTATTGGCAATTATAATCTCAAAATATATTAGCATGGTTAACCATAAACAAGCTGCTACCAATAACTCACTTCTAATATATATTTTTTCTTTCTTTATTTATATATGTACTATTACATAGATATTTATTATACTCCATGTAACTGAAGATTAAAATGATGTTAATAAAATTACAGTATTAGTACTTATTTCAATATTATTTCAAGATATCAATTTCCTTTTTTAAGTTTTTGTGAGAAATCTCATGTAATTGATACCTATGCTTAGTCTGATTACATTATGTTATACAACTTGTAATTATGTTTTTATTAAGTGCAATAATGCATCACATTTCTACCTTTCTGTTCAAGAATTACTAATTGTTACTGGTATGAAACAACCAACAATAGGTATTTTCTGTAACAAATTTGCTGAGTAATCTAGAAAAAATCTTGCTGAGTCTAGATTCTGCACTACAAGCCACACCAGGAATCCATAAAACAGAAATTTTGTTAGGAGATGAAGACAGTACAATCTGCAATAAATTAATGTGATATATTATATTAATTTCATAGTTGAAATTCAAAGCAGTTGTAAAAATGCACTGATAGTTATTTAGAGGACTAGTTACAAAAGCAGAGGTTTAGTAATCAGATTCTCAAGTTAGAACACGACCGAAGGGAGTGTTCTAAGATCAGCAAGCTACTAAATCTAATTTTGTAACATGTTGACTACAATATTTTATCTACATTCAGAGTATTTTAGTACACGTTGTATATTTGGTATATGTATTTAATGAAATTTATTCATAGCAGAAATAATATATTTAGAGAAAGAGAAATGTGGGCTTTGGAAAAAAAAGAAAGAAGACATGATAAATCAACATATATTGTTGTTATAATGACTAATTATAATTTTAAAATATAGTCTATATAATTATCACAAGTAGAAAAATTTCAAATTTACAATAAAACTGTCAACAAAAAAATGTCATTAATATTAAATATTACATAAAGGCAATAAAATGAGACCACTGTTATAGTCTTAGACACAAACATAGTGGATCCAAGTGTGATCTTCTCTTGAGACAAGTTTCCAGAGTGGGATTTTCTTTTAGAGTTTTTCCTCACCTGTTAGACAAATTCAGGAACTTTTAAGGTCCAAAAGTTTACGAACAACATAATGACCCACATCATATTCACTTTGCTTTCTATGAATGCAGAAGTTTATATACCATATATAATCCAGTGAGCCCTCCATGGTATGATCAAAAAAGTATTTATGTGATTAAGAGTTATAAATTGTTCCTGACAGGTTTTTTTCCAGAAAGTATAGGTATTTAAAAGAACATAAAAAGGAGGGAATTAACTAAAGGAGAAAAGAGAGAACAAAAATTTATCAAATTCTTAATTATTCATATATGGGTATCTTCTTGAGACTTTTGTAATAGTACTCTTAAAAAGTGAACTACAAATAGATACAAGTAGACTAAATAAAGTTAACTCACATGAAAATATTTCTTCTGCATCTTGGGAGAGATGATAATGGTTCCTTAACACAGTATGTTCTTGCACCAAGTATACTGTCTGCAATATACCTTTCAATGTCATAATCAATGTTGTCTATAAAAAATGTTTCTCTGAAATAGCAAAATGCATTTTATGATACTTAATACAATTTTATAAATTTGTCTATGTCTTACTTCACTACACTTCTGGAAATAATTGTTGGTAGTATTAATAGTAATGCCTTATACAATAGAAGGATATTTTCTTGATTTCCAGCAACCATGACTTGCATTACCACATACTGTGCTAAATGGACTAAAAAAAAAACCATTCAATTTTAAGACCAATATTTTTGTTACTGATATATGCCTCAAAAAGTACTACTTGTATTCAATACCAAATATATAGCATATTATTTGCTTTCTACACTCTAATTCAACCCAGGAAGTTACTACAGACCTTACGTCATTGGGGTAGATGTTGCCAAACTCATAATAACGGTATTTGTTTGTTTAGGGAGGGGTGGAGGGGCAATGTTAGCAGTACTTTCTCAAAATCTATGTACTATACATTTAAAAAACATAGTATTTCTTTTATGGCATGCAAACTAGTTTTATAGTAAATATGAGGAAATTCAAATAAAACAAGACATTTAAGTAGATGAAAAACTCACCATTAATAAAGTAAAGGAGTTACTCCTAGATCGTCATATTCGTTACTGTTTTCATCACTGCTAGAACAACTGTCGTCAGATTCTTCAAGATTGATGACAACATTATCGTGTATTATATCCAGGAGGCCATCAGTTTCACACATATGTTGTTCAACATCTTGTATATGTCGAACGTAATTAGTCCATTGTTGTTGTGTTACTTCACTAATGCTCGATTCCAGCAGATCCCAAACCTTATTTATATTAAACGTAGTGTTTTCATGTGACACTTTCCTCTTAATTTGACTCCACACCTCTTCAATTGGATTTAATTCACAGTGATAAGGTGGGAGCCGCAATACTTCATGTCCATGTTGTCGAGCCATTTCGTCGACAATACATTTTGGTTTTGTATCGAGCTCGAACTGATTCCAAAATCTCCACAAGCTCCGTCTTATTCATTTCATCATCGATATGGATACCTATGGAGATTAGCCATTATTTGATTATTGCCTTCCTGTTAATTTTGTACTACCTTTGTAGGTAATTTTTTGTCATTCCTGAAATGAATAGAAGCATTGTCTAGTACAATGACGCTGTTCGCTGGTATATTGAGAAGCAGTTTTTCTGAAAAGATTTTTTATACAATGGTCCAGTCATTTCATCATGGTAGTCGCCATCTTTCTTTCCATGATGAATCAGCTTAGCTTCAGGAATAAAACCATTTTCATTGCCTGCGTGGACTAATGTTATACGTCCACCTTTGCCTGAGGGCATTTTATTTCCTGTTGTCAGATTTTCCTTCCGGGCTTGCGATGCAGAGGTAATTGTTGTGTCCACCCAAGATTTAGAGGTGGTGCAGCCTGCATTTATCCAGGTTTCATCGGTATAAACGATGCTTCTATTGTTTGCTCTGTGGCGTCTTATAGCCCTTAAGTACCGATGCTCCAAGCAATAATGTCATCTCTATCAATTAGCATAGAGTTCTTCTTTCTTTTCGTGAACTGGAAGCCTAAATCCAGTAGTATCCTTCTTAATGTTGAAATAGATATACTAAGCATGTCAGGGTTTTCATCAAGGACTGATTTCACATTTTTCAACGTCGGAAGAGTGTTTCGTTTATAAAACATATGAATACGATGCCTTATTGCAACCTGAGTAAGATGATCTTATTTTTGCAGTCTTGTTTTCTGTATTCCAGGATTCTTCTTTTTTATGGGTGTTGAAACCTTCCCCTTCACTTTAACTTCTTTCCTTATTGTCAACACTAGCTTATAAGAAAATTTAGTTGCTGCTGTGTTATGCTTAGCAGCTTCAGTCACACTGAATACAAATACACTTCGAAAGTAGAAATACACATTCAAAACCATCGTTCTTTCATCGGAAATCAAAATTCTTTTCCGGTTACTCAAATTTTTGTAGCATTCCGGGGACTTTACCATTGTTTCAGCCAACAATAAACTATTAGGAAGGATAAAATATTGTTACAGATATATTACTATTGTAGAATAAAATAAAATAAAACCATCTATTAAAAAATATGAAAAATATTTAAAAGTAAAAGACACAAGAGAGCCGACACTTTCACACAGGGTAGTACAGGTCCACACGAGCTCAGTGACAAGTGGTAATTGTTTTTTTTTTAAGAGGGGGTGGCTTGGACGGTTACAACTTACAACACTGTATCTGCTGTGCTGTATATTTCAGTTTTATTAAGAATTTCTCTGAAGAAAACACTGTTAAAATGGCAACCCAGTCCCCTATTCCAAACACACAGTAACTTCTTGGATTGAATCTGAGTGTAGTTAACAAAGTTTTGAATAACATGTTCTATACATTCCTTCATTCTATATCAGAGAGAGCTCATACATGGCATATCATTTATGCATTGTTTCAAAACAAATTCTTTAATTTATTTGTCTGTGGAAAAGGGGGACTGAATACTTTAATCTTCAAATACACAAATCACATTTTGTATGGTCTGGTTAAGTTAGTGACCATGGAATATTTACTCATTTTATAAAGATGTGATTTGGGAAAAAGTGTCTGATTCTTCCAGGGTATTGCTGGTAACTCCATTTTGTTTAAATAATGTAACCTTGTTGATCACTGGGTGCTTGGTAATCTAAGTTATCAAAAAGTGTTATTAAATATTGTGGCTTAATGCTCTCTGGTTACTATAACCATTGTCATCCTCAGTAAAGATCCATTAAATTTAAACAATGTTATGGAGCACTTTATATTGAACTGACACTGTGTTGTAAGAGACTCTTATAACAGAAAATCATGTGTGTTTATAAAATGAACATTTGTGCCTGAAATAAAGAATATTTGGAATTTTTGTGAAACTGATGTGAAATTAAATTCAACAAATTTGGCCTATTGTCACAGTCACCTCTGACAACAACATTAATAATAATAATAATAATAATAATAATAATAACAACAATAAAGATGATAATGATAATAATAATGATGATAATAATGATTATACTAGTCCACCGCTGTGGGTAGCATGCTGCCTTGTCACACAGTGGGCCCGGGTTCGATCCGCAGTCGGGGCAGTTTTTTTGGGGTTTTTCCTCACGTGTTGTATATTTCAAATGTCAGGAAAACTTTAAGGCCCAAATGGTCCCCGAAATCAAATGGCTATCATCACCATTATCATCATCATGATCATCCATCATCATCAGTGTGGAAAGAAATGGGAAGCTACCACGCCTACAATTCCCTAGTAAAGCTGCAAGCATAGCATGATGATGATAATGATATTAGTAATGATAATTATTATTATTATTATTATTATTATTATTATTATTATTATTATTATTATTATTTTAAAGTAGTAGGAAAAAATTTGTTACCTGTCTTCTTCAGATAAAATTGTTTTTATGCTGAGTAGATTCTTATTGTTGAAATTCCAGTCGCGCATAGTGAAGTATTGAAGAACTTCAAGACCTATACTTATTCGATTCTGAACTCTCACCATGCTGGAAAAGATTGACTATTTCTCATTTAAACATTTAAAAACAACTAAGATTATAAAAAATGGTACTTGTCTTCTATCATTTTAAATTACGCTTATTTTAATTATTTTATATAAATGTTTAGGTTCATAAGCAGAAATACTTACAATCTCTTCTGTCTTGCAAGAAAAAGGAGGAAATCAATTAAGTAAGCTGGCAGATAATGGAACAAAATGACACAAATATAATGAATCAACCAATTCGTTCTGATATCACCATCAGGATACCAAATAGTATACTCAAAAGGAGTTTTGTAAACACTTTTACGACCTAAGTCTAGAACTTCATGCCATGTAACACGTTTCACATCTCCAGAAGTAACATTGTACACAGGAATATTTTCAGACCTAGAAACAACAAAATAGGCCATTTTATTTTACACATTCATGGCAAAATATTTTCAGACCAGGAAACAACAAAATTAGTAATTTTATTTTACATATTCATTGCAAAAAAAAAATCAACTCAAAAATCAAAATATGTTGAAAATAATCAGTCTTCACTAAAAATTAATTTGGAAAAAACACATTACATCAAAATTAAATAGATCTTGTTACTTAGAACTGTTATATATACATTCTCCCCATTCTTTACTCGGCCTAGATTCTGACTCAGAAACACAATCGGAATCTAGTTAAGTTTGTTTAGATGAAAGGATGATCTATATGAGGTGAGATGCACATTTTTCGATCAAATTTAGTTATTACTATTGATTATGTATATGTAAAATAATTTTTATATTAAGTAGTAAAACTATTCATAGTATGGTATGGTGAAAATTTAAAAATAGCTTTATTTTCCTTCCTTAAATAATATGTTTAAACATTTTAGAATAAAATATACCGATGGTAGAAAACCATGAACTGAATATTTTGAGAAAAGGAAGCAACTTGGAAATTTGTATTTCAGGCACTACTGGTTCATCTAATTGAAGAGAGAGAGAGAGAGAGAGAGAGAGAGAGAGAGAGAGAGAGAGAGAGAGAGAGAGAGACCTCTTCTCTAAAGAGTATATATTGTGACCCATTGTTGCTTAAATTTCCGCCTTTGAATTTTACAGGCGGGAGAAGTACTCCGAACTTGCCTAAGGCAATAGGGATTCAGGTTATGTGTTACCATGAACCATCTCTCCAGATATGTTTTCTGAAATGGTTTTTTCAGATGTGTCTTGTATCTCTTTTTAAAAAGAAGGAGTTTTGATTTGATAGAGTTCAGAAGACTGGACTTCCGGATAATTCTGAACCTCACATTAAAAGAGATGCTTGTTGGTTAAGAGGAGTCATGTCTAATAGTAAACCTTCTCTCCTTTGATACCGGTTTGCCGGAAACCCATGTATTCTGAAAGCTTATGCCACAAGTAGACAACCTGTGAAATCTTAGGGGCAGAGGGACAAGTGTTTAGAAGCTATAGGACCCACAAAGTGTTAATAAAGTGTGTAGACATATTCCCGTAATGACGTCTCTATTTCTTGTATGTTCCCGTATGTTACTGTCAAGTACTAACGTATTGTATGTCTTCTTCTTATATTGCAAATTGACCCTAAAGTATTTTTGGCTGCCTTGGTCTCGTGATTCGGAACAAGCAATCGGTCTCCGAACATCCAGGAATCGGAGATGATAAAACACATAACTACTCTCTTGGAAAATGATATGGAGATTGTGGAAGAGATCCAGACATTAGGATTTGCTGGAGGCGATAAAGAAGAATAGGACGAAGAAATGGACTTCGGAGACGATTGTGTCGATAAGGAACAGCAATACTCTTTGCAACAGCCGCCTTCCTGTACTTCGAGTTCATCGGCACCCGAATATATGCCTTCGCCCAAAAGGCGAAAGCATGATGGTCCAGCAGATATGACGGAACAGGACTGGACTGCTTACAAACAGCACACTTTAGTTTACTGGACCACAGATGCGTCAGTAATGAATCAGTTCAAGAAAATTAAGGATATGAACATTCTGTACAATTTGGAGAAAAAATGAATACTCCGTCGATCCAAAATATCAATCAGGATGTCCTGCAGAAATTCAAAGAGAAGGAACAGAAGAAGAAATTATTTGCGACCGTACATTGCGACTGTGGGTCATGAAATTTAAGATAGCGATGGATCTGCAAAATACAATTGGTTTTAAAGCGTTTGCTTCCTGGTTATATCGCTTCAAGAAACGGAATAACATTGTTGACAGAGCAATAACCCACACAGTCGGCAGGAATTGGCAGAATAAGGAGGAAAATTTGTCACAGGCGTGTAACACTAGTCTCTACAACACAACACAGTTTAATGATTATACCTGTGATTTCAATGGAATGCAAAATACTGCGTCCAACGCATGTGTTTATATCCGAGCCATATGGAAAATTTCCACAGTCAAAGCCGGCAGATCCTGCGAATATACGATCGTATGCTTGAAAAACAGCGAAAATGTCGAAAGCAGACCTCAAACGGTTCTATCGTGACGTATTTTGGCCAAGTATGACTGATAACAGGACGAAAAGTCTGCTTTTAGTGGATTCATGGTGTTCTGACAAGGTCGTGCATTGTCTGCTTCCGAAGTATCTGATGATAAATTCCTACAAAAATAACTCGTACCTGAAGATTGTACAGGAAAGACCCAGACTCTGGATATTCATTTTTTCAGATACTACAAATCTTTTGCTCGTTACATAACACACACAATAATTATCAAGATATATGAGCACATTTGGTATCGCAATAGTTTTCTAGTCCTGCAATCCTTTTCCCTATATCAGTTAAGCGCTCCTCGTTTCAAGAACTTGATTAAGTATGCTTGTTATAAGGGCGGATACTTGGACGACGAACCTGGAATATGGGTTGCGCCAATTGATTACTGCTTAGAGTCATTGACAAATGATGTGTGTACAAAGTACGTGGCTATCGCTTTTGTAAAATGTGCTCATTGTCAACTGTCTTTCTGCCCGTATCATTGTTTATTTGATGAATTGCACATTGATTGTCTCTTGTAATATATTTTGTTTGAAATGAATAACAAGACACATTTTCAACATCCCAACGTATATTGTTTCGTTTCTACGAGTTGTTTCTTCCTTTATATTTAGATCTCCACCTTCCTACCTTATTATCAGTTCACATAAATACGTAAAACGAGCATTTGAGCGACTTTTGGTATCATATTCCCAACACTTTACTGATACTTTATGGGTCCTATAGCTTCTAAACAGTTGCCCCTCTGCCCCTAAGATATCACAGATTGTCTATTTGTGACATAAGCTTTCAGAAATTATGGGTTTCTGGCAAACCGGTAGCAAAGGATAGAAGGTTTACTTGTGAATAATGTACACGTGTAGATGATCTAAAGAGTAATAAACAAGAAAATGTTTTTAGTGAAGACTACTGCAAATGCAAAGAAGTTACTATGAGATAAACTATATAAGTAAGAAACTCTTGTAGCAGAAAACTGTATGTGTTTATAGAGTGAATTATTGCGAAAGAAATAAAAAACATTTGGAATTTTTGTGTAAACAGTTATGTAATTAAATTAAAGAAATTTGACATGTAGCAAAATATTTTAGCTAGTAACAATACTAGCTACCAAACTAGAGCTTGGTAGAACTACCAAGAATAATGCTGCTTAAATCGTTATGAGAGTTGAATTCTGGATTCAAAATAATTTTGTTCAATTTTTGCACCCATAGTAGATGATAGGGTGTAATTGCTGCTCCCCATTCATTTTCACACTGTATCTTCAAAGGCTGAGTCAAATAGGAGGAAAATTGTCCGCACAGACAGAATGACTACAACCGCCTTGGACTACGATAATCAGACAGAATGCAGACAAGTCTGAAAACAGTTGCTACCAAGAGCGCATTGTGCAATTTCTCCAATTAATTCTTTCTTGAATTCATGTTTTTAATTTAACATGTCCAGCAGTTGCTCTGATGAAGAACTGCTTTTTCTATTTGCTTTAAGTAAAGGAAAATGAAATAGAAAATGTGTGCATTAAATATATTAGAAACGAGAGGACTTCAGTAAGTTTCATCTATTATGTTGTGAGTTTAATTCATTTGCTGAACAATTTTTCACATATTTCCGAATGTCTCAAGAAAAAAATTGATAAATTACATTCTCTACTTGAACCTAAAATATCAAAACTGGCCACTGACTGGAGGAAACTCATTCAGATGAGCGAAAGTCTCGCTATCTGTTGAATGTATGTAACAAAATTATTTTTTTAATTCATTTTAATTTTTTGTTTAATCAATTTCACATTTTACATAATATTATATCTCTCCTCTGAAGGTTTCGTATCACTCTTTTGCCAAATTCTCTGAAGGTTCACACAAAGTCCAACAGATAGTGACTTGTTTGTGAAGTTCAGATTGGTGTAATTCACCACCTCAGAGGAGTTATCATTACAGTTTGGAATGGTTTAGCACGATGAACTACTTGAATTAAATGGCGAGAATGGGTGTGGCATTTTCAGATCGCGAAGTTCAGCCCGGCCAAATATTTGGACCATTTCAATTTTTAGAACAGCTTGTATTGTAGGTGAAGACTTTTTAAATGTCTCTGTATAACTTAGGTGGCCAATATGGTCAAAGATGTGGTTTGGTTTGTGGTCCCTTTTGTTTTCTAGATGTTTAAAATGATTCTACATCTGGGCTGATATCCTTAGATTTGTATTTTTTCAGAGGAGGTGGCATCATATGTTGCACAGCCATCCTCGTTGCTATCTTCATCCACCAGAACAACTTCTATTTTAGTTGACTATGGTACATTTGTTGCAGTTATCCACAGATAAACTGTATCTTGAGGAAACTCGAAATTTGCAGTCCAAGGTCAAGCTTTTTACTTCTTTGCCGAACCAGTACCTTCCTTCAAGAACTTGAGATATTCCACATACGTATCCATCAAATTTTTCCAATTGAGCTTAACAGCTTCACTTATAGAAAACAATATATGTAATTTTAGAAGAATGTAAACGATTAAAAAGTTTAAAAAATAGGTAATAACTAAGTACCACAATAATTTTTATTTATAATGTAAATGTTACGATAATTTATGCTGAAATAATAGCTTGTGTATTAAATTGTTCAACCTTTAATTATTGCTTGTTTCAGGTCTTTGGCTACAGCCGAATCCCATCACACTATTACTTTTCCTTCCATGCTGGACGTACTAATGTTTCCAACATAGTTAAAGAAGTATCTATGTAGATGTTCTTGACTACTCCAATGGAGATGTTTGGAGGAAATCTAAATTTAGTTTTAGAAAACGATGGAACCCAACTCTATCGGGAGCATAGATGGGAGACATATGGAAATTAAGTGGATCAAATTATTGTAAAGTTTTTTATTGTTCTCTTGGCTATAGTTGATCCTTTCTACAATTTTGTTGTTGTTGACATAGATAGTTATGGACAGTAAAGTGATAGTGCCACCATCAAGAATTCCTCTTTCTATCGTGATTTTATTGATAACAAAACTATTCTGCCTCCAAAAGTTATTGTTAATATAGAAGAAATAATGTACAATAAACGACATAACAGGGCTCGACATATCATTGAAAATTATATCCTTTGGCATTTTAACGAGAAGTGGCATATATTTTTTTAGGCGTATTGAGAGTGATAATGATACTACTGTACACATTGACAAAGCTGCTTTTTGCCTTCAAAATTTTATTAGAGCTAACACAGAAAATATCACTACCGATGAAATAGAATTAAGAGTAGACACAAGAAATCAACCCACCGATGCTTTCTCACCTATTGAGAGAAAAATCAAGTTATGCTACCCATGCTGTATGAAATAATTTCATTAATTACTTCAACTATTTGAATGGACCATGATGTCATTCTTGTACAAAACTTATATAATATTATCACAAAATTTATTCTATTATCATCATCGTCGTCGTCTTCGTCATCGTCGTCATCGTCATAGTCATCGTAATCATCATCATCATCACCATCATCATCATCATCATCATCATCATCATCATCATCATCATCATCATCATCATCATCATCATCATCATCATCATCATCATCATCATCATCATCATCATTATTATTATTATTATTATTATTATTATTAGTAGTAGTAGTAGTAGTAGTAGTAGTAGTAGTAGTAGTAGTAGTAGTAGTATTATTATTATTGTTATTATTATCGATATTATTATTATTATATGATTCTGTTTTGTATGAATTTGAAAATTAATAAATAAATACACTCTACCATGTTGCTTGCTTGCTGTTTAATTCTCTTTCCCCACAATACTCTCCATGCCTCTGCTTTCTTTACTACATCTTTGTAGTCAGAGTGATGAGCATCATATAAAATGCACTCTCGTACAATCTATTAATTTTTCCATCTCGTCAGCCAATCCAGTCTGTGCTAACCTTTTATAAAATCACAACTGCTCCTCTGTCCGCTACAAGCTAGACTGGTCCACCTTCTATTTGTCAGGATGATGAAATATCCCTGGTCCCAATGGTCACAGGTTCACGTCCGGTGGGGTTGAATGAGTTTTTAGGATGGAAAAATCTAAGGGGCTAGTTCTCTGGGAGTAGATTTCAGCTGTGGGTCCCGAGTCAGAAACTTTTCAGGTTCGTAAAGTAACTCTTTGCCTGAATAAAGAGGCCTCTAAGGAAAATTGTCCTACTATCATTCTAGTAATACCTTAGTTGCCTATTAGATGTCTCTTTGTTCGGTATGTTGTCTGCATATCATTTATGACATCTGCAGGGAAATAAGCATAAGTAAATTAACTTGGTCTAGTAACTTCTAACAAAGGAGAAGCTAAGTTCCATCATTGGACTGTTATGCTCTTGCAGATAGATAGATAGATTGATAAAGGGAATCTTAAGATATACAAAGTCCACGGTGGATGGGCGACTCAATCCGTGCAGTCTGCCTTCTATGATGATCTTCTAGAAGATTTCCGGGATGTTGGCCGTGGTCTTGAGGCTTGTAGTTCCCCGGAAATCTTCTACAAGATCATCATAATAACTCCGGCCGTCAATATACTAGTCTGCCTTCTGTTTGACCGAGTCTTTAGAGTATGCATTTTGTGAGAACTGCTTATTGATGGTACTTCAGTAATGCATTAAAACAAATTGCTCAAAGTCTAGAATGAAAACACTTCTTCACTTAGCACCCCAGCCAATTGTCGGTGGCTTCAAGGATTCAGATTATCAATCCTGCAATATCTGAAACATATATTTCTGAACATTAGTTCCTTATTCTCAATCCTAGTTCCTTATTCTCAATCCTGCAATACCTGAAACATGTATTTCTGAACATTAGTTCCTTATTCTCAATCCTGCAATACCTGAAACATGTATTTCTGACACATTAGTTCCTTATTCTCAATCCTGCAATACCTGAAACATGTATTTCTGAACATTAGTTCCTTATCTCATAATACTCTGTGTTACCATCTGTATAATTGTTCAATCTGAACCACCTATGTATATTTAGAAAGTTGTATCAAATAAACTTACTTATTATTACCGCATATCCAGGCTATTGTAATGAGAGAATTGACTGCTGCATCAGCAGGGATCACTTGAGCAACAGAGTTAGGACTGCACATCATGCTTCGAATTACACCTTTCCCGCCACCAACCAGCAAACCAATAGGCCCATTCAAAGTGTCAACCCAGCCTGGCATTGGTTCCAGGTATGTTGGTGTCACTAAACAAACAAATTATCCATACTCAATAAAATATTACTTTGTTTTTAAAACATTAAGAAAATTATTTATCATAAGTAATGCCACGAGTGGTTTCCAAATTCACGACTCACGAAGTGAGGAGTGAATTTATCTAGAGAATTTGGAAATGAAGAGTGGCATTTGTTAGGACTATTTAATGAATAAAATTAAGCTCTTTACTAAAAAATAATTATTTGAATATAATTACCGGTGTTTTAAAATGTTTATATAGTTAATGTAAACGGCGATGTTTGAAAACAAATTAGAAATGTGAGGTTATGTATATTCACTGCAACTCGATCATATTATTTATTGCCAAATAGGATCGCAATATTGTAAGAATGCACTCTAAGGGAGAAATAATGAAACACATAAAACTATTATAATCAACATTCTAGGTTAATCATTTATATTTTGAATAAACAACTCAGTAAAATCACTGAATCTATTCATTATTTACTATATTCAATGTATTTGTTGGAGAAAAATAATGGTCTAACCTGTTCAGAATATTAAAAAGGGAGGAGCTTTCTTTGTCACAAAATCAGGAGCTGATAAAGAGAAATCGATAAAGAGCTAGGTGAAACACGACGGTCATTGGTGTAAAACAAAATTCATTGAAACGTGATTGGTCATTGACTTCCATTTGCGACATGAGTTAAATAGTCTTGTATAATTCATTGGACCACAAAAGGAGGGAGCAGGAGTCGATATCCAGGGCCGACAACTTAAAGATAATCAGTCTATACCTATTGAAGAAAGAGCAAAGATGCTTTTAAACATGTCTTACAAGAAAGAATGAAATAAAATATGAGGTAGGATTAATGCAGACGTAACTTTTATTAAGTATTCCACAAATTATGCAGCATAGATGTGTATACGGTAGTGAATTTTATAATTTTCTTTATCATAAGTAATGCCACGAGTGATTTGCAATTTATCTAGAGAATTTGGAAATCAAGAGTGGCATTTGTTAGGACTATCTAAGGAATAAAATTAAGCTATTTACTCACAAATCATTGTTTAACTATATTTGTTTTAAAATATTTATATATTTAATGTAAACGGCAATGTTTGAAAACAAATCAGAAATGTGAGGTTATGTTCATTCACTGCTGCTTGATCATATTATTTATTGCCAAATAAGATCGCAATATTGTAATGCTACGGTTTATTATACAGCGTGTCGCGCCAGACGTGACGCGAATTCGCGTTTCGCTCGGCGTGATGCTGGTTTAGCATGGAGCGCATACGTTACAGCGCATATGTTTATGGAATTGTCGCCAGATAGGAAAACATATATGGAAAATCAAAATGACCAACGTTCATAATAAATTTCCAAATGTGTTTACCAAAATTAATGTATACAAACCTGTCCCTGCATAACCTAATGAAATAAATTACATACATACTATTTAGTAAACTGTAAACTAATCTGATGTACACTAAACTGACCCATCGGAACCTAACAAAAATGAAGTGATTGAACATTTATTTATTAAAATATGGTTTGGAATTAAATGCAAATGTTGGTCATTCACACATATGTCCTGCCATCTGGTGGATTTAATTTTATGAGCGTTCACGTATGCCAACTTCAATTCTAATAAACAACTTTGAAAATAAATTGAGAGGAAAAGTCATAATTTGTGTACATAGATAAACATATTAAAATTCTTCATTAAAAAAGTTTCAAGTGTCGTTGCAAAACGATTAAAATAGTTCGAAATATTAGTAAAGACAGAAAAAGTACCTAGAGCAACAGCATCATATGAAAGTTGTATGGAAAATTATAGAATAAGTTATTCTTTAGTTCTTAAATAAACATATGGTTGATGAATATACCAAATTTTAGAATTCTTCAGATTTTCGCCTGAGCAATTTTATCAGGTTTTGAATTTAATAGAAAACGAAATTTATGCACATCCATATCCTCCAGATACAATATTTACAGCTTTTATTTATCTCTTAACTAAGTTCAAGCCACAATAACTTTTTTCTGTACATCTCTGTACTCCTTCATGCTCATATTGTATAAAACATGTATAGAACTCGATGATTTGCAACAAAACTATCTAACTTTCGCCGTTAAAATTGGAAAGTTTTAAAACAAGTACTGCATTTGCGACATTTTGTTATAAAATCTTAGTTTGTTTTTAGCAATTACACCAATCAGTACGGGTAATATCTTCTATATTCTTTGTTTGCGCTGGCAAATTGCGTCCTGGATTCAAGAGATTCCAAAACACGACGCGACATGTCAGCGCAAATTTTTTTGCGCCAGCAATTTGCGTTGTAGATAAACCACTTCCATTTAAATACATGGGGAGCAATTTTTGCGCTGGCGCGTTGCGTCGTAGATTAACCACAGCATTAGAGTGCACCCAAGTGGAGAAATAATTAAACACATCAAACTATATATCATAATCAGCATTACGGGTTATTCATTTATTCTTTAGTAAACAACTCAGTAAAATCAAGGAATCTTTTCATTATTTGCTGTATTCAATGTATTTGTTAGAGAAAAATAATACTTTGACCTGTTCAGAACATTAAAAAGGAGGAGCTTTCTTTATCACAAAAACAGGAGCTGATAAAGAGAAATCGATAAAGAACGAGGTGAAACACGACTGTCATTGGTTGTAAAACAACATTCATTGAAACGTGATTGGTCATCGACTAGCATTTGTGGCCTGAGTTAAATAGTCATCATAAATCACTAAGCTTTGATTCAAAGTTGAGCATAAAAGGTAAAAGGGCTATTTTTTCTCAGAAGACTCTTATTTCAGGATTGAGGTTTTCTAATATGCCACATTATGATTTTTATGTGTTGTAAATCCACAATTTTGATCAGGTTTGAATTTTGATCCAGAGGCACACAAGATAAAAACTAGGCGATTGGAATGACCTAGAATATTTGATGAAACATGATACTAAATAAGAAATTGTGAATAATGATTATGAAATCACTCTGTTCCACTAGTTTG
Organism: Diploptera punctata; assembly: GCA_030220185.1. Classification (NCBI taxonomy): domain Eukaryota; kingdom Metazoa; phylum Arthropoda; class Insecta; order Blattodea; family Blaberidae; genus Diploptera; species Diploptera punctata. The sequence continues at coordinate 133,701 of JASPKZ010007188.1, read as the reverse complement.
TTGTGAATTTAAAATATGTGTATAGAAAAGGTAGATAGATGACTCCATCATTATTTAACTTTTACAGGAATTAATCACTATAAGGTTTAATTTATAGTAAAATAAAATGTTTCTTACCTCTCCTTATGCAAATCTTCTAAGTAGATCGCGATTTCGAGACCATAACGGTCTCATCTTCAGTACTATTTTGGCGACTGATGTTATGTCGATCGGAAGAAACTCTTATTTTTCCCTCTGTTGGTGGGCCGATGAACCTCTGGATCAGGTCAGAATTTGTGGGAATTTCGAAGTTCATAAGTTTTCCTTTGTTTTTCTGAATGTGGAGTTCCGTGAGTTCCTTTTGTTTGTCTATTTGTTTAATTAGACTGGCTTTTGATTCAATTAAATGTTTTTCGGACCAAGCATGAACAGCTACTGCTGACTTTTCCACTTCTCCATTTTTGACGTTTTTAAAATGTTCCTTCGCCCTTGTTTTCAAATTTCTTTTTGTAAGAAATTGGGCTTTATATTGGTAGATTGGCCATTTGCATTATAAAAATTACAGTTAATATAATTATATTAATTATCTTGTTCTAATATTTAATTCATTATTGATCTGACAACCATTTTTTTCAATATCCTGCATATTGTTTTCTTATTTAAAGTTATTTAAATTCATCTGCTCATTATATTATGACTTATAATAATTTGGGTATGGATAATTTTGCATAAATCTTTTGGTAAGCTTTCGATTTAAAAAAAAATTAAACTATAAATCTGATTAGGCCTTTACAATTATTGGTAAGCATGTTCCAATGAGTTACCCATTTAATTTTTTTGTAGATTTATATTTATCAGTACTGGTACATAAAAAATCACTGTAATAGATAATGACTTCATGGAAACACATTTAAAATTAATAAACCATCTAATAATTTTAATTTCCTCCTCAGAAATATTATTTAATCACAGTGTTAACTTACCAATAGAAGGTCTGGTGATACAGACAGGAAGCTTGTCTTTGTATTCATACACTAGGTATTCTGCTAGTCGCTTGGAGTAAGTGTAACAGTTAGGATGAGGTCCGAGCAACCTAACAAATAAATCATAATATAATGATAGATCAATGATAAAATGTAATAATGAGTCAAAAGAGCAATAATTAGTTTCATCAAATGATTTACAGCAAAATTTTCCACTATATTTTGATATCTTGTATCTCCAGATGAATATGAGGAGACTTACAAGCTCTTTCCTAGTACTAAGATTTCCTTTGTTCAGTTCATTGTGGGAAGGATTTTTATGCCTGAAAAGTCTTAGAACTTATCCAGCGAACATGACATCACAATGTTAGCTTTCATTTTAGTGAATATTTTGAGTCATAAGAAACTGCTGACTATAATTGAATGTCAACCATTCATGATGACATTAAGTATGGGTTTGCTATCTTGAAAGACAAGAGGATTGATCTAATTTTTAAAAAAATAGCTACGTTTTACAGGATTGACTTTATAATTTAATTATTTTAAGTGGTTTATGCCGCCTATTTATTAATTTAATGATTCATGTGTGTATGTTGTCCTTCACCTCCTCTTTGAGGCATGAGCTGGTGCCACTACATCCATGTTTGTTTCTTTATATGTTTGTTGGGATTGGTAAATTTATGAACTATAAATTACATGGTACACAAATTATTAAATTATTTAAACAAAAATTAATAGGAAGTTACAATATGAGATATTTTTTACACCTCACTTCTTATTAGAGTATCAAATGATTACTACCCTTGTTCATTCTTTTGTAATATTCAGTAATAATTTGTGATGAAATTTTATAAGAAAAAATCAGTGAGGTTTAATTTTGGATTTAAATTAAAATATTTTATACCTCACCTCATATCTGGTCTTCTAATTATACCGGTTTTGAAGCCTGGGCATTTTCTTTTTTAGTATTTTCTTGTCAACTGATGTTATGTCAATCAGGAGAACTGCTTCTTCCTCCCTCTGTTGGTGGACCAATGAGCCTTGGATCAAATTAGAATCAGCGGGAGCTTTGAAGTTTATAAGTTTTTCTTTGTTGTTTTTTTTTTCCAAACCTTGAGTTTTTTTATTTGATTTAATTACAACATTTAATACAAAAGTCAGTCTAATTAAACAAATTGAAAAACAAAAAGAACTCACTGTTTGTGAAAAAAATCTACTTAAAAAAAAGAAAGAAAAACTTATGAACTTCAAAATTCCCACTGATTCTGATTTGATCCAGAGGTTCATCGGTCTACCAATGAAGGGAAGAAGAAACGGCACTCTTGATCGACATAACATCAGTTGACAAGAAATTACTGAAGATGAAGCTGCCCAGGCTTTCAAACCGATATAATTAGAAGACTGGATATGAAGTGTGGTATAAAATATTTTAATTTAAATCTTAATAATTTATGATTTTAACTACCTGGGTGTGATCATTTCTATAGTTTCATCATCCATCCACTCCATTGCATGTATAATATCATGTGGATTATGTGGAGGAGGATATACTTTCTCTTCCATGACATCATGATCGCAATGACAGAATGCTGTTGATAGATGTATAAATACCTGAAAAATCCAAATCACAAATCTTATATACTTATATTTAGAATACTTTCTTTAAGAAGTTGATATTTTAATATATTTATTGAGAATTATTTGTGTTCTTTCAAAATTGGCTATCCATTTTGATGAAAGAAAATAAGTCAAAAAGCAAATTATAATTTTTAATTCCTATACAAGAACATTTGTTTTAAATTGTTTTGAATTAGCAACTGTAAATTGCAGTAAAATTCTTTTTCTATAAACCATTATATCATGTACATTTTGTAAATAATTAAAAATAGCCAGTATTTCAAGGGATTCTTTATTTTCTTGATAAAGACAAAATGGTAATATTCAGTAAACTATAGTAATATACTCATATAGGAACATTACACCTTATGTCAGTGTCAAATTTTTTTAATAATTAACAATTAATTTCATAAAAATGTTTGACTGTTGGCATATTAACTATGATATTAGTTTAACATAATTGAACAGGTGAAAACTATACTGGTATAAGTGACATTTTGTAAAAATTGAGTTAAGTGTAATTATCGTGTGTTTTTGAGTCGTACTTTCGAAGGACAGAGAGATTCAAGTATATGCTGTCACTGCTGTTATCTGGTGACAGATGAATACAACTGTTTTCATTGGTTTGATACTTACAACAAATGTTTAAACTCATTTTTCTCTGAATGATCTAAATGTATAACATTATGGTTTTCATTCATTCAATTAAATGGAAAGTATATACTGTGGATTCATACTTACTCTGAGATTTCATGAAGAAAATACAGTACATGGTTAAATATAAATCAATGCCACAACATAATACATAATTTCAGATCTATTTTAAGCATTCTTTAAGGTAAAGAGATACTATGGTGATTACAGAATCCTTAAATAAATTTATGATGGAAGATCAATATTTTTACAATGAAAATGTAATGTTTTGTATAAACTACATAAATTATGTGATTTAATCAAGAATAGATACAGTTACTTATTTACATTAATGTATTTCCCTTTTGATAACATGACTGGAAATTTTGTAAAAGAGATTAGATTTATATACCCTCTATCAGAGAAACGTCTTTATATATATATATATATATATATATATATGAAAAGAAAAATGAATGCTTGAGGTGGGATTTGAACCCGAGTCTCTAAACTCTGTACATTTAGCGCTCTAACCAACTGAGCTACCCAAGAATTCCAACACAAACATACATTTTTCTTATACATGTAGTATTCTCAATTCACACAAGAGGTAGCGGAAATTTGTTCCAACTGACATCTAGTGGCTAACATAACAGTTAAGCAAATTTTTAAAGATAATATTTACTTTATAGCAGTAACGCTTGTGTATATATATATTATATATATATATATATATATAATATATATATTTTTGACATTTGGCAATGAAGGCAAATATGATATGAAAATTTGCTTAACTGTTATGTTAGCCACTAGATGTCAGTTGGAACAAATTTCCGCTACCTCTTGTGTGAATTGAGAATACTACATGTATAAGAAAAATGTATGTTTGTGTTGGAATTCTTGGGTAGCTCAGTTGGTTAGAGCGCTAAACGTACAGAGTTTAGAGACACGGGTTCAAATCCCGACTCAAGCATTCATTTTTCTTTTCATATCATATTTGCCTTCATTGCCAAATGTCAAAAATATATTTATAACATCTATATATATATATTTACACCATATTTAAAAAATACTTGATCAGTTACAAAACATTATTGCAAATAAAGTATTTAAGCTATATTAATGAAACCAGTTCAGAATGAAAGAGGGACTCAGTTTCTCGGTGTTTATATTTTGTTAAGCGAGTTCACAGTCTTACCACTAAGAGTGCAATGTTTTCATTTCAATTCTCATTGTCACTGTTACTCTCATTGCAATGGCTGGTACACACATTGATAAATATTTCTACTTTAGAAGTTTCACAGTAGGAGGTCAGTGGATACTGTCCAATGTGAATTTAGTAGAAAGTTTGAAAAGAATCTATCTTCTAAAAATTCAATTTGCTATTGGTACACACATTTTACAGGCAGTCTGTGTAAAGATTAACTTCAGTGAACGACAAGGAACAATTGCAGGCAACTTTTGTATGAAGTCCACAGAAGTCAACAAAGACTGAATATGTCAATAACAACAGTGATCTCCTTAATCACTTGTTCTTCAAATCTTACCATGTTAAAATGTACTGACAATTATCCCATGATGATCACAGGCATCAATTTTTTTACAGTTTCAAGAAATATTATCGGCAGATGAAGAATTTCCACAGAAGATAAATTTTAGTAATGAAGCTACTTTTCATGTCAGTGGTAAACCGCCACAATGTCAGAGTATGGGGAGGTGAAATCCCACATGTTGTAGTGGAGCACAAGTGTGATTCAACAAAATGTAATGTGTTCTGTGACATCTCACCAGAAAGAGTGTTGGGACCACTCTTTTTAATGAAATAACAGTAACTGGGATTGTGTATCTGGCCATGCTACAACAGTGGCTTATGCCTCAGTTGCCAGAAACCAAAATTATGTGTTTTAACAAAATTATTGCTCCATTTATTTCCATAAAGAAGTTTGTCTCAACTTAAACACTGTGCTGCCAAGACAGTAAATGGGATATGCATCTGAAATGACCAGAACCTGTTGCTGTGGTCCCCAAGACTACCAGACCTCACACCATGTTTCTTCCCATGGGGTTACATCAAAGACACTGATTACATCTACTGATACCGTGTGGTATTGCAGATATAAGGGAACATATCATTGCATGGTAAACACAATTGACAGCTCCTTTTTGATGCGAGTTTGGCAAGAACTATCATGTGAATGTGTGCTGTGTCAGCCATGGTACCCATATTAAACATTTGTACATGTAGATGTTAACACATTGAACCGAAAGTGCTATTTCGGTTCGTTACATCAGTGCTGTATCCTCCCTCCATAGTGAAATTCGTGAACTATGCTAATTTCCTTCCTCTTTGTATCTACTCCCACTCTCCTCTCTACCCTTCCCTTTGCTCTGTTTGTAGTGCGCAACTTCCCCTTCTACCTCGGAACGCTCAACTAGGCTACACACATAGTGAACACTATCATTCGATCGCAGATTTTCGTTGGAACATTGGTTTGTCGTCTGGAGGACGCGAACTGCGTATTTTGGGTTTTGGTCCGGCAAGCCAGGGTAAAGCACCCTCGGCAGGACTAAAAGTATGTGCGAGAGGTTGATTGTGTAAATTATGTTATTTTTCGTATTATTTATTTTTTGTCCTTTAATTCTTGAATGATCAAGTCATGTATTTTTTAATTTCACTTGTTCAAACTTCAGACGTGCAATTTAACATTAAATATCATTTTAAGTAAATATCAATGTTTGATTATAGTATGTTAGCTACGATACAGCTGTCTTACATAATTCCTGTACATAAGCTTGCTCAAAAGTTATATGAGCTCCTTTTTCCCGTCTAGCTTTCATGGTTGATAATAGTACATTCAGGTTAACTAAGCATCATAAATTACTACAGTGTGTTTTAAGAATTATTATTGATTAATGTTTATGAATTTGGATAGGAAGGATGAATCGATATTTGCCTCTCATGGGCCCGGGCAAAGGATTTATGAATAGTACTGATAGTTATGAACTCTATTCTCATATATTAGATCGTAACACGGCAGCGCAAATTGGTTGCAGTTCGCATGGTTTAGTAATTTTTGGTAACCAGGCAGTGAGGAGGTAGCAACGCGGCGCAACATTGGTGACGGGCCACGGAGATCTCTATGTTTAAATGTCCAGCGCTAGATGACCGGTCACGGTATGCAATTTTGTTTTTTACCGTTGTGAAATACATTTTAGTTATATTTGTACCCCTATTTCTCTTTAATGAAATTTCCATATTTACAGAAAGGGTAGTTTACAGTTTCAAGACAGACGGCTGGTGAAATATGGACTTTTAGTACGGGTAGTTAGGCGATTACGGGATACATATGTAACCTGTAAATATATGTTGCAGACCCGAATTTATATCTGTGGCATCATGTCTACCAGGATAATTATTATAATAGTGTGGCTATAGCTGAAAATTTGCTCGACAGAAAGAAGAGAGTTTGTGGAACAATACGGATTAACAGGGGGCTTCAAAAATCATTTGTGGAAGCAGGAAATAAATTCAAACCAGGAGAAAGTGTATTTTGTAGTAAGGGCGAAGTTTTGCTTTAAACATGGAGAGATAAAAGAGACGTAAGAATGGTTAACACATTGCATCAGGGAACACGAGAGTGGGAGGGGTAAAGTTGTAAAAAATGCCCTATTGAATACTTCAATATAACAAGTATGTGAATGGCGTGGACAGGGCTGACCAGTACCTATCACAAATACCACTCTTGTTTCACCACAGAAAAACAGTGAAATGTAGCCAGAAAGTTGTACTGTGACTTTTGAATTGTGCACTCTTTAATGCTTTCAGGGTCTATAAATTCCAAAGTCTTAACAACAACATGTCAAACAGTTTTTTTTTTTTTGCTTGAAACATTCTCTTGTTGGGCAGTCGTGAAATTAGGAACAGATGACAGGGAAGAGGAAGAAAGACATAGATAAAACAAGACCCACCAGATAGGATGTTAGGAGACATGATGACAAATAAATTAACACCAATTGTGACTGGAAAGAAAAAATACCCCTCCAAAACTTGCTGCATTTGTAGTGAACACAAGAAAATAAATTCGCTACATATGCTCCTTTTGCCCTGTGTCTTTACATAAAGGGGATTGTTTCCAACCCTCAATTTCTACTAGAAGGTCTGGTAAGAACACTAATAAAGAATTACTTATGTATTATTGTTATTGACTGTAAATATATTGATGTAAAGCCACACTGTGCTAGCGCGGTTTAAAATTTAAAAGTCCATCCCACTGAGAGAAATGTCCGGTCAAGCAGGGGTGGGTGGAAGGCACAACTGTCGGTCACCAATGTGTTAAAGAGAAGCCTAGTCACACAGACTATGTGGGCAACCTAAGATTTACAAAGAGAATACACCTTAAAGATTGATGGTTAGTGCCAAAAGATCACCAGCTTATAGCCTGGCCAGATATTTGTCCACTTTTCTAAACACCATATGGCCAACAGTTTTATACATATGTCAAAGACTCAACATACTTCTAGGAAAAACTAAAACAGATACTGAAGATGTAATGGTTATTTTTGACGTGAACTCTCTATTTATCAAAGTTCCAGTAAAGGAGACTCTTAACCTCATTGCTGCTAAGTTTCCTCAGAATATTACAAATCTGACTACCATCACTGACTAACCACCAGTTACTTCTTATTCAATAACAACTTCTATGAATGAATAGATGGGCAGGCCCTTGAGGCCAGAAGTTGCAAATTTCTTCATGGAAAATTTTGAAAAACATGTCTGGATACAACTCTCTTTAAATCCAAGATACTGTTTCATTATGTAGATGGCATCATTATAGTTTGGAACCATGGGAAACATAAGCTAGGAGGAATTTATTCTACACATCAACAACATAAACTCCAATATGCAGTTCACCGTAGAAAAAGCAACTGACAGAAGCATAATATTTCTAGACATGCAGATCAGAACAGAAAGTAACAGCAATATTTCTCACTCCATATTCACAACACTGACTAATACAGACAGATATCTATAAAATAACTTCTAATCATCACCCAAAACACAAACTTGGAATTATCAAATCCTTGACAGATCAAGCAAAGAAACTGTGACCCTGATTTATTAAATCCTGAGCTTCAATGTCTCCATACAGTCTTTATAGTCAATGGATACACAAAAATAGAAATCACCTGAGTTATGATAATAACTGAAATAAGGAAGAAGAAAAAACTTTAACTACGATATTCCTATCATACATTAGAATGTAACTGAACATTTTGGAAAACTGTTAAGAAAAGAAAACATAAAATCAATATACAGGCCTAAAAAAAAAATCAAAAACCTCCTCAGACCAGTGGATTATTGAGGAGTAATCAAAATCTCACAAATCAATAGGAATATCCAGGATTCCATCCAGTTGCAGCCATGTATACATAGGTCTACCAAACACAGCAAAACAATCAGGTTCAAGGAATATCAAAGATACAGCTGTCTAAAGCAAGTGGATAACTTGGGAGTAGCAGAACATTAGATACTAATAGTCATATAATACAAGAACACAGACATACTACTCGTATTTTACCTATCTACAGCGAGAAGCCATTGAGGTATTTGAATATGGAAATGGTTTTAACAAAAAGAAAGAATTACTTATAGCAAAAAAAAGTATGGATATTAGCTCTAAAAAAATCAGATATAAATCCCAACAACAGTAACAGCCTGCTATACAATCAGACAGCAACCACATTGGTTTAGTGGAAGACCATGCTGCTGACCAATCAGCAGTCAGATACAACTTATGACAGAATAGACCGTGCAGAAAACACACCATGGGAAACAGTATAAGGGAAGCAGTTAACAAAATAACCAGTCTCAAGCCAACACTTGAAGATGCCAGACGCAGTCTCTGACAAAATGTCAGGGTATTCTAAGCCCTATGACCACAGTCAACAAGCTCTAAAAGTCTACAGATCATAAAATTAAAGAAAACTGTTAGAGTTCCTCTTTCATTCTGAACTGGTTTCATTAATGTAACTTAAATATTTGTAATAATGTTTTATAACAGCTCAAATCTTATTGAAATGCGGTGTACATATATACAACATGAAAAGAAAAATAAATGCCTGAGTCGGGATTTGAACCCGAGTCTCTAAACTCTGTATGTTTAGCGCTCTAACCATCTATGCATATATACACTGGACTAGCATCTGAAGTGAGAATGAAACTAAATATTTGGTGGCAAAATTCCATGACAGATAAGATTATCATGATGATGATGATGATGACAATGAAGTTCTTTTATTTATTATCCTTAAATTATTTTTTAGGTGACATGATGTATGGCATACATTTTATCACATGTGTATCATTCTATCTCATGTTATTTTCCTGCCTTCATTTCTGCACCTTATATATATTGAATGAAGTAGATACCAATAAACAATTGGAACTGGTCTCCTTCTGAAATTGAGAATGCTTGTAAAATTGTCATTTGCAAATTCACATTTTTCACTACATAGCTATTCTTCACCAAATTTTTATATATAGCCGTTATTGTTTAACATACGTACTAAGTTAATGTGATTATGTAATTTAAAAATATTAAAATATTTAATAATAGATGAAATGAATAGTAATGAAAGTTAAAAAAAACTGAGAAAGATACAATATTTTCAAGGAGGATAAACACACCTATAAATACTATCTACAAACGGAAGAATTTTTAATCAAGACTAAAAGCTCAAGATTAAAGAAAGTACCATTATAGGACTACAGTAGTACTTGTTTCATATCTAAACTTACATTCAATTTTCATACAAGGAAATGACCAGATATAAATTTTATAAAGGCAATTGTGAAGTATAGCTGCTAGACAAAGATACCAAAACATTTGTTGTAACTTTTGTTACTATTATTGTTTAATTTTATTCTGAGATGCTTGAAAACCTTAGATCATACCATGTTTTTAAATTTTGGATGTGTTTATATCTATATCTGATTTAGTGTAGAATTAAGTTTCATACATGATAATTTCGCTGACTATTTAACTCATAGACTGATAATTTTGCTTCTTCCTGTTGATAATCTTGCCTCTTCCTGTTGATAATTTTGCCACTTCCTGTTCGTAATGAGAGATATCTCTGCAAATTAACTTCTTTGACAAGGATATCAATTGAAAAATGTATGATTGATATGGTACAGCAAGAAGTGCCAAAATAAAACAACTTCAAAAACTACCAAAAAAAATGTTAATTCTGTTGTTCTAGAAAAATTATTAAATGTTTTTCAATGAATCTGCATTATTGTTAATAGTTATTTCTCATACAATCATCTGTTATTGATTTTTCCCAAGCTCATAGAGATTTAACAGTAAAGATATACTATTTGTAACTATACAGCTGGTTTAGAAATCACCCTAAAGTAAGATCGGAATACATAATCTCACATTTGGTAAATATTAAACATGGTGACCACAAGGTGCCCAAGCTGAGCAAAACATTTCTTCCACTTACTTGTGTTTTGCACTCTTTTAACTTTACTATCTAACCTCTCTTGGTTAACTCTTCTTTTTTCGACCCCGACACTATTAGGGCATCCGAGGGCTAGGGAGTCTTTCTTTTCTTCCATTTCTTCTTTCTTTTATTTTCTTTTCTTCTCCAGAAAAGCCTGACCAGAGGCTATAAGATGGCAGCCCCATCACTGGTCTTGCCTTCCTTTGGCTAGCAACCAATCGAGGGGACTATTATTATTCTTTCAAGTCTTATACGAGAATTTCCCAGAATCACTGGGCCGTCCTATGAAACGCTGGAGGGAAAATTATCTATAGGAACGTAACAGGCCTTGGCCTAATACTTGGAAAGAAGAAGAAGAAGATAATTACTTTTAGCTTCAGGTGTTGTATTATTCGCTAATAGTCACTCCAAATCTAATGCAAGGTTGAGTTTTTCATTAGATAAAATCACAACCTCTTTGCAGATTACTGTTGATAATTTTTAATTAATTATGAAATGATGGTAATGATAAAATGGAACATGATAATGAATATTTAACCCAGTATTTGCCTTGGTAACTGAGAAAAATCATGAAAACTCTCAGATAAGTTAGCAGATTAATAAATTAATGAGTCATTTTAACATCTTACCTCATATTTCATGTTTTATCAAACACGGTAACCATAGTTTTCAAATGAATGACAAGATCATTTGAAAACTACAGTTACCGTGTTTGATAAAACATGAAATATGAGGTAAGATGTTAAAATGACTCATTAATTTATTAATTAAGAACCTCATAATGTGTTTCCCAATTTTAACTTTGAATAAGTTAGCAGATCTTATCTCCTCTCTAATACCTTCTAATATTTTCTTCGAACCTTTTTTCCCAATCACATTATAATGTTAATTATGCATTTTAACATAATCAATGCAAAATCAAATATATGGAAAACTGTATTTTGAATCTGTTTAGGGACATTCAAATGGTTCTTTGATATACCATGATCATTATAGAAGTACAATTTCGTGATATTGATACTTTACCTATATATTTTCCTTCAGCAAGCTACTTTTATAAAACTTTCTACATATTAAGTCAATATTCCATGGTCAAATTTGTCTTGTATTAAAAAAAAAAATGTTATTATAAATTTATAAGGAGGATTAATAATACAGTCTTATTATGAATGTTTTGGACTGGCTTTGTTTCTAATGTGTGTGATCATAACAGAAATATATATATTTTTAAATAATATTAAGCAGTATAATTAGTATAAACATTACTTAAATTCCAGCTGAAAGGAAAATTAACTGCAAGATGGTTTCATGTCCTGAAATAATAACAAAAATTTTCACTGCTACAATTTTTAAAAAATTTCATATGCATGAGATATTATAGGATTTCACTTGATTTTTGAAAATAAAATAGACAGAATATTTCAGGATCATTTGAGCTTATTTTTTAAAAGATATTTCTAAATGTTTAATTAATGTAATTAATAATAAAATTAATTAAAAATATCAGTGCATTCAGCACTTCTTGATGAATGAAAATGTTTAGTATAATTGAAATTTTATTTTTTTTGTTTTTGTGGTAAAAATTTCATAATTTAAATAAACTAGTAATTTTTGACAACAAATTGACATTGGTCTGTTAAATTATGTTTTATATGTTAGAAAGAACAAAATTTATTGGATGTTATAAATAATAATTGAATCTGCGGTACCTTTAACTCTTTCATTTCTAAACAGAAATCTAAAACAAATTTTGTAGATAATGTGTTATTGATGATGGCAGCTTTCATGCCAGCTTCCAGTCGAAGTGAAGCAGCCATGTGGAACACAATCGTAACTTCAGAAATGAGCTGTTTCTTCTGTTCTTTACTAAGACCCAGATCAGGCTTTGTTATATCACCTTCTATGGCTATTATCTTCTTCAGAACATCTGGATTATTCTTCATAAGAGTTTCAAATAACTGCAAATTAAACATTAAACTTTAAAATAATATTATTCTCTTACATCAATCAATTTCAATTCGGGCATATTCTTTCACTATCTTTGTATAAAAAATAATTCACATAGGTACCATTAACATTTACATTGAACATTTTAATGAAGTTGCGGAAGAATTAGGTGACCAGTATTCATTTAAAATTTTGTGTTGTGTTATTCTCAATTTAGAAAATCTTTTTACATTGGGGCTGAAATTAAATTTAGAATATACAGGTTTCAAAAAAAGTTTTACACAGATGGCTCTCGAGCATCGTCTATGGATGAAACATCAATATTTATTGGTAGTGGTCTAGTTGTATATTCATTGAATACTGAAATAACTAATAAACAATTTAAACTTCCAGCTATTTCTACAGTTTTCCAAGCAGAGCTCTTGGATGTGCAGAGGAATATTAATCATATGAGTAACATATGCATTTTTCGTGATTCACAATCAGCACTGATGGCTGTTAATGATATATTTACTTTGAACCATTCAACAGTTGAAATTCGTCAGAGCATATCTAATAATGATAAACATATATGCTTAGTGTAGGTTTGTGGACATGTAGGAAATAAAGGAAATGAGAGTCAATGAATTTGCTAAGATTGCTGCATCATCTGATAATGAATTTGAAAATATAAGATGCCCTGTTTCTTATTTTAAAAAAATGAAAATTGAACTCTTGGTCTACTCTTTGGAAAAGTAGTGTCAATAGTGCAGTAACAAGAAATGTATTTTCCTACAATTCAAGATAGATATATCAGTGAAACATTAAGATATATCTTTTGTATTAACATAATTTATGTCTAGAAATGGAAAGTTTAAATCTTATCTAAAAAGGTTACATATTCCATCTCAAAATGAATATATCTGCTCCTGTGTTAATGATGAACAAACTGTTGAACACCTTATTTTAGACTGTCCTTCTTCTGGATATAAGCAATACATTCTAGATGTTCATTTTATTGAATGTAATCAAGTATTACATAATCCAACAATTGGTATTTTAAAAATGAAATCTTGTTACACAGCATTTAAAACATTTATAATTTTTTTTTACCACATTGTAATTAATCTTTATTACTTCTTACTTTATACTTTTTAATTGTATTAGTTCTTGTTTTGTTCAATTGTTGTTTTTGTTCATTTAAAATTTGTAATTTTGTGTATTTCTTTTATACAGGGTGGACCGCTCGAATGGACCTAATTTCAATTGCTTGTTACTGGCAAACGGTTGAAGATAGAAACTTAAAACAACGTTCATAGTACAGAAAAACTCACCAAGTTTCGAATCCTGTCGGTAGATGGCACAAAGATACGTTTCTCGTTCTTAGATTTAATTGTTTGTGAAAATGGCGACTCCGCAGATGAAAGCGCAAGCTGTTTTGTGGTATGCGGAGTTTAAATCAATCATTAGAGTTCAAAGGGAGTTCCGGCGTGTGTTTAACCGTGATGCTCCAACTGCTAGAAGCATAAAGAAGTGGCGTGATACATTATTAGCTACAGGATCTGTGTTGAAGAAGCATGGTGGTGGTCGCAGAGCATCCGATGAAATGGTAGCAAATGTTCAAGCCGCATTTGAGCGAAGCCCCCGGAAGTCATTAAGAAGAGCTTCGCGGGAACTTCAAATACCAAAATCGACATTACAACGGATTGTCCACAAACGCCTCAAACTGCACGCATATAAAGTGCAGTTAGTGCAACGTCTGGAGCCGAATGACATGCCGAAACGAGTGGAATTCGCCAATACGATGCTGGACCGTCTCGGCGCTGATCCTGACTTCATGACCAAGATTTTCTTCTCGGACGAAGCCACTTTCCATTTGTCAGGCAAGGTAAACCGGCATAATGTGCGGATCTGGGGATCGGAGAATCCTCACGCTATTCAAGAGCATGTTCGTGATAGTCCGAAGATGAATGTTTGGTGCAGTTTTGTCACATAATAAGGTCATTGGACCGTTTTTCTTCGCCGAGAAAACTGTTCGTGGTACCACATATCTTGACATGCTGGAGCAGTTCTTCTTTCCACAAATTGAACAACTGCAGCCTAACATCGTTTTCCAGCAAGATGGTGCTCCTCCCCACTGGTCCAATGAAGTTCGTACGACTTTGGACAACATTTTCCCTGGCCGTTGGATTGGTAGGGGAGGACCAATCGCGTGGCCCCCGAGATCTCCCGATTTAACACCACTGGATTTCTTTCTCTGGGCTATGTCAAAGATAAAGTTACACCACCCCAGTCAAAGACCTTCGTGATCTTCGTGAGCGCATCATAGAGGCTATTGAGAACATTCCAGAAGACATACTCCAACGTACTTGGCAAGAAATTGTTCATCGCTTTGATATCGTCACAGTGACTGCTGGGGCTCATATAGAGATGTGGTGATCTGGATATCAAAACTTGGTGAGTTTTTCTGTAATATGAACGTTGTTTTAAGTTTCTATCTTCAACCGTTTGCCAGTAACAAGCAATTGAAATTAGGTCCATTCGAGCGGTCCACCCTGTATTTAATTATAGTCCTAACATACATTTGTAAAATAGGGCTCCATATCTTGGAGATTTAATAAATGAATAAATAATACATTGTGAATTCAATTGTGAAATTACTTTTTTTAGGAAATCACACTATGAGGTATATTTATTTAGGAAAACTTTTATCACTCAATATGAGGTGAGTGATAAAAGTTTATCTAAATCAAATGTGAAATATTAATCTTAGAATTGTTAGAATTGACTCAAATTAATGATTAATATGAATTGAACTCAAGTGTAGTTCAGTGGATAATAAGTGCAGCAGCCCTAATTTTAAAATTTAAATTTAAAAACTAAACAAATAACTGATGTATTTAATGTTTATTCACAATATTCAATATGCTTATTTCTAAATGAGTTTGCAAGATCTTTTTTCTACATATCTCAGATATCGAAGCTTAACTTTACATGATGCATATTGAACTAATACAGATTGATATTTTATCTTACAATTAGCCTTCAATACTCAATAAAATGCCCCCATTGCAAAAATGCTCTGTATTTCTTACATCTACTTGTATAAAAACCTGAGTCACCTCTAACTTGATTATCTAAGCTACAAATGTAGGAGATCAACAAATGTGCGACTATGCTTTCGCCAGAATGTCTCATGCTAAATAACAATATAAAATGAAATGTCGTATTATATATACTAGACGCCACGACGCGAACCTTCGTATTGCCTCTTGAATATTTTTATGCTCTAATTCTTCCGCTATGGTTTTATTGCTTGATGATGAGATTTATGTTAGTCTGCATTCTCAGTATCATCAATAAGTGTATCATAAGGATTATATACAATTATTGATGAAATATTTTTGAGGCCGGATTGCTGAGTTCATTATACTTTCGTTTTTTGCTACCGAACTTGGTTGGCAGTTTGGATTCTCATCATCATTCATAAGCAAGTAGTCTTATGTATAGCTGTAATATCATCTTGATGATATATTATAGTCATCTTGCTTTTTCATGTTTAATTGAGCGCATTCGAGCATGTTAATTTGTAACATTAGGCATATTATTATAACTATAAGACTTACGTACAGTGCTGTTATGTAATTCCGCTCCTTAGGACCTAAATATGTTTTTAAATAGAAATTGCTGCTTAAATAGTAAGATTTATCGTCACATAGCAGCCTCTACCAATTGTGCGAGAAATTCACTTGATTATCTTATGATTCATGCTGCGTCTTAGAACTGATTTGCCATATTGTTCAATGGTCCCTTCTCGGTCCAGTTAAATTTAAATTTAAGTTGCTGTCTTTCAGCCAGGATTACTTTTAAAACTGTAATACTTACACAAGAAATTTAAGATTATATATCAATCTATATTGAAACATTAAAATTAAAACTGAACACACTTAAATTTTGCAATAATCAATATTTGTAATGTCAATTGAAATTCCCGGGTTTGCAAACAAAGAAGCACAGCCACCTGGGTAAAATAATTAACGAATTTACCTTACCACCGTCATATGATTAGAATCGTATGGAACTCGCAGATAATCTCAGAATAGATAATATAATGTGTCTTAAATAAATAAACCAAATCATTTGCAATTTAAAAAAATGATGCGACTATAAATTTAGTTATAAACAATCGTAGGTCTCAAGTTGGATCCAACAGCACACAGTGCTGCAACATTTTATTATAAAATCGGTTCAGTAGTTTTAGGATTCCATCGCGGACAAACAAACAACGTAGACACGTAATTTTTATATATATAATTATAATTTAGGTTATATGAATGTCGTTCCATCGCTGTGTGGTCTTATCGAGAGTTAGCGTGCTGGCTTATCACGTGCCGCGGAGCCCGAGGTTTGATTCCCCGGTCGGGATAGGCTCCTGGTCAGTGAGCGGTGGGATTTTTTCGGGTATTTTTTCCATCACCTGTAAGACAAATGTCAGGAAGCTTAGGGCTCAACGGTCCCCAAAAATCATCCAGCCATCATCATCATCCTTATCATTATCATCATCATCCTTCACAAGTGTGGAAAATAACGGGAAGCTACCACAGCTATAATTCCCTAGTAAAGCTGCAAAGCATAGCATGAAAATACTATGATTGCAGTGAAAGACCTGCCCTCGGGCAGAATTACTATGGATGGATGGATATGAATGTCTGCAGAGTAATAAGATAAAAAATGTCTGTTTGTGAATATCTTGAATATAGGGATAATATTGGAACAATCCTTTATATTTTTTTGAATAATTATATGAAAAGCAGTAAGATTATTTTACTTAAATTAAATTTTATCTCCATCACTGTGGTCTTGGGATAACGTCATTGCCTTTGCAGTGGGGCCAGGTTTGATTTTGGGTTTCTGAAAACCATCACAATAACCTAATCATATATGCTTTTATTACAATAAATGTATGAGAGAATGGCGTGTCTTATTTTAAATATTCATGTTGCTCGGAGATGTCCTGCCATTGATTTGATCACACAACCGAAGAGACATGCAATTTCCATGTTTGGTCAAAATAAGTATATTTGTGATCCAGAGTTTAAATGACACGTAATCCCCGGGAAGCGTTGGGGCATGTAAAATTGTCTACAATTATTAAATTAAAGAAAATAAGTAGAGATATAATTTTATAATTGATTCAAAATAGAAAAAAATATTCTCAACTCGTGTTGATTCGAGATGAGATTAGAGGTCTGTGAATGACAAAGGTGTCGGCCGACCACGCACCATCACGGGGGCAAATGAATTAAGTGAAATAAAATGAAACGGAATGGATGAGATGAGTATGGAGAAATGGTGGAATTAAATTGTGGCAGAGGAAAACGGGAGAAAACCCCGAGAAAAATCTGCTCAAGCTCCGTTTCGTCCACCACGAAACCCACATGGAGTGACCGAGACTCGATCTCTAGACCCCAGCAGTCAGAGGTGAGCGTCTAATCGCTTGCCCCATGGAGTCACCTATAATTGATATATAAAGTGCACTTATTTCATTATTAGTCATTATTATATTGTATGTATATAACAAACAAATGTAATGTCTTTTTTACTCTCAATTAAAAGCAAGTGAAGTGATACCACTACAGGCCTTTAGGAGGCCCTGGAGTAATAGGAGGATAATATTCCTACCTTTTTTAGACAATCGGCACGATTTGTCAGCCCTGCGTGACGACTCCTTTACCCCCAACACAAGCGTCTGGTACTCATTTTTGTTAGAGAATGAGTCGACCACAGGGTCCAATTACTAAAATTTACGTGTGGGCATTAGCTAGGTATTTTAATAAAAATAATTTTTGGTAAAGTCTATTTAAGTCTATTCCTTCCTTGGTTTGATGTAATAAACATTAAAATGAAAGTAGAAATCTTATTAATTCTACCAGTAAGGACATGGTTCCCTCTACTTATTACATGTTTAGAAATTAAATGGAAAACTACTGGCTAGTTTGAGACGACTGTGAGATCATATCTCGAGGAAGCTCAAATCCATGACCGTAGCTCGCATACCTTGTAAGTATTTACTTTAATTAATAATTCATTTAGGTCAAGGTGTTATTTATAAATGTCCCCTCTTCTTTTAAATTCTTCTTTAGTGGAATTATTTTCGCTCTTGCGTAATACTAAAGTAGTTTCATATATTTTAATCTAACCCGACAAATTTATGTAATTTTCAGTACCATATTGAGAACGTGAAGACCATTAAAGTTTTACACGAAAATTATTTGTGGTATTTGTTGTAAAATCACAGATACATTGCCGAGGAAATACTCTCTTCTTTTTAATTTTCTTTTAATTTGAATGTATTTAAATTACGAGGAGAAGGTCGTACAATGTGCATTCTTGTGTGTTTAAGAGTCACGATTTATATTTAAAAGTTAGAAGAGTTTTCCTCATACAGTAACACCATGAATCATCGTCTGAATGTAAATACAATGACTAATATTATAATGATATTGTGAAAAGTATAATATGATCCATTAATGCAACTGTGTTCAAATAACACTATTGGAACGTGTTAAATACGATGACTATTTAACTCATGCCCCAAATGGGAGTCAATGACCAATCACATTTCAATGATTTTTGATTTTCAACCAATCACAGTAGTTTATTACTTCGATTTTTTTTCAGTTTAATTTAATCACTTTAAAGTCAAGCTCCTCATTTTAAACATTTTGAATAGGTCATGGCATTATTTTGCAGTGATTGCATGTGGCTAACAGATTGTATATATAGTGCACAAATTTCAGTAGTTAGCGCTTGCGGGAGATAATATAGAAACATTTGTAGCAATTGATTATACCACAAAAAAAGAGACTACTGTTTGCACTTTCTTAAACGAATTATTTTCCAGGAAATAACGTTCCAGAAAAATATAATTGACATATTTACATCACAGGACATCAGAAATTAATTAATACCTATAATGTTGGTTATTACAAATTTCTCGACCACGGTGCATTCTTACAATATTGCGATCCTTCGGCAACAAATAATATAATCTGGTTGTAGTGATGAACAAAAGAAGCAAATGAAGCGTACCAATTGTTTCTCATTTGTTTTCAAACATCGCCGTTCACATTAAATATATATATATTTTAAAATAACTGTAGTTAAATAGTGACTTGTGAGTAAACAGCTTAATTTTATTCGTTAAATAGTCCTAACAAATGCCACTCTCGATTTCCAAATTCTCTAGATAAATTCCCTCCTCACTTCGTGAGTCGCGAATTTATCGATAATTTGGAAATAACTCGTGGTACTTATGATAAATATTTAAATTAAGTAAGCCCTAACTGGATATTAAATTACTACTTTACCCAAATAAATTCCAGAGATCAAATTGGATGCCATATCTTAGTTAATATTTTATTTAAATGCGATTTTAACAAGTCAAATCAAGTAGCAATTCAAATATAAACATGAAAGACAAGGTAAATTTGCACAGTAGTCCCTATTTCTGGCTTTAGGTTCTTTTATATGCAGTAAATCTATGATACGGCGTCCACGGATTTATTACCATCTTAAACTAACCATGCTCAAAATTCCTATGCCCTTAATAATACATTTAGATCGGCAGGCTTTGAGCCCGTGAACTTCATAACCTGAGGGGAGCATGGTATTCATAAGTCCAATACCAACTATGTTGTAATATCAAGTATAGTGTAAAAATATTAACAGCGATAATAATAATAATAATAATATAATAATAATAATAATAATAATAATAATAATAATAATAATAATAATAATAACAAATACGTGACAGGATAAGCCCAAGATCCAAGGGATTGACGCAGTCATTCTACTTTGGTTTCAGTTTTCTTAACGAAATTTTGTTACCTCATATCAACCAGCTATTCAGTTATCCTTCAGAGTGAGTGCCCTCGTTTCAGACCCTTTAGAAAAAAAATATATATGTTATACTTAAAATTTTAACATTGAGCAATGCAAGCTTAATATGGCATGATAAGAAAAATAAATGCCTGGGCGGGATTCGAACCCGGAGCTCTGAATCCCGTCCAGACATTTATTTTTCTTATCATGCCATATATATATATATATATATATATATATATATATAAAGAGCTACTAACAGAGATATACATTTGCTTTTTGTCGATTTAACCAAGGCATATGATAGTATTCCTCAAAAAAACTATGTTATGGGAAACTTTAGACAATTCTAACGTTACCAAAAATTAATAGAAGCTATAAAAGCATTATACAAAGGATCTATTTCGAAAATAAAAATTGGAACTCATATAACAGAGGGACTTATTATTACAAAAGGTTTAAGGCAGGGTTGCAGTTATCTCCAACTCTATTCAAAATTTATCTCGAAAGAGTACTAAGAGACTGGAGGAAGAAATCTCAAAAAATGGGCATACCAATCCAAAATACACATGTATATTCACTAAATTTTGCAGATGACCAGGTATTACTAGCACAAGACCACGATGATATAGAATATGTGACTAAAAAACTAAAAGAAGAATATGAAAAATGGGGAATTTATATAAACATTGAGAAAACTAAATATTTGTGTATAGGAGAAGAAATGGAAAATATAAATTTCAACAATGGAGAAGAACTAAAACCTAGTATTGAATGCACTTATTTAGGAACAAAATTAGACCATTCAGGCGATAACACAGTGGAAATTAAAACTAGAATCGCTCAAATAAAACAAGCAATAAATGCTTTAAACTCTGTTTGGTGGAGCAAACATATTTAAAAAATATAGAAAATTACAAATATATCAAACTATAATTCGGAACATTTTAACATATGGTGTTGAAGTCGGCAAATTCCTGCCAGGGAAACGAAAAGAATTTTAAGTACAGAAATGGACGTTTTAAGAAGATCAGCTGGAAAATATAGAATGGATAGAATACGAAATAAAGAAATAAGGGAAATTATGGGTGTACGAGAGGAGCCGGACAACATAGTCATTACAGAAAAGAAAATATTACAGTGGTATGGCCATGTCAAACGAATGCCAGAGCACAGATTCCTAAAATTGTCATGGAATGGATCCCAATGGAAAGGGGGAAGAGAGGAAAACCGAAGAAAACTTGAATAGAAGGGGTACAAGAGGCTATGAATATCAGAGGATTGGAGGAAGGTCAATGGATGGACAGAGAGGAATGGCGTTTGGTTTCCGGAAGACGGCGGCAGATGTTATGATACCGGACGATGATATATATATATATATATATATATTATATAATGTGCTGTAATATTAATGGAAATTAAAATTTTGAATCAATAAAAATCATCTGTATATAATAATAATAATAATAATAATAATAATAATAATAATAATAATAATAATAATAATAATAATAATAATAATATTAAACATATCTGAGCCTGATGACTCTGAGATAAGTTAAGATTTTATTTTTGTCTGTTCAACTGATTTTAACTCATAGTTACGGTACCCATAAATTTTAATAATAATAATAATAATAATAATAATAATAATAATAATAATAATAATAATAATAATAATAATAATAATAATAATAATAATAATATCAATTAAACAGACTTGTGTTATTTTAAAAAATATAAATTGCGCTTACGTTTTTATGTGGTATAAAAAACATTTCTGGATAGATAAACGATTAATCAACTATAATGATTAATACATAATTAGTTAGTCAATTAATTAACTTTTATAATTATATTAATTTTATATTACTCGGTAATCAAATAACGAATGCCATTATAAAGTCAATATTTCGTCTTAATAATGTTAAAATCGTATAAATAGTCTTGTATCCAAATTTTATTTCTCCAAAAATATAGTCTCAATTAAATAAGTGTAAGAAGTTTGCTTACAAAAGACACTAGAGAGCGTCTGTAGACCGTGTTGGACTGATCAGGCTTTTATTAATTACAAAAATGAAAGAGCAAATTTAATTAACACGAAGTAAACACTTAATCTTTGACAGCTCTCTTGTTATACTCACAGGTAGTTTCACCATCTCCTCGACTCGGATAGAAGGTGCCAGGCCTCGTTTTGGTCTTACTATAATATAAATATGTTGAATGTCAGGGCATGTCCTCAGTAGTTTCTCCAAAAGAACTTTGCCCATGAAGCCAGTTGCACCAGTTACCAGGATTGTCTGGCCGCTATACCATTTACTCACAACAGTCATCTTCAACTTAGATCACACAACTTTTACAATCTGGAAAGAAAAAAGAACATTTGAATCACTGTGTAAATAGTATATTACGATGCTAGGTTGGGAAGTGGTTTTTACAGAAGCGAGGAAAATGTTTAAAAACCGAGCTATCTGTAAAACACTTCACAAACATGCGTTGTACATTATTGTTTGCTCGATGGTGTTGTCAAAATAATAAATAATAGTAAAATAATACCTTTGTTGGAAATATTTGTGTTCATTATATATATCTGACTAACGTTAACATCGTGGTCAATGTTTAGAGGAAGTGTGCCAAATGTGGAATACCGTTTTATAGTTTAAAGATACTTGTTAAGTATTTATATATAAATTAGTTACATAATTGGAATATATAAGCACATTTATTATACAATAACACCCTACTTTCAAAATGTCATCATCATCATCATCATAGTACATTCACGAATTGAGGCCATTTGTTGACCTGTTTCGGCCTCAAGAGAAACACCATCCAAAAGTCTATTGAGTGGACGTCCTGGTCTTCTTCTTCCTGCAGGTTGATATCTTAACATTTGTTTGGATATTCTGTGTTCTTCCATTCGATGAACATGTTGCATCCATCTTGACTTATAATCAGAAATTTTGTTTTCTAAAGGTTTCATGTGTAATTCTTCTAAGATGTCTTCATTTTTTTGTGATCTAGTAGTGTGTGTCCTGCAGTCCTCCGAAGGTATCTCATTTCAGCAGATCTAAGTCTCTGTATATCCTTCTGTTTCAACGTCCATACTTCGCTACCACACAAAAGAGTTGGAAGAGTCAGTGTTTTGTACACTTTTAATCTTGAATGCTTTTAGACTAACTGTGCTTGAAGATAGAATTTATTAACCCTAATTTTTTTTTAAATTTAGATATTTTTGCATTCACATCCTTTTCTTCTTCATATGAGATATTGCATCCTAGATATGTAAAATTATTCACCTGCTCCAACATTTTATTGTCCAGTACAATTTTACTTCTGACAGGATCTACACCTTGAAATGCCATAATTTTTGTTTTTCCTGTAGATATCTTCAAACCATATTCTTCTGTAATGTTGTTAAGTTCATATAGACCTTTCTGTAGATTATCTTCTGAATTTGCTATTATTATTTGGTCATCTGCAAACAATAGGGTGTTTAATTTTCTATTATCTGGTATTCTTATTCCAAATTTATATTTCTTGTTCCAGCAACATATTATTTCATTGATATAAATTGCAAAGAGTGTTGGGGATAGGGGGCAGCCTTGTCTCACCCCACGATTTATAATTCCTTCTTCAGAAAATCTGTTATTTAATTTAATCTTTATGGTGTTGTATTAAATTAAAAGCTTACTCTCACAGATAAAAAATATAGCAAAACTCATAAATATGTTATTTTTAAAACAGTGTTCCTAAAGTGGAATTGCATCTCAACCAAGTTGTTGATTTATACATAAAAACGATATAATAAGTTGACAAATACTACCATGCTCTTTGAGTGTTCATTTGTAATAATCACATACATAGGGATCCGTTTCAACCTCAGCACACTCAACATTACACCATTTATTACACATCCCGCATTTAACCCACTGTTTTCCCTTCCATCATTAGAAAACAAACCCCCACTAAAAATGCATTCTGTTTCCTGGGATTTGAGCGGCCTTTCTTCAAATTCAAATGTTGATAAAGGCGAATCACCTTGATCATGTAAACTTAGATTCCCTTCATTTGAGGAATCAGAGTCGTAATTCTCCTGACGACATGTTTTGTTTGGTTTAGATTTTATTTTAGCTCCACTGCTTGAAGGCGCCTTTTCTACAGATGTTTATGTAAAGTTTTCTTAGTTTTAGGCTTGAGACCACTGCAAGAAGGCTGTGGCTCGTAGATTCCCTGCAGAGATTTTGTCCTTCTTTTCTTCTAATTGTCATTTGTAGGGCGAGGTAGTCAACATTGTCACCTTATCAACTGGTCGTAATTTCTCAGATGTCTTGTTAGCAATCTTCGGAACTGGAGAAATTTGTTGTGGAGTAACAGTTACTTTTGCATCTTCTTCTCTTGGTTCAGCAGGTCCTTCATGATCAACTGGAACGAATTCACTTTCATGAAAGATGTTGCGATTAAGAGGATAAATTCCTATTACATGGAAACCCTTTCCCGCAATTGCTCCGTTTTTTACTTTTAAATAAGCATTGCCAAACAATCTTGCAATATTATTGTGAAATGCGTTTCCCAGTTGTTCTCGTGTATGATCTGATCCCCTCGCTGTAATAGGATTTTAGTGGGCCTATGAACATTTTATCTAATGATTGTAGTTTGTGGGTGGAGTGAGGTGGGAGACATAACATGTGTACATTGTTTTCTCTGGCTAAGTTGAAGACATCTAGATTTGGGCTGTGGGAATAGTGACCATCCAAAATTAACAAATCAGGTGAATATGAAGATGGTTTAGTTTTTTTCAAGAAAGAAGCGGAACCAGTCAGTGAATATTTCAGTTTGAATCCATCCCGAACAATATTTGCAACAACAGCAATATCTCCCTGTGGAGCATCTATCATGAGAAGTTCGTTCATATTTTTCCTGGGGAAAATGGGCACAGGAGGAATACATGTGCCACTTGCACTCATGCAGGTTACAACAGAAAGTAAAGAACCTCGTTCGGCTGATGTGATTGCACCAACTTAACGTTGACCTTTTAGGGCAATAACGGATGACATATTAGATTGAACTATGATGAGACACGTTTCATCATTTCCTGTCTGCAGGATAGGTTAATTTCTCAAATTCCTCCTCCGACAGATCATAAAATGATTGACTGCTTACTGGCAAAGGAAATGCCAGTAGGCTTTCTAATGCTCAGTGAAGTTTTGTGGCGCTTCAAAAATAAGTCTAGCCATTTCAGCCCAGCAGCTTTTATCTCTAGTGAGAACGGATTAGGCAGATTGTTAGCTGTAGCTAACTGATAAGCCAGATTTTTTACATTTTTCCTAGTCATTTCAAATAATGTTTTCTCCGTTGTGATTAGATGGTCAATCGATTGTTTTTCTAAGTTTGGAGGAAAAACTGGTCATCTGCCAACCTTCAATGCCTCGACGTTCATTGATGATAAACGGAAAGGGGTAGTTCTGGGGACTTTGAAAGTATCTGCTACTAACTTAAAATCCATTTCCTTCTTCCTCACGGCTTCTATTGCTTTCTCCATATTCTGAGGACCCCAGTCTCTCATTTTTAACAAGCGGTTGGGCGTGAAAAAAAATATTAAGATAGTTTAACAGTGGTCACGTTAATGAAGTGGAATGTTTTCTAGCACATTTAAATCGAATTTCAGCACAAGATATTTCAATATTTTCAAGAGTTTTAAATTTAAACGGCGTTTTTATTATCTTGTAAACATTAAACACGTATACAAAAAATAGTTTACATGATTTAGGAAATATATTCCCAAAGTGGAATACTCCCTGTGTTTCGTGTCCCTAAAGTGGAATATATGATATTCCAGTTTAGGAGCACATCGCCAAATTGAAATTATCGTCGCTGTGACTTGACACATGTTATACCATGAAATATAAGTTGGACATAACAAATATACATATAAAGGACTAACAATGATATGAAACTGAAATGTTAATAATAAGAAGTAAACGCATAAGGAGAGTTTCAAAACTTACATGCAAAAAAACTCGGAATTCCAAGGAATAAAACATTCGCTATAGAACACATTCACACTTCTCACAACCACATAGGCCTACTCAACTAAGGGCGGGAAGCCTCTGTCTCGCTCCTCCTTTTGCAACAATCAACTAAACAATGCCAAACTTATTCAAGGAAATATCGAGGTATTTCTATTTAGGAACAAATTACGCTTTTGGCACACTTCCTCTATTAGTTGAAACTACAGGAGGCTTCATACCAATCAGTTATAAAATGGCAACAAGTACGTATTTATTGTTTTATATTGTTTCAAATAAAGTTCAGTTAATTAAAAATGCAGTGATTTGTTTCGCATAATGTATTTTAACACTACCTTTAGGATATTTTTTGTACATACATTGTACATAGTATACACGTGGTTTGTAATATATAATATTACAGTATAGTTATTTTATTACAGTACAGTTATTTAGGTTGACAACCCCGGAATGTAGTAAGTTGAACTTTCAATCATGGTCGCCATTATTGACAAAACGCACTATCGCGAAAAAAAAAAATACGTTAGAAAGGCAACCTAGTAAAAATAAACCAAAAACAAAGGTGGACAATGACGAGTGAAAGGGGCAGAGAGAGAGAGAGAGAGAGAGAGAGAGAGAGAGAGAGAGAGAGAGAGAGAGAGAGAGGTATTTAAATTGTCCAATGCTTTTTTCGTGACCTACACAACTGGTGAAAGAATGTATAAATATAGCAGGCTAATAAAGACTTTTTTATACTGATCTGGATCTGGAAAGTCCTAAAGCGCTATTGTTAAAATACAGGGTATCTCTAAAGTCACTATCCATTTCCATGAAAACACTACATTTTTTTATTTCCTTTGCATGCAATGTTAGCTTAGTGCAACATGTTGAGCACGGAAGAACGAGGTGCCATTGTTTGTGTACGGGTACGCGAATTGTGATATGAAGACGCCAGAGCTGAATTTACCCATATATTTCGTAAACCAACCCCAACAAAGGCACACATTCGTCTGATTGCAAAAAAATTTAAGCGTACTGGCAGTGTGTGTGATGAGGCACGTAATGGAAGACCATGCGTATCAGCAGAAACAAAGTAGCAGGTTCAAATTACCAGTGATAGTTCGAACGCATCAACTCGACGCCTCAGTAGGGAGTTGAATGTCCCTCGCAACACAGTGAGGAAAATCCCACGTTTCACTCTATCAAAATATCCTTATATTACGTCTGCTTTATATACGGAATCGTATCACAGAAGCAGCAGGCTTTTTTACGGATTAAATGTTAAGATATACATTTCGTTTAACAACTGAAAAATGGACTATGTGTTTTACCTAGATGATGGTCATGTAGAAATACTTTTAACATTTTCCAATATTGTTATTTTAACACAGTTCCAATAATGGATCATATTATAATATCACTATAATATTATGTAGAAAGACATTAGAATGTGTGGAAAACTTCACAATATCATAGACTTTTCATATATTGCCTTCCTCCATTGAAATGGATAGTGACTATAGAGACACTTTGTACAAAAATAAAGCTGATATTTTACTGACTATTTAACTCATGCCCCAAATGGGACTCAATGACCAATCACGTTTCAATGATTTCTGTTTTACAACCAATCAGAGTCGTGTTTCACGAAATATTTATCAGTGTTATGCTTACCATATTAAAGAAGGCTCCTCCTTTTTAATATTCTGAACAGGTCTGACCATTATTTTGCAGTGACTGAGTCAACAGTAAAGCCGCCATATTTGAATGTTCAAAATGGCAGAAACAATATTTGGCTGTGCTTCAAATGAAGATATAGACGAAATACAAATTTGACAATTGTGTTTTTAAATAACGATATCACCGAGTTCTTTTTGATAATTCTGTGTTCAATAATTGTGTTTTTAAATAATGATTTTATCGAGTTGTTTACTAAAAAATAAATTAATAACCTATAATTTTGGTTATAATGTACAGTTTGATGTGTTTAATTTTTTCTCCACTAGGATGCATTCTTATAATATTGCGATGATATTTCAAGTTTCCCACGCCAGAT
This sequence comes from Diploptera punctata, assembly GCA_030220185.1. Taxonomy (NCBI): domain Eukaryota; kingdom Metazoa; phylum Arthropoda; class Insecta; order Blattodea; family Blaberidae; genus Diploptera; species Diploptera punctata. Next base: position 105,100 of record JASPKZ010007188.1, on the reverse strand, counting down.
GGCAATATATAACAAACATTATATGATCTTGTTGCAGTGGATGGAGAAACGAAACATAACGTTTCTTATTTGTTTTCAAACATCGCCGTTTACAATAAATAAATAAATATTTTAAAGTAACTATATTTAAATAATGATTTGTGAGTAAATAGCTTAATTTTAATCGTTAAATAGTCCTAACAAATGCCACTCTTGATTTCTAAATTCTCTAGATAAATTGGAAATCACTCGTGGCATTACTAATGAAAATGATAATGCTATTGTGTTATTATTTAATTGTAATATTTTTATTGTGTTTTCTTTATGTAATTGTAATGTTATTGCTGTTTTTGTTTATTTTTCTTTACACTAGTACCAATTATTACTTTATTGTAACGGACTGTCAACAGCACGTACGGCTTACTGCCCGTGCGACCCATATTTGTAAATAATATTGTAAATATCTTACTTTTTTGTCTAATAAAGTCCTACTACTACTACTACTTATGAAAATACAGCTTTTACTTTAATTCACACAATTTTTAGAGAATCCCGAAGAAATGTAGCTATGCAAATTGTTTCCATAAAAATATATTTTTTATGAATCTTCAACAATTATACATAGTAGGCAACAAAAATGAAGATGAGAATTATATATACACAGTATTTAATTTTATATATATATATATATATGTGTGTGTGTGTGTGTGTGTGTGTGTGTGAATCTCGTAGAGCGCGATGGGTGGGATATGTGGCGCGATTGGGGAAAGAAAGAAGGGCACGGAGACGTACTGTAGGAAAACCAGAAGGAAAACGTCCAGTAGGTCGGCCAAGAATGTGGCGGGAGAAAATATTATCCATTATTTGAGTTGAATACAATACAGGGAAGATTGGAAAACATTAGTTTTGGATAGAGGTGTATGGAGAACTTATGTACGCACGGCCATGAAATTCCGGGTTCGATAAAGCCAGTAAGCTAGTTAATTAGTGCATGTCGCCCTGTCATTTTAACGCATTTTTTTGCAACCAAATTCGGATATAACAATCAATCAAGAAAAGTAAAATCGAGATCATTAATCAGCAAAGCCGGATGATTAGGAGGGGGATTAGTCTGAAACGAAAATTTATAAATCGCACTAGCGGCCGTAATTTTCGTTTCTTTTTCGCATTGATACTCTATATATGACATTGAAAAAAATGAGAAAGGTGTCCTCCGAAAATCAGTGAAATCGGAAAATTAGGAGTGGGGGAGCTTGCCTGAAAGCCGACATTTAAAAATTCCTGAAGATGATTCCATATTTGTTTTCTTCGCAGTGAAACTCAGCATGTATTAATATTTGAGTAAGAAAAGTAAGATCGAATTCGTCAGTTGGGAAATCATTTCTAAAAGTGGGGTTAACGTGAAAGCTGGCATTATATAATAATTTTTAACGCTCTAGCGGCCACAATATTTTTGTATTCTGGCAAAAAACGCATGGTCTATTATTATGAAAATAAGTTCACATTCATTAAACCACAAATCGGACCGTTTGGAGTGGAAGTTTACCTGGAATTAAATATTTGATAATTGCTCTAGCGGTTGCAATTTCTGTTTTTTTCTAACTAAATGAATGTAAACGATTTAGCTAATAAAAGAAAGATGCATTTTTTAAACCAAAAAATCATCACCATTATCATCAGAACTCCATCCATCCACAGTAATTCTGCCCGAAGGCAGGTCCTTCACTGCACTCATAGCATTTGCATGCTATGCTTGCAGCTTTACTAGGGAATTCTAGGTGTGGTAGCTTCCCGTTGCTTTCCACACCGGTGAAGGATGATGATGGCCATATGATTTCGGGGACCGTTTGGGCCTTATAGTTTTCCTGACATTTGTCTTACAGGTGAGGAAAAACCCCGATAAAAACCTCACCCAGGAAAACTGCCCCGACCGGGGATCGAACCCGGGCCCGCTGCGTGACAAGGCAGCGCGCTACCTCGAGACCACAGCGGTGGACGAAGTACATCAGAACTAGAGGCAAGGAATTTGCGATATGTTCTTTACGTTTTTGAATCCGTATTTTTTAAAATAAACTTTATCAATTTGCTATTGAGTTTAAATGAAAATGTTGCGAGGATATTGACAGAATATAATTAAATATTTTAGGAATCTATTTATTTAATATTATTTTTATTATTATTATTATTATTATTATTATTATTATTATTATTATTATTAATAGTTATAATATTAATGATAATGGTATACTTCACATTATAGAGGATTTGCGCGTAAATAGCTCCATGTCTGTTTCCATGGATACTATAGGTAGAGCAGAAGATGGCATAATTGTCTGAAATACCAGCGTAATTTTTCTACATGATTAACGTTTTTGATATTCTCAGGCATTGGGATGTTTCTGGCTTCAAGTTACCGCTGTGCCAAATTTTATCAAAATCGATTTGATTATTTAGCCATTAAGAAATAACAAATAGACAAACTGTATATTCATATGACACGTCAATATATCTATATATACCGTATAAAAACGGTCTGTTTGTCCTTTATGCATTATTACACCATTCATCCGATTGTGATGTTTGCAAAATGTTCATGAGTTTCTCGGGAGGTTTTAGGTTATAAGAGAGTTGTAACACTCAACTCCTTCACCCTTAAAAATCACGCTTTGTAGTGAAAAACGTGATTTTCAGAACTTTATGGACGCTTTAATGACTTACGCTGCGCTGTCTAAACCATAACGTATGCACCAAATTAACACATTCAGTACCGTAAACCAGTTAAGGCGTTTAAAGAGACTATCGTGTAGCGGCCGTCGGTCAATTAACTCGTTTTAGAGCGGGAGCGAACAAACCGCGTTTATATTCGGCGCCTAAATATTGTGTTGGCTTAGTATGCTTTGGAGATCATAGATGACATGTAAATGTACATTTTCTATTCCCGTTTGACACGTTTAACCTTGGTGAATCCCCTTTTATTTTTAAAACAAACAACACATGGAATTCGTTCACCCAAACTTGCCTCCAGGCTCCAATGCAGTCGTATATGTTTCTCGTTATCGTGCTGTTGTTTGTGCGTGAGTGAAACCATGGCGAAAGAAAAATATCTCACTGAAGAAGAATTAGTGAATATTTTGTATAATGATGATTCAGGTGATGAACTGATTCCTGAATTAGAAGATTCACAAAGTGAAAGTGAAGATGAACTTCCACTTCTTGAAATTGATACGCCGATACCATGTGATGTCAATCACCCAAGTTATTTCACCATAAAATACTACTAGGATATCATCTTTAGGTATGTACAAAATTTGAATTTTCTAGGACTAATAGTTTCTGAATAATGGTCCATTTTCTGAAGTGCCACGAAAAGGTTAGCTGGGGTATTTAAATGGCTGGCCTGTGGAATTAAATGCCCTGCTCAGTGCCTGGTACTGAATGTGTTAATGTAAACAGAACTGAATATCTAAAAAAAAACTATTAAAAAGTCTCTTACAGCATATGTCTTTACGGATAACTCATAATAACCATTTTTATCTTTCAGCTCATTGATGTCAAGAAGATCGGGATGACTAGATTCCCGGGAAAGCGTAACAACGCATGGCGGGTATTCTTTTACGAATAACTCTCAATAACTATTTTTGTTTTTCAGCTCAGTTATGCCAAGAAGATCGGGATAAGTAGATTCCAGGGCAACGCCGTGTAATCAGCATGGGGCATCTAAAAATAATTACGATATAAATTTGTAATTATTTATCTTTTTACTTATTCAACTAAACATAGAAACACATTTAACTGATTTAGGCGTAGCAGCGCACGCCGAGTATTAGCTAGTTTTATTTGTGGCTTATGAGTAAATACAATGGAAAATACATGGCGAAATTAAAAAAGTTAATAAAATTCTCACTCTCTAAAAAGTACATAATTTTACATTATAAATATAAGACACAGAAGTAATTAATTGAGAATATGTCTTACTTTAAAGCATAACTAACCGCCTACATTGACGACAGATACTGCAAGCAATACATATATCTTTCAGAACCAATAAGTTGCGAAATGCAGTAGGAAACTTTTCATCTTGTTTAAAATATGTAATGCAGGTTGTCATATTGCTAAATGCAGGCGGTATGTAATATTTTAGATGTTTGAACCACTTTTATTTCCTTTAAACAATCTTTAAAGCGGTTAAAATAACTGCCAGATAATAGACAATCTGTGTCAAACGTATCAACTTTTAAGGTAAAATATTTATATCGCTTAAGTCTAACTCGCTGCCATTATCGAACTCGGATGTTAATGGCCACGCGGATATAAGCGCTCTAAATATTTCTAATTAACTATCTCTCTAGTACTATCGAATCCGCGTGGACATAAGCTCTCCACACATCCCCATCCTGAGGTAATGTTTTCCAATTATCCCCTGTATAATCTATTTCCCTCAAATCATAGTTAATGTTATTCTCCCATCTCATTATTGGTCTACCAACTGGGCGTCTTACTTCTGGTTTTGCTGCATGAAGCTTCCATGAAAGGATAGCGAATGAAAGCGAGTAGAAATATAAAGGGTGATGAGGTGGACAAAGTGTTGTATAAGAAGCAGAGGCAATGTATCTTTCGGCTGTCTTCCAATCGGAGCCAAGACAACATTTCAAATACTGGAGTTATGTGGTCTGATTTACGGAGGTTGAATATATATCGTGGCACAGGCATTATGAACTCGTTGTAGTCTTTGTCTGAATGTGATACTCATGTCAGTTAAGAGTAAGCCACAATAATCGAAATGCGGCATAAACAAAGTAGAGACAAGCACTTTTTTCAATGAAGAATTTTGGAAATTTTTCAAAGATTTTAGGGAATGGAAGATTGGATATATTTTTGTTAAGATTTTATCTTAAATGAACCTGCCAACTAAGATTTTGGTCGAAATAAACGACAACATTTTTCACGGAAGTTTTAAACGGAAATTCAGTTTGATTTATATTTATAGAAATTATATCGATGATTAATCAATTTTGTTTAATAAACTTTGATGGCCGATGACAATTGCTTGTAACTTCTCAGGATTTATAATAAGGTCTTGTTTATTTTATCCACGTTGCTATGGAGTCAAGATCTTCATTAAGTTGCTTAATTGTAGAGCTAATCAGTTCTGGTCTAGTATGTAGAGTATATAAAGTTGTAAGTCCTCAGCGTAGATATGATATTTGCAATATTTAATGCAGTTAGGTATGTCGTTAATGTATATAGAATATAAAATTGGACCTAACACTGACTCTTGTAGTACTTCCGCACTCCACTGACCTCCATGAAGAAAAATGATCACCTACAACAATGCACTGTTGGCGGGCAAGTAAGGTAGGAGTGAAACCACTGAATCGAGTTTTCAGAAAAATGTATGGGGATAAATTTTGACAGTAAAATGTTGGTATTAACCGTGTCAAAAGCTCTGGAAAAGTAGATTACAGTTAGGATTGTCAATTTACTCTGATCGATAGCCTCACGTATGTCCTCTGTAATGTTAAGTAATGCGGATGCAGTGCTGTAACCAGCCCGAAATCCTAATTGGTAAGAGTCAAGAAGTTCGTGTTCATTTAAATAGTCGGTTAGTTGTTCATTTATAATCCGTTCCAGTGCTTTTGATAAGGTTGGTAAGATACTGATAGGTGTATAATGTTGAAAAGCGCTTTTGAAAGAAATCAGGCTACTGAACCAGCCGCTTAGAGACCCAGTTACAAAACTGCACGCGAAGTCCGAGGTCTAACGGTGTCAATCACTGTACCTTCAAATAGTGGAAGGGGTGGAATCCTTCTTGCTGAAAGACCTATCACACGCTGACGTGGTTTGTACTCATGACACATGCAATTGTTCATGTACTGGGTTCAAGAATTCTCTCGAATCATGTCGAGTACCTATACTTCAAAATCCAGGATACGACGAGTTCGTCTTGCGCCGGAATCCGGTTTGTGCACCACCAGGGTTACAGTTTCCCGTAGACGCCGCAGTGGCTGTTTTGAGAAAGTTGAATGATGAGGATGTGGTCATGGCCAGGATCATCGTTAACTCTGCTACATCTGTGCAGGCTTGCATAGCGCATTTCCTCTTTCCTCCACCATAAACATAATGCATATCGAGCTAAGTACTTGAAGGCATAGGACAGTAGCCATGAACGTTCATGTTAATGAATGCTTCTACAAGTTTCAAAGCCGTAGTGAAGCAGATGCGTAATCAGTAGTTAGTATCACGGGCACGCGACATGAGGACCAGTTGGCCTATTAAAGTTAAAGCTAACAATGTTGTAACCTAAAAGATTCAAACAGCAGTTGACAATGAAACAAACTGGACGTATCAGTGGTATAGTGCCCACGGGCACACGCCGAATGCGCCAGGTTGGTATTAATGTTAAAGGAAACCAAGAGTTGTACCTACAACGTTTCAAAGCAGCAGTGAAACATACCTGGTGGTCATCAGATGGTTAGCGTTTAGTATCACGGGCACGCGAATGAGCAGTTGGTATTAAAGTTAAAGTAAACAATGTTGTACCTACAAGATTCAAAGCAGCAGTGAAACAGACTGGTATCAGTGGTTAGTGTCACGGACACGCGAATGAGCAGTTGGCATTAAAGTTAAAGTAAACAATGTTGTACCTACAAGATTCAAAGCAGTAGTGAAACAGACTGGTATCAGTGGTTAGTGTCACGGACACGCGAATGAGCAGTTGGTATTAAAGTTAAAGTAAAAAATGTTGTACCTACAAGATTCAAAGCAGCAGTGAAACAGACTGGTATCAGTGGTTAGTGCCACGGGCACGCGAATGAGCAGTTGGTATTAAAGTTAAAGTAAACAATGACGTACCTACAACTTTCAAAGCAGCAGTGAAACATACTGGTATCAGTGGTTAGTATCACGGGCACGCGAATGAGCAGTTGGTATTAAAGTTAAAGTAAACAATGTTGTACCTACAAGATTCAAAGCAGCAGTGAAACATATTGGTATCAGTGGTTAGTGTCACGGACACATAAATGAGCAGTTGGTATTAAAGTAAAGTAAAAAATGTTGTACCTACAAGTTTCAAAGCAGCAGCGAAACATACTGGTATCAGTGGTTAGTGCCACGGGCACGCGAATGAGCAGTTGGTATTAAAGTTAAAGTAAACAATGTTGTACCTACAAGTTTCAAAGCAGCAGCGAAACATACTGGTATCAGTGGTTAGTGCCACGGGCACGCGAATGAGCAGTTGGTATTAAAGTTAAAGTAAACAATGTTGTACCTACAAGATTCAAAGCAGCAGTGAAACAGATTGGTATCAATGGTTAGTGTCACGGACACGCGAATGAGCAGTTGGTATTAAAGATAAAGTAAACAATGTTGTACCTACAAGATTCAAAGCAGCAGTGAAACAGATTGGTTTCAGTGGTTAGTGTCACGACACGCGAATGATCAGTTGGTATTAAAGTTAAAGTAAACAATGTTGTATCTACAAGATTCAAAGCAGCAGCGAAACATACTGGTATCAGTGGTTAGTGTCACGGACACACGAATGAGCAGTTGGTATAAAAGTTAAAGTAAACAATGTTGTACCTACAAGATTCAAAGCAGCAGTGAAACAGATTGGTTTCAGTGGTTAGTGTCACGGACACGCGAATGAGCAGTTGGTATTAAAGTTAAAGTAAACAATGTTGTACCTATAAGATTCAAAGCAGCAGTGAAACAGATTAGTATCAGTGGTTAGTGTCACGGACACGCGAATGAGCAGTTGGTATTAAAGTTAAAGTAAACAATGTTGTACCTACAAGGTTCAAAGCAGCAGTGAAACAGATTGGTATCAGTGTTTAGTGTGACGGACACGCGAATGAGCAGTTGGTATTAAAGTTAAAGTAAACAATGTTGTACCTACAAGATTCAAAGCAGCAGTGAAACAGACTGGTATCAATTGTTAGTGTCACGGACACATAAATGAGCAGTTGGTATTAAAGTAAAGTAAACAATGTTGTACCTACAAGATTCAAAGCAGTAGTGAAACATACTGGTTTCTGTGGTTAGTGTCACGGGCACGTGAATGAGCAGTTGGTATTGAAGTTAAAGTAAACAATGTTGTACCTACAAGATTCAAAGCAGTAGTGAAACATACTGGTATCAGTGGTTAGTGTCACGGGCATGTGCATGAGAGTTGGTATAAAAGTACAATAATTAAAAAAAAATACCTATGCTTTTCATGTAAACAAATCAGTTTAACTAAAAGCATATACTAATGTATGGACAGAATATCAAAGAGTTAATTAAGTAACTACAAAAGCAATATCCTCCTCTAATAAATATAAAAAGAAATAAAAATATAAAAAGCAAAAAGAGAGATTTGAACCCGGAATTACAACATACAATGATAAGTATGTTACCCACTGGGCTGTTATTGTGAATAACGTTTGAACTGCCAAACATGTAATATCTTATGAGCATGACAGGGTACGAAATACAGGCTGTCAGTGGCGCACTGGCTCTTGTTGAAAGACAAAATGTCCATAACTTAATTGCTCAAAATTTTGAAAATGCTGCTATATTTGCATTCAAAACTAGGGTTATCCTACTGTTGAAGCGGAATTGAAATATTCCCAAGACAAACCATATTCATAGTTTGCTTCATTGTTTATTTATGAGTTCGAATGTCTAGTATATAAAAACTCATATAACTTCAAAATTTGGCTTCACACACCCCAAGTTCCTGATCTCAAGTTGTTCATCTAACTCTCCTCTACAATACATGAAAGTTTGTCGATATTATTCATTAACAACCTGTATATATATATATATATTGTCAGCAACGAATTTAGAAATGTTGTGAACATGTTATTTAATTGTTTTCCTGTATATTATATGGTTACAAAGAACATCGTCAACCAGGAAGACCTCTTAAAAGACTGCTGGATGAGACCGAAAAAGGTCTACAGAAGGCCTAATTCGTGACGACGACGACGATGATGATGATTATGTGGTTACAACTGGATATTTTATTTAATTCTAGTTCATAGATACTTTACTATAAAAAACCATGTATAATATCTAAAATACATGAATTCTGATCTAATCGATGTAACTTACTTAATTACTTAATACAGGCTTTCCACTTTACAGCAGTTTGCCCTTGATTCCAACTTTCCAGAGACTCGTATCTTCCCTTTGACCATCTTCCATACCCCTATACATCATGGCATCATATATTCCCTCATACCATGCTCTTCTAATTCTCCCCCTCTTCCTTCTGCCTGGTATCATCCAATCCAACACCTGTTTAGGCCACTGGTCTTCCGACATCCGTTGTACATGTCCATACCACTGTAGAGCTCTCTTTGTTATCCTATCGATAACAGTTTCTTGTGCATTCATTTCCTGTCTGATATATGTATTTCGAATATGTTGTAGCCTGGATATTCTCATACTTATCCGTAATCCATCCATTTCTGTCACCAAGATTCTTTTCTGCATCCTTTCATTTATTGTCCAGCTTTCTGATCCATATGTAAGTATACTTTCTATTATTGTCTGTATACTCTCTTTTTTGTTTTTCTGGTCAAATTTCTATTCCATAAAAGACCATTCAGGGATCTAATCGCCTTCCTTGCACAATTTACTCTGTTAATAATATATTTTTCACAAGCACCAGGTTTATCTATTATATCCAAGATATTTAAATTCTTCAACACATTTAATTATCATATTATTTATTTGTAGGTCATCTGAATTTCCTCTAATTACCACATATTCTGTTTTAATATAATTTATATAAAAATTTATATAATTTATATAATATAATGCATCGCGAACTTTCTGATCATATATTCTATATCTTCTTTATCTTGTCCTATTATACTCTGGTCATCAGCGAATAATAAATTGTGCAGTAAATGGCCATTAATGTTGATTCCCATTCCCATACATAACTTATTCCATTTCATTAATACATATTCTAAATATATCTTGAACAATGTTGGTGACAACCCGCATCCTTGTCTTAATCCTTTTGTTATATCAAATTCTGAAGATACTCTATTTTCAAACCTTAATACTTGCTTTACAATCATACATTCTTCTTATAAAATAATAATAATAATAATAATAATAGCTTTATTTTACCTGGCAGAGTTAAGGCCTTAAGGCCTTGTCTACCACTCAACCAGGTTATACAAGAGATCTATGTATTCCAAAGTTCTCCATTGCCACCCAGAGCTTGTTGATCGGTACGGAGTCATATGCCTTTTCCAGGTCTATAAATGCCATATGCACTTCTTTTCCTTTAGCCAACATCTTTTCCATAATCTGCTTAATCACAAATATATTATCAAGGCATGATTTACCTGCTGTGAAACCTGTTTGTTCTTCTGATATTTTATTTTGTATAATCGATGTAAGAACATTTAATTCAATCTAGAAATCTTACTGTCTTTTTCAATGGTATGTTGAGAAGAGCGGACGTGTTTTTTTAGAGTGGTTGAAGTGTGCAGGGGACAAAGCATTATGGAAGAAGTTAGAAAGCTGATTGGAACATTGTCAACTGAAGTGAAAGAGGGGTTTGAAAAGTGCAACGTGGGTGAAAAATTTCGTGATATTGAGACGAACATGCATCGGATGGAGGACAGATTGAAATAGTTGGAATCTAAATTAGACTATCTCGAAAACGAGAGTCGCCGTAATAATATTGTGATATATGGAGTGCATGAAGAAGACAGGGAGAGCTGGGAGGAAACTGAACATATAGTTAAAAGAGTAGTGGCGCAAATCGGGATTGATTTGGTGGACAGTGATATTGAACGAGCGCACAGAGTAGTGTAGTTGTGACATAGTGGAAAGAGACAGATTGTATGCAATTATTTCTCAATGACTACTAAAATAAAATGTTGGATCTTTACAGGACAGTACATATTCTTTAAAGGGACCGGTATCATATATGCCGAAGAATTTAGTGAGGAGTGTGCGCCGCGAAAGTGACGTTCCTAAGGGATCACAATGCTCGATGGCGAGGATGTTTATGGAGGTTGCCATGCAATCCATGCCATTTAATAAATTGATTAGAAATGGATCGAATCTGGAGCAGGGAACAACTTATCAAAAATATGGACACAACTCTGAAAAAGAATTTGAATGATCGAGGTTTCATGATCGTGTGCGAGTCCCCAAAACCTACAGGTGGACGCTTCTACAGCATTGAGGAGGGGGAAAGAAAAATTTCTACACGAGAGATAAGAGAGAGTTGGGAGTCACGACGGATTACTAAATTCCTGAGGAATCCCAAAACCACTCAGCACAAAACGGTGAACGATTTCCGGCCGTGACATTCAAAGACCTCAAACAAGAATAAGTAAAATCACTAAGGCTTTCTGTATTATGTTACTCCGTCAGAAAAGCACCTATTGAGAGGGGGAAGTTCGAATAAATACAGGTAAGTCTAATGACAAGGGAACACAATAGGGCTTGTTGACAGTCGGTCCATGGAATATCGAAGGGTTAAAACAAAAACTTTCAATGGACAGATGTGTAGACTTTATTGAGACTTTTGATATATTAGCTCTAGGAGAAACATGGTTAAAAGCTAATGAATTCGTAAATCTATGTAATATGAAAGGTTATTTTAAGGGTAATGAAACTAGAGAGAAGAGAGGTAGATATCCAGGCGGTGTTGTCATTTTATATAAAGCTAACTTCGACCCATATATTAAAAAGGTAAATATTACTTTAAAAGAGGCAATTTGTATATATTACCATACAGGAAGAGCAGAAATGTGTCTGTTGTCTATTTACCGCCAACAACTAAATTCCATGTATGCCAATCCAAATTTTTTCGTTGAATTGTCTGACACGTTGGCAGAAATAAAAGATAGGTTTTCGGAAGCGGGGATAATAATTTCAGAGGACTTTAACTGTAGGATTGGGGAGGAAAATATCACTATAAAATCAGATGATAATGAAACACGAGGTGAGGGTAGGAGAAGCAAAGATAAGATTATAAATTCAGAAGGAAACCAATTGTTAGCTTTTTGTGATGCGTTTGAACTTGAAATTCTGAATGGGAAATATGGGGAAGATAAAAATGGGGAATTGACATTTATTAATAAAAATGGAGGTAGCGTAATCGATTATTTAATATGCACACAAGACGTGATTCCAGTCCTAAGTAATTTCTGTATAGTTTCCAGAATCGAATCACACCACTTCCCAAACAAACTTATTTTAAATATGAAAGGTATTAGTGAGACAGTTAATGATGAGGTGGCAACAATATTGCGGCCAATTACACGTTTCAGGTGGATTGAGGATCGGAGAGAAGAATTTATCAGGAGTTTGGAAACGCTAATACAGGATCTGCAATTAAATGATCTTAGCGGGGAGGAAATTATTAAAACTTTGACAGGATCTTTTCAAAAAGCAGGGGAAAAATTCCAGGTTAAATACGCAATGAACCAGAAGCACAAGAAAAAAGAAGAAGTTTGTCGAAAGTAGTCTTTTAAAGATTAGAAAAGAAAGCACAGATGAAAGCAGAAAAAATTATGCGCAAGAGAGAAAGGAATATGAAGAATTATTGGGAGAAACAAAACTAGCATGGCAAAATAAGATATCCGAAGAAATGTGAGTCGCGACTGAAAGTGGGAACATTGGGGACATATGGAAAGCGATAGGGGAACTCAAAGTAAAGTCCATAAATCGGACAAGAATCACGCCCGGGGAATGGAGAAGTTACTTTGATAGGTTGATGGGAAATGAGAGGTTAAAATATAATCAAGGAAATATAGTTGAGATGCCTGACCCAATTCATATTTCAATTACTGGATCAGGATATTTCAAAAAATGAAGTGGTTTCTTCCATTAAATGTTTAAAGAATGGTAAAGAACCTGGAATTGATGGAATACCAGGGGAATTCTTGAAATATATGATATCATCCAATAAGTTATTAGACGTTTTGAAAACTGCGTTCAACAAACTTTTTAATGGAGGATATTATCCGGAAGCCTGGGCGACAGGTGTCATCCAACCGCTATACAAAGGGAAAGGTGGGGCACAGATACCAGAAAGTTACAAGGGAATTTGTCTCTTGTCAGTGTTCGGAAAAATATATTGTAAAGTACTTTACGAACGAATAAGACAATGGGCTAAAGAGAACAATAGGCTCTCAAAATATCAGGCATGTTTTAGAGAAGTGTACTCCACGGTGGACAACGTATTTGTTCTGAGAACATTAATTGATGACAATCTGAAAATGAAGGGAGGTAAATTATTTTGTGCATTCATTGATTTTAAGATGGCATTTGATACTGTGGACCGAAGCGCACGTTGGGAAAAATTAAATCGGAAAGAATTGTCTCATAAAATGATACATGCTTTAATGTCAATTTATAAACATGTTAAATTTTGTATAAAAGTAGACCAACGGCACATTACAGAGAGTAGTAAAGCCAATCGGGGAGTGAGACAAGGTTGCATTTTATCACCAATGCTATTTAATCTAATCGTTGATGATATTGTAGACGTAATGCTAGAAGGAGAAATTGAGGCTCCGGAGATAAGAAATGTTAAAGTCCCAGTCTTGTTGTATGCAGATGATTTAATTATCTGTTCCAAGACAATCAAGGGATTGCAAAGAGGTCTTGACCTACTGGAAATATACTGTAGGAATTGGGGATTGACTGTAAATGTTAGTAAGACAAAAACAAGACCTTTAAAAATGGGAGGTTTATGGTAGAGCAGAGGAATGGAAATACAGAGATCAAGTACTTCAAAACGTGAAACATTTTGAATATCTTGGTACGACGTTGAAAATGAACGGGAAGTGGAAAAAACATATTGATATAGCATTATTTAAAGGGAGGGGACAACTTAACGGTGTATTCTGGGTCGAGTGTCTGATATTCCATTCAGCACATTAGAAAAAATTTATGGAGCGATGGTCAGGCCAGTAATGCATTATGGTAGTGAGATTTGGGGTTTCGAAAGAACGGAAGTACTAAATAAGGTATATACGCATTTTCTAAAATATACTACAGGACTTAGTAAGGCCGTTTCTAACTGTGGAATTTTATATGAATTCGGGTCATTCCAGGACGACATAAACTGTAAAATTCGTGTTGCGAGTAATCCAAGGTGAACAAACAATGCTTAGAGCAATTTGTTACGACCACCAAATTAAAAACATAGATGTTAAATTTTGGGCAGACGAGGTTAGGAGTGAACTCCAAAAGATCGGGATGGGCTGGATATGGGAAAAAGGGACTGAAAATCGCAAGAACGTGTGGAGAAAAATAAGGAGGAGGTACTTAGATATAAACCAACAAGATACTTTCGCCGAATGTACAGGAAAACGCTCACTGTGTTTACAAAGAGATCTAAAACACGTCTGGGGAAAAGAATCGTATATACTCAACCTAGGATTTAAGGGAGATCAGGGCTTGCTTGGTTTAGGCTAGAGGCATGGACATTTCTAAAAATTAGCGACGATCACGATATGCGAATATGTCCAATGTGCGGGAACTTTGAAGATGAGATACATATATTAGGAAAATGTAATGATTTAGAATATTGGAGACGCCAGTTATTACCGGAAACATTTCTAAATTCAAATCGGGAAATATTGGATAAACCTCGGTAAATTTCTGGACAAAACGCGGAAAATAAGGACAGCACCCATTCATGAGTAAATATATGTTATCAAAATGCAATACCATTAATTCTTAACAATTATATATAAATTTATTAGTGTATAATGCTATTGTGTTATTATTTAATTGTAATATTATTGTATTTTCTTTATGTAATTGAATTGTTAATGTTTTTTAGTGTATAATGCTATTGTGTTTTTATTTAATTTTAATATTATTGTGTTTTCTTTATGTAATTGTAATGTTATTGATTTTTTTGTTGCTTATTTTTCTTTACATTAGTACCAGTTATTACTTTATTGTCACGGACTGTCAACAGCACGTACGGCTTACTGCCCGTGCGACCCATATTTGTAAATAATATTGTAAATATCTTACTTTTTGTATAATAAAGTCCTACCACTACTACTACTATTTATAACTAACACAAATAGTATTTGCTTACACATATTTAACCTTGCTACGGGAAAAGTGTTGCTCCCTCAGGGAAATTTAACATCTAACGCACTTCGGAAATGTATGCTTCCAAAATTAGCCACCTTGTTAATTAATATAACTAGAGAGCAAAAAGTTATCTAAGCTAGTAATTGAAACCAAGATCACCAGATTAATACGCAAAATTTCTCTCTCTTTAATTCTCGTGTCCCCGTAAATAGTAAAATTGAATTTACACGATTTTTATATGCATTAATTGCACGCAATTATTATCATGGGATTTCACAGTTATGCCAATTATATACTAAAATTATGTGTAAATTAATGCTTCCAGACTATCTACCTGTTGTCTAAAGTAAACACAACTATAGCTTAAAGATGCCGATCTTGGGTTCGAATTCCGTCTCAGACTAATTATATTTTCTAGATATAACTAATATATTTCATTTAAATGTGTATCTCGTGCACAACAGAGATATCAGATTCCAGGTCTACGCTCCGCCTGGTCAGGCCTACTGTAAAGGGGAAAGGCGGGTTGTTACAATAGTCTTTTATATTATATTAGACTTATGTGTGTGTAAACAATCCGGTGGCTGCACATAAAAACTATTTGTACTAAAACGGATGTTCCTGATTATCGATTAAATCAGACTAGTTTCCTTATAAATCAATCAGATCTAGTTACAGGTCAACAGTCGGAAGCTTGTTTCTTCGCTATACAATGTAGTGTCACAGTTATTTGTAGATGCGATCAAGTTGATATGCCTACAACTTTCAATTTCGAGCGTTGCTTCACATCATGGGTTGCAAGGAATAGTGACGTGCATTTCATCACCTCTCCTATCCAAATCTCATCCTCAACCTGCTCGCGGTGCAACCTGCTATTACAAATGAGGCTCTGAGGACTGAGTACTGGCGGTATAACCATATCACCTTAATGTAGAGGAAATGCTACATTAGTGGAAACCCCACAATAATATCCCTCTGGGCCAGTAATTCATTGGGCGAAAAAATTACAATTGTTTTCAAGTCTCAAAACCAAGCTTCATATGAATCAAACAGATCAATCTGTTGACGACCTTTGCAAGATTAAGGATACGACATGGAAGAAAGAAAACTCTCATGAGGATGCATAACAATAATAGGAATTTATGCTCCAGTAGAAGGCGAAGAGTCCCGCGCTGTAGCCGAGTGGTTAAGACAGGAAGCCTTGGCGCAGAGCTACGGGACTTGCGCTGGTTCGAGTCTCCATGGGGGGAGACATTTTCTCATGGTATTTCGGCCAGTATGGGACCGGTGCCCACCCAGCATCGTGAGGCATTTGGGTAGCTATAATAAGTAGCGGCTTCAGGTTGAGAAAATCAGCTATAACGGCTGGGGGACTGGACATGCTGATCACATGTCACCCATACACTAGCTGATCATCTACCTCTGTGACTGACACATGTGGATGTGAGGCCTGCAGCCAGCTGGTAGGGTAAGGGCCTTCTAGGCCTGTCGCGCCAGGAGTAGAAGTAGAAGGCGAAGAAGAAGAAAATGACAAATTCTATTCTAAACTACAAACAATTGTCAATTATGTAAATAAATCAGATATGCTCTTAATCATGGGAGATTTTAATGGCAGGATGGGAAACAGAAAAATCCAGTAGGAGGACATGGAGAAGATACATTAAATAGAAATGGTCGAAGACATTGATTTTGCATGAAACCATCTTTAGTACAAAAGAACAAAGGAATGCGGCTTTATAAGTTCTCGCAAGACAATTATTAAGATATGGTAGTGAATCATGAACAGTACGAAGAAGAGGAGATTAAAGCCAAATAGCAGCAAATAAGATGCGATTTATGCGCCATACAGCAGGCTACACAAATTGGGACCATAAAAGAAATGAGGAAATTATGGAAGAGTTGGAGGTAGAACTCATTCTCCGCCATACACAAGACTACCAGAACAACAGGAAAGTCCATCTTCAACGAATACCATCTAATAGAATTCCAAAAGTCATGTTTCGTTACTGCCCCTAGGCAAAATATCGCTAGGACGTCCAAACAGCGCTGGATGGAAAATTCATCTTTGAGACCGTAACAGGGCCAATGACCACATGCATGGATGATAATGATGCTTCACATCATAGTGGAATTAAATTGCGGACTGGTTACTTTTTACTGACATCTCACGTCAGTAAACTGAGATTAAAATTTATGTATTTTGGTTGAATTAATGATACCCGAAATATGAAGAGTGACGGCTAAAACGATTATAGTCAATTTTTATTTAGAACTTTAGTTTTTATACAATTTTTCCCATGTACAAAAATTAATTTCCTTCACTTTATCTGAAAAAAATATTTTTTTTTGCATCGTGTTTAATTATTAATTGTTATAATTCTTGTAAGATTTTTTTTATTCAATGCCATTATTTTGTCACTTTGATATTTCTGGTTATCTCTCCTGGCCTTGACGTATTGTAACCTACTTCTGAGGTTGAGGCGCAAGAAAGGCGGGGTTACGCTACCACAATCGTATAATGATTAATGATGATGGCAATGAAAGACCTTAATTCTAAACTTAATCTAATGAGGTGAATATGACAATGATGGCCAGATGATGTTCGGGGATCGTTTGGTCTTTAACGATTCCTGACATTTATCTTACAGGTGAGGAAAAATCCCGAAAAACCCTCACCCAGGAAACTTGTTCCGACCGCTGCACGCTACCTCGAGACTACAGCGGAGGACATTCTTCTAAGATTAGTTTATAGATTTATAACATTGAAAGTTAAACACTGAATAATTAGCATAATGTGAGTTTGATCGTTTTTAGCCGCCACTCTTCATGTATTTTCGTTCAAAATAACAAAAATCATTCTGTCAAATATTATAAGTATAATCAATAGCAAATAAAGCAAGGCATATCCGTGTTCAGTCAAGTGGTTACAAATGTGGTCAGTTATTAAATGAAATATTTAATATTAAAAATGTTATAATAATAGGTTATTTCAAGAGTTTAATTAATTCTGTTGTAAGTAACTTGTGTGTTGTAGGACTTGTTAATCTTCGACATGGAAAAATACCACAGCCTAAAAGAAAGAGCCGCAAAAGTAGGTTAAGTCAGCTACAAGAAAAAATTTCCATTGCACATCAGTTCACATCCCTCAGTAGGCATCTTACCTTGTGCTAAGTGAAACTTGTTCTGAAATATCAACTTCATAAATAACTCGTGAACATGAAGCATTCTAGTGTTTCTAATAGAAACAATTTCAAATTGCTTTATGAATTTTCCTTCTTCTTCCCGAATATAGTATGCCCTTTCACTGACTAACTAACTCACTGGCACTATCGAACCCGTAGCTTCATGGCCGCGCGGGCCTAAGCTCTCCATACATTCCTATCCTGAGTTAGTGTTTTCCAATCATCCCCTGTATAATCTACTTCCCTCAAATCATATGTAATATTAATCTCTCATCTCATTCTTCGTCTACCAACTGGGCGTTTTCCCTCTGGAATCTTCCGCGCACGTCTTTCATTCCCATTCGTGCTACATGTTCTGCCCATCAGTCTACGAGACTTAACTGTTCTTATTACATTTGGCTTCCTATAAAGACCATGTAGTTCACTTTTATGTAGTCTTCTCCATTCACCTGTCTGTACATCTCTCTTTGGTCCAAAAATGTTCCTAAGAACTTTATTCTGAAATACTCGTAACCTCCTTTCCTCCCTAAAATAAAGAGTCCATGTTTCGCATCCATATAATATAACTGATAGAATAATAGTTTTATATATTTTCAGTTCAACTTTTTTTAAAGGAGTTGGGACGTCAATAGTCCCTGTAATGCATAATAGCGCGCATTTCCAGAATTGAGCCTATGTTTACTTTCTTTGTGTATCTCGTTCTTATTTGTTATTATTGTTCCTAGGTATTTGAATTCAACCACTTCCTCAAAATTTCCCTCATTTGTCATTAGCTGTCCATTTCCATTATATAATGTATTTCTACGTGTGACCATATATTTAGTTTTATTGATATTTAGTATGCTTTTCACACTAATATTAATCCAGTAATCAAATATATTTTTAATAAATGTATTGCGCAGAATTTTTTTAGCCCGTATTTATTGAAGGAGAATGGATAAAAAATTTAAAAAGGAGATTTATTAATTATTATTGGGACATGAGAATATAATAGGATTTATTATACCCTAAGATTAAAATAGTTGGGACAAGTTTAAAGAATGCCTAAAATTATTTCGAACACCAAAATTATATAATTGAATTGAAACTGTGCGAGATGCCAAATACATTACATAGGTATCCATATTCTATATTTATGAAATAACAATAATAATAGTAAAATAAGAATAACAATTTTTATTAGACTGTTTTCTACACTGCAGTAGATTTTCCTTCAAAGTAAAGAAACATTTCTGTCTTGGGCATCTTCTTTCTTCATTCCATTCTATTCATGCTCCTCGTGTGGTTTTCTTAATCACCTTCTGAATTCAGCATTTCAGTCCATTTGTATTAGTTAATTAAGTTTTTTTTTTGGAATTCTTTATTCGGTCATTCTTTTAACGTGTCCAAACCATCTCAAGTTTCGTTAATTCAATACAACAAAATCTCCTTATTAGCGTGTTATAAAATTGCGACACAGTTCCTGTATTCGCGGCAAAAAAATCTTTATTCGCGGATCCAGTCTGTATATTAGAATGATTAGTTTCCTTCATAACCATCAGCAGACTTTTTTTTTACTGCAGGCAGGTGTCAAGGCGGCTTTTACAAATAGTGATTCAAACCAAATGGACAAATAAATATCAATACAAAACAAACCTTATTGTCACTAACCCTAAAGTTCTTTGTTAAAAGCTGTTGTATTTTACGTGCCGATATGTACTTTGATAAATGCCTCCATCGCCACGATCGGTATATTATTGTTTCAACTTGTCGTTCGTTGCAATAATTTTGATTGAATAACACGTGTCTCTTGTGCTTTGTTCCCAATTTATAATGTCGAGTAAAATGAAAGAAAAATTATTACCGAAGAGAGAAAAAAATAGCGTTGCCACTTAAAGTAAAAATAGAAATGCTTGACCATTTATACGCGTTGGCGAATCGTTTGCCTCTATCACGCTGTTTCAATGTTAATGAATCAAGACATCCGAAGACAAAATAAGGAATTATATCGCAGAATTCACAGCTGAATAAAATCTTAATTAAAATACCTTCTAAAAGCGGTAAGACAGGAAACAATTACTAAGTTATTTAAGTCCTTGCCTAAACCTGACAGTAATAATTAATGGAATTGTTCAAAATCTCTCGTTAATTGATTTTATTTTGATAATTTTTATTTTATTCTGTAACCTTGGAACGTATCCCTATATATCCATACAAATTATCATTTCATATTCGAGGAACATATCCTCTGCGAAGGAGCTTTTACTGTATTCAAAAACAATATTATCCACTTGCATCATCTCTCTATTTATTTGATTTCTAATGCCGCTCTACGCTAATACGCCATTTATGTAGCCAATAAATAAATAAATAAATCTATTCTAATAATTAACTTACATGCGGCAAATCTAATAATAATAATAACAATAATAATAATAATAATAATAATAATAATACTTTATTTATTCTGGCAGAGTTAAGGCCATAAGGCCCTCTCTTCCACTCAACCAGCACAAATACAAATAAATATTCGACAAATATAGATATACACTATACTAATTATAAACAGTTAAAGATACAATAAATGTAGCAATGTAAATGTCATGTACAAACAACATTTTATAGGGTAATAACAATAATGATACGATAATAATAATAATGATACGATAATAATAATAATAATAATAATAATATAAATATGATACATTATACGGGAAACACCAATTAATATATATATCTTACACTGGATAATAATGAAGTCGAGTTTAGAGCAAATATAAATTTAGATTTCTTTTAAAAGATGCCAATGTCCGGCAGCCCCTTATTTCTTGTGGTAGGGAATTCCAGTTGCGAGAAGTGGAGATGGTATATGACATGGAGTGATGTGATGTCCTATGTTGCGGTATATTAAGTAAGAGACTATGTTGTGATCTTGTGTTTAAGTTTGGTTTGAGGATAGATACTGGAAACGGGATGATAAATAATTGGGAATCGAGGTATGTAGGATCTTAAATAGGAGAATTAGACAGTGCGATTTTCTTCTCTCTTTTAGATGTAGCCATGACAATTCGTGGAATAATGGAGAAATGTGATCTTATTTTCGAACATTAAATATGAATCTGATACACATATTATGGACACGCTGCAGTTTGTCCGACAATCCGTCACTTATGTCAGTTAGTAGAACGTCACAGTAGTCAAAATGCGGCATCACTAAAGTTTGGATTAAAATTCTTTTAAGAGTTGTAGGAAGAAAATGTTTAAGTCGCTTTAGGGAATGCATTATGGAGAAGATCCTTTTAGATGTTTGTTTTACTTGCTCATGCCATTTTAAATTAGAATCTAAGTAAAATCCCAAGTTTTTAACGACGTCGGTATAAGGAATTTGTTCATTATCTAATATGACAGCCGGCATATTGCCATTGTTTATGAGGTGTTATAGCCTTGGATGTCCGATAATTATTGCTTGCATTTTGTTTGCATTTAGTTTCAGCCCATATTGTCTGGACCATAAAGATATATACCTGAGGTCAGTGTTTACTTTGTCAATATATTCATTAATTTCGTCAGGCCTAAAGTGTGTGTAAATCTGTAGGTCTAATGTATAACATCAAACTTTGAACTAATGAATTATTACATATATTAATTTTAATTGATTACTTTTTAATTGATGCCTGTTTAAGAGACTGGACAAGAAAATGTAATGTTATGGAAATACCATTAAATTCTCAATACATCACTCTCTGCGGATGGCTAAGTTGTAATAACTCAGGATATAGAGAGTGCTTCATAAATGGCAAGAAAATTGGTTGAAGTAAATAAAAAATGGGGGTTGAATATAAATTTTAAGAAAACTGAATATTTAACAATGAAGGTGGAAGATTATGTAAAGTTGGAGGCCGAACAAGACGAAAGTCACAAGTCAATAAATGTAAATATTTGGGGTCCTTTATAGAAGTTTATAGAAGAATTCCAGCCCAAATTGAAAAAAAAAAAAAAAAAAAAAAAAGATTAGTACAGATAGAAGAAATAATTAGTAGTATGCTCAATTCAATTCTTATTAGCAAGACTATTATTATAAATATGATTTTATTACGGAATTTCTCTACATTATCCTTCAAGTTAAATGCATTTTACTTCGCCACGGATTTCGATTCTCACCATCTTGTTCTTTGAGGTCTTTGCTGATCACGTTTTTTCTTACTTCATCCATCCTCTGTTCTCTGGGTTTTCCCCTCCTCCTCCTGCCTTCAGTATTTCAATCCAGTATCATTCTTGGGATTATATTACTCTCAATCCTCTTCAGATATTGCCCATACCATTTCAATCGTCGTTCTTCTAGGCCTATTACTTCTATAATATTGTGTTTAACATTCATTATTTTTCTAATTTTCTGGTTATTGTAAATAATAATAATAATAATAATAATAATAATAATAATAATAAAAGGGTAAGTATTTGATTTATATCAGTGCTAAACACTTTAAGATGATAAAATATTTCTAGTAGACTACTTGTGAATACAGTGCTTAGGAAAATGTTTGTATCAAAGAGAGACGAACAGATAGATGAACGGAGAAAACTACATAACGAATTTCACATCTTTATGGGAATATAATAAGAACAATACTATTTTGAAGACTAAAATGAATAGGACATGTGACACGAATGGGGAATGAAAGAGAGACATGGAAACCTGGTAGAAAAAGCAGGTGAAAAGCGCCCAATTGGCAGATCACTTA
Organism: Diploptera punctata; assembly: GCA_030220185.1. Classification (NCBI taxonomy): domain Eukaryota; kingdom Metazoa; phylum Arthropoda; class Insecta; order Blattodea; family Blaberidae; genus Diploptera; species Diploptera punctata. The sequence goes on along the minus strand of JASPKZ010007188.1, from coordinate 82,137 downwards.
ATCAATACAAATTTACAAAATTACATTTACTATTGATGCAGTGGCACAAGAGGTTGTACACTCGGCTTACACCTCTTGGTCCCCGAATACTAGTCTCAGTCTCTCAATATGGGATTGGTGGTGGAGGAGCCATGGCGAGTTTTTCTCGGAGTTTGTCCCGTTTCTTCTGTCAAGGACTTCGTATCATCCATATAGTTTGGAAATTTAGTTTAGAAATCTTATAATGAATGTTAATTATATAAGTTTTTTACCTGGTAAGTCAGTCGTCCTCAACTAAGTTATTAAACTTCAAGTTGTTCTAAAATTTAAAAAACATTGCATCGTATAATATTTTACACTTATGCGTACGGCATTATGAATCAACACGACATACAGTGTTTAGAAACCTTATAGTTATAACATTCTATATCAATATTTTAGGGGATTATTTCATTATGATGTAAGATTAATAATTTATTTAAAATCACCTCGCTTCACGTCTCTCAGAATATCGCAATTATCGAAGTTCAGGCCAGCGCCTTTTAGGTTTATCGCGTCGTGGTTAGTTAAGGCAAACATGTCTTTTCGTATGAAAATCTTGGCCCTGTTTGTGATGCAAAAACTCAGTCAACTTACAATAATTCTGTAATAATCTAAGTTCAACTTCGTCTAACGTCTTTTCAAATGTGCTTCACACATAGAAATTCCCGCGATAGCACTTCTAACAGAATCATTAATTTGTGGTAGTTCTTTATTCAAACTGGGCGTGCAGACTGCCCTGAGTGCACACAGACATGAAAAATCTATTGCGCTATCCCAGTATAAGATGGATGATTAGAATGAAAGTCTACGCAATGGGGTTATATGAATTGTAAGTCGTCTTCCGGATCCAGAGCACCTGGTTCATCTCTCCTGACTCATATCGCCAGTTTTGGATTGGACCCGTGGCTTCAAGAGGGGACTGAAGCTCTCCCGTTAGCCCCTTCTGCCCTTATTATTGATCAGGCTCGGAGTCATAACCCATCACTGCGATGGATCTCTTCCCAATAGATCCCCGCAACCACTTATTTTCAACATCTGTGAGTGCCAACCAAACTTATCTTTTTAACATGAAATGAGATAAAGGATGAGACAAAATGAATGAACGTAAACTGAAATTACATGACGAGGAGGAAGGACATCGGAGAGTGCTGGCGAGATGAAATTTAGAAAACGGGACAATTCAGAGAAAACTGAAAAATACCGGTATGGCCATCCACCAATACCCGTCTGGAACCTCCAGGATTTCAACCTGGGATTCCAATCAGGGCAGCCACGTATATATCGAAACAAATATTTGTGGTATTACTTTTATTTTTATTACAATGACAATAATTATTAGTTAGGATTTTTTATGTAATAAATAATATTTTATATTATAAGATTGCACAATACAGATAGCATATATTACTGAACTATTTGTGTGTAAAACTAAGATAAAAGACAGAAGTTTTATTTATCATTTGTTATTCAACTGCGAGAGAAGACTACATAACAGTGAACTACATGGTCTTTATTGGAATCCAGATATAATAAGAACTGTTAAGTGTTGTAGACTGTGATGTGCAGGACATGTAGCACGAATGGGAAATGAAAGACGTGCATGGAAGCTTCTTACAGGAAAAATAGAGGGAAAACGCCCAGTTGGTAGACTGGTGGGAGAATAAGATCAACTATGATATGAGGGAAGTAGATTATACAGGAAAAGACTGGAAAACATTAGTTCAGAATAGGTATGTATGGAGAGCTTATGTCCGCGTGGCCATATACCTACGGGTTCGAAAGTGCCAGTGAGAGTTACTGTTTGTATGAGAAACTAAAACAAAAGACAATCATAAGTCTATTTCTCATTATACTACGTTGTAATCAGTACATAAATATCCTGTCCCTTATAATTACTTAGTCGTGATAATAGTTATGTTTAAACTCCCCCACATACTTTATTTACTGAGCATTCGTATAGTATCGTGTCCACAGCTGTGGTCTGGGTGGTGTCGCTGCCTTCGTACACAGCGGGCCCGCGTTCGGTAAGTAACCTTGGAGATGTTTTTCCTCTCTTGTAAGACAAATTTCAATGAACTAAGGCACAAACGGTCCCCGCACATTATCTGGCTATCATAATCGTCGTCATATTCAATATGTTTTATATGAATGTTGTATTGTCTTCAGAGGACCTTGCATTGATTTGTTTGCTTGACCTTGTGTCGTGACCCTCGGGTAGATCAGACAATTTGAAGGTAGGATTCGTTGTGAGTCCAAGAACTCCAGTGAATCCAGAACTTGATTTAATATATTTATTAAAGATGATGATTAAAAGTTACAATATTGTGTCTCTAACTGTCATAGAGACGAGGTCGGAACCATGAAGAATAAGCCCTGATGCCAAGGGCATCAGCCTTTATATACCCTCTGATAAGCGGGCGCTGAGTTGGAATGTATCACCCTCATTTTCATATAAGGACTTATCGCTTCTAAAGTTACGTATGACGACTGGAATTTACCAGCATGTTATCTTACTGCATTCAACTTGGGGATGGAGAGTAATCTTAGACTGGGGGATGGTGAGTAATATTATCGAAACTCAACGCCCCTGCCTGTTTCAATTTGAATATCCATATGTAATTATTATGAGTGTCCAATACTCAATTTCCCTTCAAAATATACTTTAAATACATTCTGATTGCCAATTCAATACTATAATAGATATAGGGAGTTTATGCTATTGGCTAACAGGGCAATAATTAATTAATTTATGCGGTAATGATGCTACAGCCAGCACACTTGTGTGGGATCCAAAGTTTAGTATCCCTCTTCAGACAGGTTGTACCCCTGAAATACCGGTTAAACACGGATCGAGAAGAAAAGTAGGAAACATAATAAAAGTGAAATTAACTTCTGTAAAGAAGAATTCACAAAAGCAAATAAGGCTACACATTTTTATATGACAAATGTCTATTTTACTAATGTTTACAGGCTACTCTCATCTCATTATGAAAGTACACAAATAACTAATTATATTTTATCTAATCAGGCGTTAAAATAATTGGACACCGAAACGTGTTTTAATGTGACGTATGGAAAGTCAACATAATTCAATTCGTTTGAAATAGAAACGTGTTTACTAACCTTTGTAAATGTAAATATTATGTCAAGGTCCACAAGTTTTTATAACTTCAATGTCAGACATCTGATATAGTAACTAATTCCATAGTATACTGTATAACTTATTACATCACACATTACTATAGTCGGTTCCAGATGTCTACGGAGCAGATGTAAAAAGTGACTGTAACGTCGAAAAATCGCGCTTCATAAGCGGATAAACCTTACGAGTACATCGACACGCAATTACGGTTTCAGAACATATTTGTTTAACAACAATGAAATTTAATACTGACAATAATAATGAAATTAATAATGATGATAATAATAATAATAAAAAACATAATATAATAGTAATACTATTAATAATAAATAATACCTATACTAATAATGAATACCAATAATAATAATAATAATAATAAATAATTGTATTGTATTGTATTGTAAGCCTATGTTTTCCCTGTAGGCCTACAGAGATTTAGGCGCTCTCCACCTATAGGGAAGAATTTGAACCATACTAACTTAGTTACACTTGTTTTCTTATAGATATCATTTTGAGTGGTCCGTGGTCAGCGTTCCGCCTCATACTGACATCTAGGAAACCAAAGTAGTACTAGGACGGGAAAATTCGTTAAATTTTGCTTAGAGGCCTTTTCATTCAGGCTTAAGGATTTTTTTACGAGCATGAAAATCTTCAGACTCGGGACCCACAGCTTAAAGTCCCTCTCGGAGGACTTGCTCCTTGAATTTTTCCGTCCTAAAAAATCCATCGACCGCGACCGGGTTTGAATCCCGCGACCCTCGGGACCAGAGGCAAGGAGCATAACTACTAGTCCACCGCGGACTATTAATACTAATATTAATAATAAATAGGCCTACCAATATTAATAATAATAATAATAATAATATCTATAATAATAATAATAATAATAATAATAATAATCTCTAACCGCTGTGTGAGGGTTCTCTTTCAATAACGTTTTATAAACGTTTATAATTGTCTGTTTTTCTCCCGAACGAAATCCTTTCCTCTGTTTATGTTTCTTCACAGGAGACATTCCGGAAGGACCTGGCATAGAATTATCAGACATCTTTTCAGAAAGGGATACTGCACTTATTAAAAAAAACACTTGCACACGCAGCTAAATATATCACATTCACTACTGTAGACTCAACACTTATATAATTTTACTGAACTTAACGCTTCGTCAATTCTTGAGCACATAAGTGATACTGAGGGAAAAAACAAGAACTTGTGTTGTAATAACTAACTCACTGGCACAATCGAAACCGTAGGTTCATGGCCGTGCGGACATAAGCTCTCCATACATCCCTATCCTGAACTAATGTTTTCCAATCATTCCCTGTATAATCTACTTCCCTCAAATCATAGTTAATGCTATTCTCCCACCTCATTCTTGATCTATCAACTGGGCGTTTTCCCTCTGGTTTTTCTACAAGAAGTTTCCATGCACCTCTTTCATTCCCCATTCGTTCCACGTGTCCTGCCCATCGCAGTCTACGATACTTAACTGGTCTTATTATATCTGGCTTCCTATAAAGACTATGTAGTTCACTGTTATGTAGTGTTCTCCATTCAACTGTCTGTTCATCTCTCTTTGGTCCAAAAATTGTCCTAAGAACTTTATTCTTAAATACTCGTAATCTCCTTTCTTCCCTTAAAGTAAGAGTCCATGTTTTGCATCCATATAACTGGCAGAATAATAGTTTTATATATTTTCATTTTTACGTGTTTTTTTTAAAGGAGTTGGGACGATAAGAGTCCCTGACTTTTACTGTAATATTGTGAATAATGCTGATGTGGGATTTCCCACCAGACACGTTCAACGCAACCAATGACGCGGCATCATTTTAAATGAAGGGGAGGGCTGGTTTACTGCTTTGCTCCGAAGACATCTGGAATTTGGTATAGTGTTCATTTTATAAACTTATTTCTGAACTCTGCCTTGGCGTGGTCCCTACCTTCTATTCTGGCGGTCCGAATTCGATTCCCTGCTGAATTAAAGAAGGTATCCATCCATCCATAGTAATTCTGCCCGAGGGCAGGTCTTTCACTGCAATCATAGTATGTTCATGCTATGCTTTGCAGCTCTACTAGGGAATTATAGGTGTGGTAGCTTCCCGTTGCTTTCCACACCGGTGAAGGATGATGATGATAATGATAAGGATGGTGGTGATGGCCGGATGATTTTGGGCTCTAGGCTTCCTGACATTTATCTTACAGGTGGGGAAAAACCCCGAAAACCCCTTATCCAGGAGCCTGTCCTGATCGGGAATCGAACCCGGGCCCGTTGCGTGACAAGGCAGCACGCTACCTCGAGAGCACAGTGGTGGACAAAAGAAAGTATGCCTGAAGATAAATAAATCCCACTATAGACCTCAGGAGGTCTTGGGGTAGTAGGATATTATGGCGCCCACATTTCTAGAGATTCAGCATGAGATATCAGCCGGATTGTCAGTACTGCGTGACGATTGCTTTTATCCCCAGAACGAGCATCTAACACTCATTTCCGTTAGAGGCTGAGTGACATCGGGACCATGGAGCCGCCAGACGTTTTAGACCAGTATAAAAATCCTGTTCCCCATCGACATTCGAATCCCAGACCGTCCGCCCTACTGAGTAGGGGATTTAAATTTCCACCTTGATGGGATTGTATATATCCATCTTGATGTGAACGTGTGCTTCCTGTCTTCTGATACCCTTTTCTGTCTTAGGAGATAACTCCAGCATCCAATTAATAACAGATCCAAGGAGGCCTGACACTGTACGTCTGTTTATTGTGTGGCTATATTTTCTGATTCCCGTCTACCGACGATCAGTCCAATGCATTGGCTTCTAAGTCACATGGGCTCATTGATTCTATAAAATGAGGGAGATGATAAAAAAAAGTCCTCTTCTGCAAAGGTTTAGCACTTTGAAATACACTCTGAAGTGAATATCTACTTTCTTCTACTTTGCAATCATCATCATCATTATTTGCACTAAGCATAGGCAATAATGCATTTATAGCACTAATTAATTACGTTAGATAGAAAAGCTGCTCGTCTTTAATGGCCTTTGGAGCCCATCCCCGGATCCCATTTTTTAAGACTTCAATTGCAATAAGATGCAACTTATAATTTTATAATAACATCCTTTTTTATCGTGCTTCCAATTAAACAATACATTGAGGAAATTCTACGAGAAAATGGACTGACTGGGCTCGAAAAATGACGGCCCTGTATATAGTTCCTTTTAGAGTAAAATGTAGGTCTGACAACTATCAGGTAGTCCCCGCACCTGTATCACAGTCTTGCGCTATTTGGTGCTCCAGCAGATTGAATTGACACTCCATACAGAGACTGTTGCTTGGGAATTCCAAGTTGAGATTCGAATTAATTTTAGTCTGCATTATTGTATTAAAATGTAAGTTCTATTTATAGGCCTTAATGCAATAACTTGAACGTGAAGAGTCAGAGACTGCATGTACACCGTTTGAGTTAACAGTACCCTATATTGCGATACAAGTGAGGTAAGCACTTGTTACTGATCGAGAAAAAGTTTGAAAAAAACGAGGCGCTTGCGCCGAGTTTTTTCAATTTTCGAGATCTGTTACGTGCTTACGTCATGTGTATTGCATACTATTTTTTGGTCGCTGTGACTAATTTTTATTAAATATAGTAATAAATGAATTAAAATATTGGTTGGATGTAGATGACTTCTATGAGAAAGAAACATTTGGTGATCTTTGTTATCTAGCTTTTCATTTGTTTTATTATATGCAAGGATTGTTGGCTGTGGAGACATTTTTATACGTAGTACCGTGATTAGAATCTGTTTGATAATTTTATTATGGAAGGAGTCATAATAGATGATAGAGAAATTGAAGAAGCCCGGATAGTGGGGTGTTCTGTATTAATTCCGGAAAAGTCTAAAGAAAGGTACGAGTTTGTGTACAACATTCAAGAAATGTTTTATTTTACTTACCGGACGTGTGCTTTTTGAGTCCATATCAGTATTGCGATTTCTTTTGTTCGCATAGCAACCAGGTTAGATGTGGGAACGTTGACTTACTTCCAGTAACAACAATATTGGTAAGTATAAGAAATTAGTCACATCGACCATAAATACGTTTTGCTATTAAAAATTATGCTCATTATTGTTTTGTTTTATATCACTCTCCTTTGCATTACCTAATTCTTTGTGTGACAGGGTGCGTTTTCTATTTTGAAACTTTCTCCTAAATTTGTTTTGCTGTATGTTATTACCCAATGTATGTAATTACTCAATTTAGTTTGGTATTGATCTACTATATAATATTTTTTATATTATTCTCGTTTGTATTAATTCTTTGTGGTTAGAGTACGTTTTATATTTTTTAAATATCTCCTAAATTTGTTTTGTTTTTATATTATTACATAATTTTTGTTTTTAATTTCCTTCTTAAATTTGGTATTAATATATTCTATATTTTTTGTTTATTTTATTCTCCTTTCCATCATTTTTTATACTTTTTATATTCCAGAATTTATTACATCTCTTAAAACTGGTGTCTACATCTAAATTAATACTTTTTTTTTTTTGCTTTTCCTCTCCCTTTAACTAAAACTTTGTCGAGTTCCGGTGAGGTCAGGATTTTTAAATTTGACTAAACCTTTTGACGCCACCATGGCCTGAGGTCGACTCAACCTATAACAGAAACGAGTACCAGGCTCTTCTTCTGGGGGTAAAGGTGGTTGTCACGCAAGGCTGACAATCTAGCTGATAACTCGCGCCGTGTCTACAAAGGTGGGCAACTTAACTTCCTACTACCCTAAGGGCCTCCTAAGTCATTTAGAGGGATCGCTTTTTTTACGGTATCATAATAAATTGGAACGCGGAAGGTCTCAAAAATGCACTGGAATATATACCAGTAGAGGAACTACTAGAAGATGACGTAATGGTATTCACAGAAACATTCGCAATGGAACCGATCAACATAGAAAGATTTTACGGGCTACACTCGTACGGAAAGAAAACAGATGGCAGGCCGAGAGGAGGCGTATCATGCTACCCGAGGCCATCACAGGGGAACTTCAAAGTAATACACAAAGACGAAGACATACTCACAGTGAGAACAGACAACATCACAATCGTAGCAGTATACATCCGACCACAAGCAACCACGGAGGAAGTGATAGAAACTTTAATAACATCAATAGCAGACACGGAAGAAGAAGAATCCGTCATAATAGTTGGAGACATCAATTACAGGATAGACAAGAAGAACACAAAGACAGAAGTAGTACTAGAGACACTGAGAGAAGAGGGTTACACTCTAACCAATAAGAAGGAACTTCCAACATATATAGCGCACAATGGAAAAGCGCAATTGATTTACTGCTATACAAAGGGAAGGATCTAAGATTAATAGAACAAAAGAGGCTACGGTCATAAACTAGCACCCATGAGGAAACACGTGCCGATAGCAACAAGACTGGAAAAGACAAGGGCAAGAATTAGACCAAAGAAGGAAACCCCTAAAATCAGGATATCAAGAAAACTAGATGCAGAACAAATACGAAAAAACACGGAGAGTATAGATAAAGCAAGAACGAGAATAAAAGAAGGTCAACTGGACAAAGCATTAGACATCACAAACAACCTTATAAAGAACGTCTGTCAACCAACATCAAAAAGAAGAGCACAACCGTGGTTCGGCAGGACGTGCTACACAGAACGGAAGGCAACACTAAAAGCACTAAACAAAGCAAAGGAATCCAAAAAATCAAGAAGACCTGGAACGATACGCCCAGAAAAGAAAACAGTACAAAAACATAATCAAAGACAAGAAAAACAATCACACAGAAACGAAAGCCCAACAGCTGGCCGAAGAAGCAGAAAAGGACACTTTCTTGGTCTTAAGGAGGAAATCCAGAGGAGTGATGAAAGAAATACCGATAGAAGATTGGGAAAACAACTTCACCAAAATACTGAATAAAGGAAACAAAACAGAAACTTACGAAGCCAATACTACCAGGAACTCAAGAACCCCGAATCTGGAAATGGAAATCACAGAGGACGAAATAAATAAATGCGTGAAAGAAGCAAAAACCAGAAAAGCCACAGGACCGGATCAAGTAGCATACGAACACCTAAAGGCCTCAGCTGACGTGCTAATATCAATATGCAAAGAACTGTTTAACAAATGCCTAGAGACTGGAACCGTACCAGAGCAATGGAGAAGGGCTACACTGAAAATGCTGTATAAGGGTAAAGGAAACACGGGAGGCATGGATTCCTACAGAGGCGTGGTACTGGAGAACACCCTATTCAAAATTTTTATGAAGATACTAACAAACAGATTGATGGACATCACAAAATTAAACATCCCAGAAAAGCAATTGGGATTTAGGAAAGGAAAATCCACTGTGCAAGCAGCATCCACATTATTATACGAGATAGAAGAAGTCCTCAACAGGCCGAAAGGGAAATACTACGTGGTCTTCATAGATTTTGAAAAAGCGTTCGAATACATAAACAGAAGAAACTACTCACGAAGATGAGTGACATGATTGGAAACGATCACCCCATTTTTGGAATAATACACGACATAATAAGGCAAAACTGGTTACAAATAACAGATGAGGTTGCGGCATCAGACGAGGTTAAGCAAACTAACGGGATACTACAAGGAGACCCCCATCAGCCCGCTACTATTTAACATAATGACGGCTGATATTGGGAAGGCAACTAACGGGACCACGCTGATAAAAGTATGATGACGACATAAGGCATAGACGCAATACAGCGATGGGCTACGGAAAATAAATTCACGATAAACAGCAACAAGACCGTGCAAATGGTTTTCCAGAAAGGGGGAAGAACAGCGGCAAGTGATAATCTAAAACTAGGAGAAGAACCAATAATAATGGTGAACAAATTCAAATAGTTAGGCATAACACTGCAGCCAACAACAAAGTCTTTCAGCGCACATGTGCAGGAGAGAGCAGCAGCAGCTATAAGAGCTATATGCAATATCAAAAACATTACATCATTAAAATTAGACACAGCCAAGAAATTATTTCTATCTGTGATCACCCGGATCGCCACCTACGGGATAGAATTAATATGGGAGAAACTATCGACCAGCGATTTGGAGAGGTTAGAAAAAGTGAAAGCAAGACACATAAAAAAAGGCATTAGGTACAAGTAAATACACACTAAATAGAATGGCCTATATGCTAGCCAGAGAAACCTACTTCCTAGAGGATCTGAGACAAAGGATATTACTGCCAGCAACGGAGCATTATAAAAAAGTAATCGAAAAAAAGAAACAGAAGGAAAAAGAGATCGACGAAGAGTTCTACGCCTCAGACGTCATGGTGAACAGGGAGTGGACCGGAAGCAAGCAACCACAAAGACACGCAATCATAGGCCTAGCAACACATGGATATCATCATAAAATGTGCAAAAATACAAAATTCCACCAACCGAGTGACTATTGTGAATGCAAGATATGTGAACAAAAATGCGAGCGATACCATTACAAACAATGCAGAAGATGGACGAGATCGTTGAATTAACTGATCAAAGACAAATCATAAACCTAAAACTTAATGCTCTTTCGAGTGCCACTTACATACTTATTATAATAAATCATGCCTACAGTGGATTATACATAAAGCTATTGTTTCTTGATTTTTATATTCACTAAATATTATCGTCGTTTAGCTCTGGTTTATTATCAATTAAGAAGAAATTCAAATGTAAGATGAAAACGTTATTCTAATCCTAATCTGTAACATTAAAAATAATTAACTACCGGAAACATTTAACGTTCATCTTAATAGTACCGATAGTCGTATACAAAGTGTACGGATACCAAACACATTACTGTAATAAGATACGCAAATGATAATATTTTAGTTACATATTTTGATATATAGTAAATTTTTATGATACTACGTCCAAGCAAACTCTCTTTTACTGAATAAAGATATGTCCGTTTCTAAGTAATAAAATATTTGTAATAACTCTGGAACTATATCACTTAGAAATATGGAACTTTCGCACTTATAAAGGGAAAAAATTAACTCTTTCTCCATAAGATATCCACGATAATTAATACCACATAGGCTTGCCGAGCGCAAGAAGATCAAACATAGTCCCACAATCAGAGTCCACCCAGTTATAAATAAGAAATCTTGTAGAGTATAACTGATTTTCGTTACAAATGTTTGTAAACCTGAATTTTAATTATTGGAAAGGGTCTAAATGTGTAACAAGACAGAAATATAACGACTTACAAGAACTGAAAAAGTTCTGCTCTCACACAGCCCATGACTTTGTCTCAAATTTAAAAGTATGAAACGTAACTTTTCTGGTATATTTGGATTGAATCCGTGGCACATTTTTGTATGCGTGTTTTCTTAACTGTCACTGTTCATTACTATTCCCAATTTTGCAATTTAAAAAAAAAAACATTTCGTGGACTACTACTCTTCACAGGACGACACAAATATCAACAACAACTTGTTATACAAACAGTGTTTGGTACAATTTCATGTTCATAATAATTTTATTGTAAGAGCGTTTTTAACTTTTGTTTCAAATTTACTCAGAATGAGAAACATGTGACTTTGATTGATTTTCCTTTGTAGTCTTCATATGTATATTACAATGCAATATGAATTTTGCCCATTAAAGTGTTAATTGTTGAATAAATAATTTTCATGTTCTTCTTGCACTATTTCCTATTCATACATTTCAGCTCTTGTAATACCTTTTCCCTTCAAGCTATCAGGACATCTCCAATCCGTGTTTTTCTGGGTCATCATTATTTTATTCTGCCTTCCGGTGGCCGACCATTCAAACAACACTTTACAAATTCTTTCTTGTATTATAACCATGATGTGGACATTAAGGAAATGTTAATTAGCGTGTTTAAAAAAACTGTGAGTAGATATTTAAAGCAATGCTTCAAAAATGCTTGCAGTACAGTACATTCAGTTGGATATTTTATTATATTTTCTGTACCAGAATTTTAGAGATACAGGATGCGGCAGAAACAATGACCCATTTTTAACATGTTATTTTGACATGAAGAAATACAACTATACATTATTAGTGTATATTGTTCGAAAGAACACATCCCACCATTAATTACACATGTTCTTCAGGCGTCCACCATTCTTGGCGATGCAATCTTCTGCACGAACACACACATTCTCCATAACCTTATGAATAGTGTCACAGGTTATGACCTCAATTTCGGCGTGAATGTTATTTTTCAAGTCTTCAAGAGTTGTTGACTTGTTAGCATACACTTTGGATTTTAGGAATTCCCACAGGAAAAAAAAAACTACAAGCTGATAAATCGGGCAAACGGAGTGGCCAGTTGACATTGCCGAAGCAGCTTTTACTCTTGCTATGTTGTCCGGGGTGCGAACCGTACATGGCTACCAGGTGGCTTATTGTTTGTTACATATTCTGTTGCTCTGGGCTGCTGGAACCATCTCGTAATCGACTTCCGAGACGGAACTTGATCATTCCGACCAATGTTAAAATGTTGCTGGAAGAAACGCTGTGTCCGTACGACACTGACTGGCAATGCTTTGAACTGCACTACGCATTGGTACCAATATCAACTCTCTAGGAAGCCGTGTCCAATAATGGTGAGCAATTTAAAATGAGTCATTGTTTCTGCCGCACCCGGTATTTTCATTTCTACATATTAACGGGTAATTGCAGATTTATCTTGAATAGGTACATAGAGCAGACCCGGGGATAAGGGCACTATGCCCGAGGCAACCCGGGGAATGGTGGTGGGGCTCTAAAAAAATAATAAATTCTTCATATACCAAATTTCTACTTAAAAACCCAGTATCAGAAAGTATGGGCTACATAATATTTGTAGGAAATCAGATATAATAAGACGAGTTAAGTCCCATAGACTGCGATGGACAGAACGTGTGAAACGAATGGAGAATGGAATAAACGCCTAGTTGATAGAACAAGAATGAGATGCAAGAATAACATTAAACATGATTTAAGGGAAATATATTATAAGGGGATGATTAAAAACATTAGCTCAGGATGGGATGTATGGGGAGATTATGTCTGCGCGACCATGAACCTATGGGTTAGATTTTATATAGTTCGATAGTACACGGTTAGATAGTATAAGAAAGAAGTATACTTTTACATTTAATAATAAAATAATTTATTGAAAATTTATCTTCATGCATATGCGCAATATCACTCACTAACTTTTCTACATAACACAACATATATACTCGTATTTTTTTAACTGGGTTCGCGAGCTCGCGGTGATTGTATTACAGCGACATTGACCTCTTCATGGTCCAAATGTTCTTACACTTCCCGTTCCGAAACCTAAACTAGCTGCTGATGGAATTTTCCATATAAATGTGAAAGCACTGAACTTCTTGTTCATTTAATTCGTGTCGATACCTAGGAAATCTCGTGTACAAATCAGAAGAATTTCTCAGTCGCAGTTGGTAGTGAAGTCTCCATAATTTGCAAGAGTTTTCCAGATGATCATAAAAATGCCTAATAATTATGCTTTAATCCTATTATTAGTATTCGATTTTCAGTGGAATTGTAAATGTGCATAATATAAATATTGCATGCTATGGGTTATTTTAGGACTTTATTATTATTATTAATATATTTACTTATAGTGCAAGTACATACAGTACATATATTTTTAATATACTTCAATGAGCAATAACTCGTGCTTCGAAACAATCAAAAAATAAAAAATAATAATACAATTTAAAATACAAACATTTACAATGTTAATTATGATTTTATATTTGCTATATATGTCTTATGCATTAACTAAAAATAATAAATAAAACAAATATTGAATGCGAAAAATGGGAGCCAAAAAATAATAATAGAATTTTGTACTTACAATTACTACAATAGAGTTTATATAAATTAGCCTACTTATTTTAGATGCATTACTGTGTGGGATGTGGAATTGGGCATAGCTGGGTCATACACTTCGCCGACCTCCAGATTACCCCGCCAGGATGACATTGGATTACAACCCACAGGACAGTAGGGGAATTGGCAGACCTAAACATGGAAACGAACTGTTCTTACAGAAGTTAAAAATATTGGGAAGACTTGGAAATGAGATCAAGGAGCTTCCAAGAATAGAGTCAGATGGAGAAGTTTTCTGAGAGCCCTGTGTTCCACATAGAAATGATGGGAATTTTGATTTGATTGATTGACTGTTTAGCTTTTTACATGTCGATGAGTGATTTAATAATATTATTTGTACACTGCTTTGCTGGATACGTATTGTAATTACAGTTCTGAATTCATCATTTTTTTTATTACTGAGCTCTGGGTTAATTTTCATAATGGAGTTATATAAACTTCGGCAGAAATTACTGCTGTGTCTTAAAGCATTGAGATGTGTGACATTTGGGTTCAATCATAGTATATTGCGATACGAGTGTGGTAAACACTTGATGCGGATCGAATAAAGTTTAAAAAACGAGGCGCTTGCGCCGAGTTCTCTAAATTTCCGAGATTCCGTTATGTGTTTACCACATGAGTATTGCATACTATTTTTTCACTATGTGTGTTTATTTTAGTACTTAAGATATTAGCTAAAATATTAATAAATATAATTGAAGATAAATGTTAGATTTCAAAAGGTGAATCGGCTATATGTGTTGCTATGGAGAAATAATAAGTATTGTATAAGTCATGTCGCCATCTTATATTTGTTAAAACTGTAAAACCAATTTGATTTGGGATTTATTTCTGATTATGGATAAAGTTTTGGACGATGTGTGTAGTGATGATGAAATAGAAGAGGCGTGGAAAGCTGGATGTGATGATTTAATACCGAAATTAATACAAATTGCAGTATCACTATCAATATTTCAAAATAAATGTTTTTGCTTACCGCATACTGCTTTTGGTCATTTTTAAAGTATTGAGATTTATTTTGTTTTCATAGCAACCAAGATTGTATCCGGTAATGTTAAATTACGATGCAAATCAACGATAACAGTAAGTATACAATATTAGTTGCATAGTGCAAAACAGTCTTATTTGAATTTTGCCTGGTGTTACGGAGTCCCGTGCCATAGCCGAGTGGTTAAGGTAAATTGCCTTGGCGCAGAACTATGGGACATGGGCTGGTTCGACTCTCCATGGGGGAAATTTTCTCATGGAATTTCGGCCAGTATGGAACAAGTTCACACCCGGTAACATGAGACATTTGGTTAGCTACAATAAGTAGTGGCTCCAGGTTGAGAAAACCAGCTATAACGGCTGGGGGACCCGACAACTTGACCAAATGTCACCCCTACACTGGCAGCATGATCGTCAACCTCTGTGATTAACACATGTGTATATGAGGCCAGCAGCCGTCTAGTAGGCCAAGGGCCTTCTAGGCCTATCGCGCCATGGAATTTAGTTTAGTTACGTTTATGGGGATCTGACAATGATGCTAATTTTAAAAATAATATATAATATATATTATCCATCCGTAGTAATTCTGCCCGAGGGTAGGTCTTTCACTGTAATCATAGCATTTTCATGCTATGCTTTGCAGCTTTACTAGGGAATTATAGGTATGGTAGCTGCCCGTTGCTTTCCATACAGGTGAAGGATGATGATGAAAACGATGATGATGATGATGGCCGGATGATTTTTGGGGACGGTTAGTCCCTAAGATTCCTGACATTTGTCTTACAGGTGAGGAAAAACCCCGAAAAAACCTCACCCAGGAGCCTGTCCAGAAATGAAAGATGTGCGTGCAACGACAACAAATCGTCCCGGCTCACAGTACATAGCATAATCGCATCCACGTCACAAGAGATGTTCAAAATGGCCTCCAAGGGATGCAATGCACGCGTTCACACGTCGTATCGTGTATTGCCTCACTCTTTCGCATGTCCCGGCCTCTCTTCGAATAGCGTCACAGGCGACGTAGACACGCTGTTGAAGGGTATGTACATCAGGAACTGATTCAGTATGCACAATAGTTTTCAGATGCCTCCAGAGGTAAAAATACAGGTAGTTTATGTCCGGTGATCTAGCAGGCCATGCAACAGCGCGAGAGAGTAATGCCGTTCGTCAGTGCCATCTACCGTGGCAAGATGCATTTATGGACACTTATTCATAGGACTTTTTTTCCTCCATTTACAGTGAGGAATCAGTCCCTGCAGTTTGTCGGTGTAATTAAAACTGATCCTGTGTAGTCTAAATATTCAGCCTGCGCAAGTTTGTGCTCGAAAAGCAGTCGGTCGATTGATTTGAAATTTTAGCACATAGCTGCTAAACACTTGCCGTATTTTAAGACCTGTATGTACAAAGGTGTACAATGCGACGAACAAAATATGGCGATTGCTAGAGCCGAATGTTTACCCACTATATATTATGCTCTAAACGAAAATATAAAAATCGCTTTAGAGTTCGCAATTTTTTATGTTTCACAATGAAACTCAATACATGCTATTAAAATAAACCGATGCAGGTATTATCAAAAAACCAACGAAATCTGACCAATAGAAGTTGGGATTTACCGGAAATCCGAAAACAAAAATTGATATTTATCAACCGTCATGTTTAGTTTGTCGCAATATATACATCTATACATACAGATTTTCAGATACGGCGAGTTTTTAGCCACTATCTATTATGCTCTAAATCCATTAGGTGTAGGAGTTCACCTGAAACGAAGATTTAAAAATCGCTCTAGCGGTCGCAATTTTCAATGTTTCACAACAAAACTCAGTATATACTTTTAAAATAAACCGAGGTAGGTATTATAAAAAATCAACGAAATCTGACCATTAGAAGTGGGAGTTTACCTGAAATCTCAAGTGAAAATTGACTCTAGCAACCGCCATATTTTGTTCGTCGCATTGTACACCTTTTTACATACAGGTCTTAAAATACGGCAAGTGTTTAGCAACTATTTCTTATGAACTAAAATCATTAGGTGTAGGTGTTCACCTGAAACGAAATTTTAAAAATCTCTAAAGAGGTCGCTCAGTATGTTATTAAAATAAACGAAGGTACGCATTATCCAAATTTTCTTTTTACTTATTCAAATAAAAATAACTTACTTACTTACTCACTGGCACTATCGAACCCATAGGCTCATGGCCGCGCGGACATAAGCTCTCCATACATCCCTATCCTCAGCTAATGCTTTCCAATCATTCCCTGTATAATCTACTTCCCTCATATCATAGTTAATGTTGTTCTCCCACCTCATTCTTGGTCTACCAACAGGGCGTTTTCCCTCTGGCTTTCCTACAAGAAGCTTCCATGCACGTCTTTCATTCCCCATACGTGCAACATGTCCTGCCCATCGCAGTCTACGGGACTTAACTGTTCTTATTATATCTGGCTTCCTATAAAGACCATGTAGTTCATTGTTATGAAGTCTTCTCCATTCACTTATCTGTTCATCTCTCTTTGGTCCAATAATTTTCCTAAGAACTTTATTCTCAAATACTCGTAATCTTCTTTCCTCCCTTAAAGTAAGAGTCCATGTTTCGCACCCATATAATATAACTGGTAGAATAATAGTTTTATATATTTTCAGCTTAACGTTTCTTGAAAGGAGTTGGGGCATCAAAAGTCTCTGCAATGCATAATAGCATGCATTTCCAGAATTGAGCCTAGGTTTAATTTCTTTGTGCATCTCATTCCTATTTGTGATTATTGTTCCTAGGTATTTGAATTCAGCCACTTCTTCAAAATTTCCCTCATTTGTCATTAGCTGTCCATTTCCATTATATAATCTATTTCTATGTGTGACCATATATTTAGTTTTACTGATATTCACTTCCAGTCCCAATTTCTTAGTGTTACTCAATAGTGTGTGCGTGTTGGCCTTTAGTATCTCCTCGCTATCGGCCAGTAGTACTACATCATCATCATAAACTAACAGCTTATTAATACAATTCAGTTGTGCGCCTTCCTCATTCTCTAAAGAGTTAATGGCATGCTCTAGTAAAGTGATCCCACAACAGGCCTCAGGAGGCCTTTGGGGTAGTAGGAGGTTAAGGCTCCCACTTTTTCTAGACAATCGGCACTTCATGTCAGCCAGGTTGTCAGCCCTGCGTGACGGCCGCCTTTACCCCAGAACAAGCGTCTGGTACTCATTTCCGTTAGAGGCTGAGTCGACCCCAGGGCCATAGTGTCGCCAGAGGGTTTGGGTCAGTTTAAAAATCCTGACCCCAACGGGACTAGTACAAAATTAAATAGTAGAGGGGATAGTGCATCTCCTTGCTTCAACCCATTCTGGATTTCAAAATTGTCTGAAAACTGTTTGCCTACACGCACCCTACTCTTTGAGCCATTTAGACACATTCGTATAAGTCTAACTAACTTTTTATGAATTCCGAACTCCAGCAGGATACTATATAACTTCTCCCTCTTAATTGAATCATATGCTTTTCTGAAGTCTACATATAGTTGATGTACAGTACCATTATATTCCCATTTCTTTTCTAAAATCTGTTTTATACTAAAAATCTGATCTGTTGAAGACCTGTTTCTTCTACATGCACATTGATGATCTCCTAGAATGTCATCAATATAGGGAGTAAGTCTGCTTACTAATATATTTGTTAGAATTTTGTACGAAGTTGAAAGTAATGAGATGCCCCTATAGTTGTTGCAATCAGTTTTATCTCCTTTCTTATAAATTGGTACGATAATTGATTCCTTCCATTCATCTGGAAGAGCTTCTTTTTCCCAAATCATACTAAGCAACCAACGTATCTTGTCCATCAATTTTTCTCCCCCTGATTTTATCAGTCCTGCTGGGATCTCATCTGAACCTGATGATTTATACATCTTCAATTTTTCAATCGCCATTTCAACCTCTAATGAACTTGGTTCTGTGACTAACATTTCTGCTGTCTGTAACTTATCCTCCTCGATGTCCTGTTCTGTATGTACATTTAATAGCTGATTAAAGTAACTTATCCATCTATTTAATATACTCTTAGAATCTGCAATCGTATCCCCATTTTCATTCCGAATTATGTTTGTTCTAGCCTGAAACCCTTTCTTCTCTATACTAATTCCCTGATATAATTCTCTGATGTTCCTATTTTTTGCATTCATTTTATTTAATTAGGCGTAGAATCTCACGCCGGGCTATAGCTACTATGTTTATAAATTTGGTCAATTGCAGGGACATTAAATTCTGTAAATTAAGATTCCATTGGTTTTCTTAAACAAACCTTAATAATACGTTTCTGGAATAATATAAGTGGTAATTGATTTGTCTTTGAAGTTCCACCCCGACCTGTAATGGAGCCGAATTACAGGCTGGATCAGAGCTGAATATATCACACACAATACTGTACCTGGGTTGTCCGTAAAGTTACGAGTTTATAGATTGTTCGGCGCAATCTGTTACGTAAAAAGTCAATATATTTTTTATTTAATTTAGATTTTGGTCAATTATAGTAGCTAAATATTTTATTTGTGTTCATTCATTAATAGAAGGGTAATTACACCAATAATGTCGAGGTAAATCGCATTTAATATGTATAATTACTATAGTATTGCACGTATCATGAGATATTAAACCTGTAATTGATAAGAAAAAAGGAATTAAATTTGTGTTTAAGATGCTAAAGGAGAGTAAATTTTCATCTAGTCATTTTTTAATTACGTTTATTTCTAAATTAACTTTGTTTAAGTATTCTTCCAGGTCGTACTGTTAAAATAAGAAGTAATAAAGCAAATATTTGAATAGTCTGGTGGGAAAATGAATTACTTCAAATTTACAATATCTGGAGAAATAAATAAAGGTTTTTTTAATCACAAACCTTTTATATTGATAAAATTAAATTAACGTCATCGGTAACATGTAGATTTCCCGCATGTCTTATGTTAAATCAATACATTTAATACAGGAGTTCATACTGATTGTTTTGAGATAGGGAACCAAATACCGCAAATGTCCGTTTTAAGCTATCGACGATTAATAAGTAAGAGATTGTGAATCTTAAAAGTATACCAAAGATTTAAATCAGCACACCTCGAAACTCTCGGCCTGAACTCATCTATCATATATGTTAAATGGCATACTATGTTGATCTAACTAAAAGAAAATATGAAGACGATTGCATATATATATAATATACATGATTACGAACGTTTTCTTGGGTTTTCCGTGTCATGGATCCATGGTCGGCCTCTGGCCACTGATTCCGACGTTTTCGGCATGTCATGCAAAACCCAATGAAACGTTCTTAATCATATTTATATCCGTGAAAAACTACAATATAACATATCTATTCTATAGTAATTCTTCCCGAGGGCAGGTCTTTCACTGCAAACATAGCATTTTCATGCTTTGCTAAGAATTGTAGGTGTGGTAGCTTCCCGTTGGTTTCCACACCGGTCGGTGATGGGTGTTGATGATAATGATAAGGATGATGATGATGGCCGGATGATTTTCGGGGACCGTTGGGCCCTAAGCTTCCTGACATTTGTCTTACAGGTGAGAAAAAAACCCGAAAAAACCTCACCCGGGAGCCTGTCCCGACCGGAAATCGAACCCGGGCCCGCTGAATGACAAGGCAGCACGCTACCTCGAGACCACAGCGATGGACATATAACATACACACACACACACACACACACATATATATATATATATATATATATATATACACACACACACATTCACACGTAATAACCTTTCAAAATCTCATGATTCCTGAAGTGGACATTTCCGACTAAATTATTCTCTATCTTAAAATGTTCAGATCGGTTTAATCATCCATCTGACCGAAAAGATCTGGTTTCTACAAATGCCATTTGTAATATGACATTATGGTTAACTTTTTTTCCCAGTAATTTCTCTTTACATCCAAAGTTACCTCGCCATTCACACATCCAATATTTCATCAATATACATAGGCTTATACCGGTTCTCTAAACCTCTGGACAACTTTTACTGTCTTATCTGCTATTATAACTCACCATTGGATCAAAGGTCACGCATGACTCCATAGTAACGAAAGAGCCCACTATTTAGCAAAACTTGCCGCCAGTTACAGAACAATAATTGATTACAAAGCAATTACTTTGACTCGAGGCTAGCAAGTACTGACAGATTATTACACAAAAATTTGAAAATTCAATCTTCGCCGACTCCAGGATTGTCTCCCACCAAACTGTTCATTGCAAACATATCACATAGAGTATCTTTATCTCTCTGGCCCTATTATATCCTCACCAAATTCCAGACGAAACATGGATAATTCCGGCCCTACCTCTACAAATTGAACAAATTACTTCACCAGTACGTAATTGCCTTGAAGGACTACCGCAAACAGCTTTCCATAGGCCTATCATAAGTGAGTACCGTATTCGAAAAACAGACTGGCAATTCTAAAATCAACACCCCTGCCAATTGCAGTCGGTGTACAAGATTTCTTCAAATACATCTTTCACATTCTCCAAGATTAATAGACTTCATCTTCCGCATTTTATGTAACATTGCTGTAATTAATGATCATGTAAATACCCCATGAAATACGTCTCGGTGAAACACGGGTTATAAACTTGTTTCTTTTGTTAAATAAAAAATCATACTCATTTAATGCTTTCTAATATCACAGTAATATATAATTATCGATTTTGGTGAAACTATAGGACACGTGTCCTTTCTTTCACTTACGAGAACTTTTAATTTCCAGAGAGTAATGTTAAAATGTATTATTACATTTTCATTAAATGACGAGGTAAATTAAACAAACTAAAATCGAATAATTTAGATAAAACAATTTTATATTCTTTCTTATAGCACCAAAACTTTTATTTTTTATTTTGCTTTCCCCTGCTGTTACAAGATAATATAAGCTATGGAATTGTGTTTTTTAAGCAACTGACCGAATTTCCAGTGCATGACATTTCATGGCACAAAGACAAATACTTCTTCTAGGACTAACCTGCATTTTGCTGAATTTGTGAATTTGTTAGGTAACATCCTTAAATAATAATACATAAACCGTTTTATGATTTTTTACATGAAAAAATCATAAAACTTTGAAATACTGTGTGTGTGTGTGTATATATATATATATAGGCTATATATATATATATGGATCGGAGCAGAATAGTTTACTTTCAATGTTATGAACGATGAAGATTTGTTGAGCTAGATGTAAGCCAATGTCTTTAATCAGTGATGAAGTGTTTTTAAGAATATTGAGATGGACATAAACATACCTAAGGAAATAAATTATAACCTAATCACTTTCTGCATTAGTACTAATACAAACATTTGGTAACATTGATACCGATTTAAATTTCTTTGATACAATTTTAAACTTGTAATGAGGCCTGCATTATTTCTAATTCTGGCAATTTTTTTAACAAGATAACTTAAAAAATCATTTTATTTCCTTGATTACACAAGTCTGCATTTTAAAACTTTTTCTCAGATGATTTATTTAAAATAGGTGTTTTTAAATCATTTTTTGATACTGATACCAGAAATGATTTCCATTTTTGTCTATCGCGTCAGATTTGTGAACAAAATATGAATTTATATTTTCACGTTTCAGCTACTACAAGCACAAATATCCAAACTTCATTTCAAACAAGATACATTTTTGTTAAAAATACATGTTAAAAATACTGTAAAGAACTGTCCTAATAACTTCAATGACTACATTGTAACAAAACAGAAAGTATATGGTGTTCCATTAATTTTGAAACCTTCCCATCTTTGACTTCCTTGAAGTTCCTCCATTTTTAGTCTCCCTCATCAACATCCAACAATAGTTTCATTCTATGTTCCCTGGTACCTCCTCTCCATCTCGTTAATATCCTGGTGAAAATATTCAAACGTTCACTTTGCTCTTCACTATAACGTCCCAGATTTTCGGGGAAGTAGTCTATATGGGAATACAGAAAGTGAACTTTCACACTCATGTTACAATTCAACTTTTTCAAAATTTCCAACATATTTCCCGCAATTACCTTATAATTAGGATATTTGTATTGCCTATTATGTTTTCAGTAACAAATCAGAAAGTAGTCCAGGCTTCTTTTCCTCTTTCATTCTTTGTTTTATTCAAAATATTCATCCTTCAGCAGTTTATTTATTTGCGGACCAACAAAAATTCCAGCTTTCAATGTTTCTTGAGTGATGGACGGAAATTTCTTACAAAGGTACTTGAAGCAAGGCCCGTCCTTTGGTAGAGCCCTTACTAACTGCTTCATCGAGCCCAATTTGATGTGTAGTGGTGGAAGCAGGACTTTTTGAGGGTCTACAATTGGTTTTTAGTTTCAGACACATATTCCTTTGGCAAATTCAGATCACAAACTAGATCATTAAGGTCACTTTGAGAGAATCGTTGTGGAGTAAAGCCGTCTTCAGGCTGATATATATAATCAGTATCGTCGTCAGTGATTGCATTAAGTTCACTTTCAACATTATATTCTGTCGGTTTCTCTAAACAGCTGGATGAAGAGCAACAAGCAGCTCTTCTCCAGTGGAACTAGCTTAATGGCTGAAAGGATGACTGGATAGACAATTTGGTTCTTATTTTTTTAATTACACCCCTGAACATTAAGCAAACTGGAGTAACAGTCGTTAAGGTGGTCTTTAGGCTCCTTCCACACCACAATATTAACCTCTCAACGCAATCGCGGCAAACTTTCTTTGGCGCCGACGCCTTATCCTGGTCACCAAGTTTCACTTTAAAATAAGCAGAGTAAGCTTGTTTCTCAAAGTCCGTAATATCAGTTCTTTGCTTAAACATTGTATAATTTCCACGAATATAGCAGAAAGCGTTAGGATTGTTCCCACACTTGCCTGTAGACATTGCCATGCTTGCAGTCACGATAGAGAGATAAAATGAGAACAGAATTCATAATGCAAGTTTCTGATATGAGCAACACTTCAAAGGTCCACAATTTCTATTAGAGGCTTTAATTGACAAATTTCCCTTCAACAATACTCATTACCGTCTGGCACATATTATGCTCTCACCAATAAATATATGAAAATAGATTAGGTCCATTGTGAAAAAAAACTGTACGTGATAGAAGAAAACTAAGAATAGTTCTGGAATCAGCATAAGAAAATGAACTAATACAAATTATTAATTTTCAATTATCTGATATCATGCAGACTAGTGTTATTGGACAATATTGCATTGGGACTTTAGTTGTGCATAAGTATAGAAGTTTTAGCGTTATATGTAAAATGAGTGTAGGCCTATTAGTAAGCATATTGCAGTAAAAATCTGAACTTAAAGTATTCCTTCCGCATCATCCATGTGCGCTGCCAACAATATTGGAAGCAACGTTAATCTCCACTTCATCAAATGTGAATCCCAACTCCTATTTTTTTCATAACAGTGCCGGAGTACTCATGTGTCCAATATTGCCCCCATGGTTCGTTCATTTTTGTTATATCAGTGCTTCTTAATATTATCTACAAGCATATGCACTAAAACTTTATTTTATATCATACGAAGTCTCTTTTCAGCACTTCACGGTTTTACAAAAAAAAAACAGTGAATAGAACATTGCAGTGCTATGTACTGTGACATTCACAAAACAGACATAACTTTCGCCAACATAATAACTAACTAACTAATTCACTTGCACTATCGAACCCGTACGTTTATGTCTGCGCGGACATAACCTCTCCATACAATCCTATCCTGAGGCAACGTTTTCAAATCTTCCCCCGTATAATTTATTTCCCTCTAATCCTAGTTAATATTATTCTCCAAACTCATTCTTAGTCTACCCACTCGCCACTTGTCCTCTGGTTTTCCTACAGAGTTGCCATGCCCCTCTTTGATTATCATGGATAAATTAACTATTTTACAAGTAAACAAGCAATAGTATTCAGTAGAAATTATATGGGCATAAAAAATTAATTCATGTCATTACAAGGGTAAATACAAAATTATTTCACGGTATACAAATATTTATGATACAATCTACATTTAATTTTGTCAATTGGCAATTCTGATCAAAAGGGCATTCAATTGTTTCATTGTTACAAGTAATAATGCAAATGGCTGAGTAATGTTTCATAACTGTGTGTATACCTCAAACGTCCCTCGTGGAGATACAGATGCTCGGGACCTATATATTTAAAGTCCTTCCCAGAGGACTTGTCCCTTGGGTTATTTCATCCTAAAAATCCCATCGACCCCGGCCTGGTTTAAACCCACGATTCTTGGACTATAAGCAGGGAATATAACCATTAGATCACTCGGCCGAGATTCATAAATTAATGTTTAATTAATTTTTACTGGAAAATATTTTGAACATGCATTTATTCAAATATTTTCTTGATATATACCTTCAACATTGCAAACGACCAAGTTAACTGTGAGAATATTTAGGTGTGTATTTTTGTTTCGGTTGTTTGGAAGTTTAAATAGAGTGGTGTACGTCGAGGTGATTAGACAAATCACCAGGAGGACGTTGCATGTTCTGCTTTGATGCTGGTACAGTCATAGTTTGTATAGTGACGTAGGAACGCATGGTCACTCCCCGTCCCATCGCTTGAATTCAACACAGTATTAAAATTACAGTATATACATATAAAAAAGTGTTAAGTACTGTTGATGAAAACACAGTTTTCTTGTAACATTCAACAATTTGCAACACAACGCCTGCTAATGTGTTTTTTTTTCCATAACTCATAAACAGGACTAGGATTCTTAGGAATTAGCCTTTTTTGTTCCTTGTGGAGTATAAAGAATATTTGAACACAATTGTATGTTTCATGCATCCTGCTGTAAAATACATTCTAAATTCTTATGGAACCTAAAAAAACGCTAAATGACACTTAAACATCTAAAAATGGTCAAAGGAAGTATAACAACGAAAAAAAGATCCTCAACTCGTGTCTAACTCAGGGTCGGGTCATGGGATGAGATGAGATGAAGCCCCTATATAGAGGTCTGTGAATGACAAGGATGCCGGCCGACCACGCCTGACACACTAGCACGGGGGCAGATGAACTAAATGAAACGAAATGGTTGAAATAAGTATGGAGAGATGGTGGAATGAAATTGTGCCCGGGGAAAACGGGACAAACCCCCGAGAAAAACTTGTCCAATCTCCGTTCCGTCCATCACGAAATCCACATGGGGTGACCAAATATATATATATATATATATATATATATATATACGTGTATATAATGGTATACAATTAAGTATAATAAAATTACACTATTTTACACTATTTACACTATTCTGAAAAGAATGCATACAGAGTGTCCCAAATTGATGTATACAATCTTTGAAACGTTATTTCTCAGCAACGCAATGAAATATAAATACAATTTTTTTGTGTTTTATTTGTTAAGCCCGTACAAGTTCAAAATGCTCACCTCCTGCCGCAGTACACTCCCAACAACGACGTTGAAAAGAGCGACACACGGTTTGGATTATGTTATTGGAATGTCATTGACGGCATGTTCAATCTGATCTCTCAGTTCCTCCAGTGTTCGTGGTTTTGTAGCGTACACCGTGTTCCTTACAGTTCCCCAAAGAAAGAAGTCTAGAGGGGATAAATAAGGAGATCGAGACAGGAACTCCCTAGCACTTCCTCTTCGTCTTATCTATCTCTGATTTAATGTGCGATCCAGAAATTTTCTCACTTTGACATGAAAGTGAGGTGGAGCCTCGTCTTGTTGGAAGTAAACCTCATTCTCATTCTCAAAGAGATCTTCAATACGTGGAATCATGATTTCCAACATTATCAGGTAAGTTTGACCTGTGACAGTCCCTTGGAAGAAGTACGGCCCAATTTATCATCGGGAAGACAAACCACACCATACCGATACTCCTGGAAAAATGACGGTCTTTTCTTCAATGATGTTTGGGTTTTGGTTAGCCCAGTACACACTATTATGTCGATTAATTGTGCCATTAAGTTTGAATGCGGCTTCATCTGACCAAACAATTGAGTCTGGAAAATATTTCCTTTCGTCACACTTCTGCAGGAACCACTCACAAAATTGCAGTCGTCTATCTGGGTCGTCCTCATTTAGTGCGTGGAGAAGTCTCGGAATGTAAGACTTCCATTTTTGGCCCCGCGAAATTCGATGAACACTGCTTTTCTTGATACCAATCTCACGAGAACATTGTCTCACTGACTTCTTTGGGGATCGTGCAAAAACCTGCATGACTGCAACAGTACTGTCGTTATTAGTCGAACGCCTCTTTCTTCCGCACCGACCTTTGAACACATCTTGCACCGTTCCATCGTCTTCAAAGTTGTCTCGGATTCTTGTTATTGTTACCCTTGTGGTGTCCCAAATTCAACCATCCAACGTCGTTGCACTTCAACAATATTCTCCAACTTTCCATTAACACTTCAGTATCCACTTAGGTTCATCGAATGATAATCTCGCCGCCATTGTTGTTTATAAAGACGTGAAGATCGATGAACGTGTTGCTATGCTTTTCCAGTGCCCCGAGGATCATTCACAACAAACATTGTATTTCTGTCTCATTTCGTTGCCCGAGAAATAACGTTTCAAAGAGTGTATACATCAATTTGGGACACTCTGTATATAAGCCAACAGCTGTTACAAAGATAAATACCAATTAGATAGTATAACTGCCACAGGATTGATGATCGGGGCAAGAGGTACTATACCAGGATTCTTAGCTAAATTTTGGAATTTCTTAGATTTGGACAGAGTGTATCTTCCTAAATTGCCATCGCTGTCATTAGAGGTTCCATTTTAAGAAACCATCTTTACAAAATTTCTACTTTATACAATATATTCCAATTTGAAATTTTTAAATGTAGTTACAAAGTGTATTTCATCATTTCAAAAATTAATTGTCTGTATCACTTTGTCCTTGTGGAAATCCTCTAATGAGGAAAGTTTTATATAATAATAATTATCTTGGAACGGTAAACAATGTACGTATAAAATGTTAACAACAAAAAGAAAATAATTTTACCATCAAAAACGTAGGGTGCTCTATATCAATTAATATATTTGATAATAAACAGATATTGGTAAAAGTAAGCTCTCTAAGAAGAAAATGTAAAAATCATAAAAAGCACACCACGCTTTTGATGGTAAAATTATTTTCTTTCTGTTGATAACTCTAAATTTATTCTATATGTGTTGGAGATAATTTTTCTGTTGACCACTTTATTTTGTACCAAGCGTATTGGAAATTAAAATTATTTTTCATTTTTTAGTTTTCTAATAAAGCGTGTTCTTTTAGTTTTTAAAACTATTATTTATTATTTTATAAACGATGTAATAGAAAGTTATTCACCTTCTGATTAATTGTGATTTATGTTTAGGCTGTTGTTTTTTTTTTTCCATTTAAGCAGCTTAAAGTTAAGAGCTTAATATTGAAGAATATGTGACATATTTCATTATGTTTAGTATCTAAGATAAATTTCTGGAAAATGTATGGCCCAAATGATCCTCAAACATTATCTGATCATCACAATAATCTAAATCATATTAGTCTTTCGTAATATGACTGAATGAGTAATTTGTGTGTCCTGTTTTAAGTGTTCGTGTTGTCTCATCGGTGGCCCTGGCATTGAGTTGATCATTCATCCATGAACGCCCTTAATTTCCTTGTGTGATCCAGAGTTCAAAATCTTCCGACAGGTCGTGTCCCTGTGTTGCTTACGGAATGTAAAAGTGCCTATGACTTGGGAGGTTAAACTAAGATAAAGGAATGTATTTATTTATTTGATTCATTTTACTGTTTCACATCAGATCAATCCACTGGTATTGGATACACTTTTTTTTATTTTGTAAAAAAATAACGAAGATTGGTAACGTGTAGGCCCTATAAAAATTGTCGACATTAAGATCGAACCAACTCTACCATTGCCGGTCCCTAGTCCGGATGAGAAAGGAGGAGGGGGAGGAGTAACACTTCGTTAAAAAACCTTGGTTCAGCTGACCCGCTGATAGTACCTTGTGAGGGTCCCTAGCCAGGATTACGGTGAAGGCCCCAACTGCGGATGCAGCAGAATAGTAGACCTAAGGTATGGTGCAGACGGCGGATGAGGCAATAAAGGGTGGAACAGCCTCTTAGCTGCAACTGATCTATGGTAGACTCCAGAAAAAGTCTCTGGTCCACCAGGTTGGTGGTTGATGCTATGGGCCAGGTCATGATACATTGTAAAAAACACGATGCTAAAAAACCAAAATATATAGCCTCGGATAGGAAACGAAATCTAATTAAGATGGTCATCATCATCATCATCATCATGACCATCTTAATTGGATTTCGTTTCCTACCAATTAAGATGGTATGGACATATAATGAGAAGAAGGGACACAGAAACAAATAGGTATTGGAATGGATACCTCGTGGATATGGGAAACGTGGTAGATCATAGCGAACGTGGATAAAGGGAATTCAAGACAACATGAAGAAGAAAATTGTGACTGAAGCAGACAAGAAAAAAATGTATATTTTGGTTGTAGATACCTATGTAAATAACAGAAATAATCCTGAAAGAAATAAAAAAAATCAAACCTGGACTCATGACGTAAACCAGAATCTTATTGATTTCTCTGCTAACTATTTAGTTCTTCTAGTTCTAATTAGCCAACTGTGTATTAACTAATCACAGAACAGACAGTGTATACAAACCAAGTGCTACATCCAAGTCAACTTCTCACCACGGAGTAGCTCACCGGGTGACACTCTCAAATAGAGCTTAACCCCTGTACAGGGAGGCCTTTGCCCTAAAGGGACATATCAGGCTTTATTGATTTATTTATTTATTTATTTAATTGCCCCGGTTCTACTAAAGCAAACGATTCAACCTTTGTAACGTAAATAAGTACTGTGTGGGTGTTTAAGAGCGATATTAAAATACTGTAATTATTCTCTTAACCACAATTAATATTTCATATCAGCTTATGTAAGGCGACCATTTGTTATTTTGTTAAATTCAGAGATATCAGTGGACTAGGGTAACACTAAGAAATTGGGGTTGGAAGTAAACATCAATAAAACTAAATATATGATCTAACTGTAACCCATTGACACTACCAAACCCGTAGGTTCTTAACCGATCGGACATAAGCTCTCCACATATCCCTATCCTGAGCTAATATTTTCCTATCATCCCCTGTATAATCTACTTCCATCAAATCACGATTAATGTTATGCTCCATCAACATTCTTGGTCTACCAAATGGGCGTTTTCGGTTTTCCTACAAGCTTCCATGCCCCTCTTTCATTCCCCATTCGTGCCAACTAAACATATGGTTACACATAGAAATTCATTATATAGGAAAAATGGACACATGATGAAATATAAGGAAAAGTTTAAAGA
This sequence comes from Diploptera punctata, assembly GCA_030220185.1. Taxonomy (NCBI): domain Eukaryota; kingdom Metazoa; phylum Arthropoda; class Insecta; order Blattodea; family Blaberidae; genus Diploptera; species Diploptera punctata. The sequence goes on along the minus strand of JASPKZ010007188.1, from coordinate 51,671 downwards.
ATTGGCTGAATTCAAATAGCTACTTAAGAACAATAATTAATAACAATAATGAGGAACAGAAACAAATTAAATATAGGCTCAATTATGCACATGCATATCATTACGCATTTAGGGACTCTTGTAGTCCCAATTATTCTCAAAAAAGTTAAATTGAAAATGTTTAAATATGTTATTCCCCCAGTTATATTGTATGGATGTGAAACATGGTTTCTTACTTTAAGGGAGGAGAAAATGTTATGAGTATTTGAAAATAATTTTTCTTGGGAAAAATATTTGGACCAAAGAGAGACGAACAGACAGGTGAATGTAGAATAGTGCTGTACATAACAGTGAGCCTTAAGAACTTTATGGGAAGCCAGATGTAATATGAACAGTTATGTCTCGAAGGCTGCAATGGGCAGGGCATGTGGAAAGAGTGGGGAATAAAAGAGGGACATGGAAGCTCCTTATAAGAAAAACAGAGGGAAAGTGCCCAGTATGAAGGGAAAGAATGAGGTGGGAGAATAATATTACTCATGATTTAAGGGAGCTAAATTATATGGGGAAGGTTTGGAAAACATTAGCTTAGGATAAGGATATATGGAGAGGTTATGTTCGCGCAGCCGTGAAACCTATGAGTTCGATAGTGTCAGTGAGTTAGTTAGTTAATGATCTGGTAGCGCATTCGTCTTGAGAACGAGAATCGCGGATTCGATCTCGGTCAAAATCATTGAAATTCTTTGGATAAGACAATTTAAGAATGTTGTTTAAAGCCTTCCGTCTCGTGCACACAGATCTGTGGCATGTTTTAAAAACCTTACGATTTGAAAATTTCCAGACAAACCTTCTCGTAGCAGAAACATACATTATATTCAGTGAATATTTCAAGAAAATATTAAAATTGTAATATCAGTTTTCATTAGCGGTGACTACATATAGTTCGAATAATGACGAATCCTCTGCGTGGTGCATGCACTATACATACTCCATGCCGCGATAGGCATACGATTTATGTAAATATGAATGTCATCAACTAAATTGTCTGAAGAAGTATTTAACCTTGAGTTCATTTATTGAGGATTTCACTTTCTAGACCATTCAAGGTTATTGAATGAAAATCGATAATAGTTATCTCAATGAAATGTTTTATATATACATGTCCTACCTGTGCACGTAACCTTCTCCGTGGACGCATGGCTAGCGCGCGTGTCTGCACCGACTAGGATCTCAGGTTCGAATTCTGGCGGTTGTGGTGAGCCACACCCGAATATCTCGAATTTTTCTGGGAGTTCTCGCGTTTACCTAATTCATCCAACCAACTCCCTCCACAATTATTTAATTTTATCTCTTTTCAGTAATCAATTGATTTTATTTATTTAATGAAAATCCATATTGTTTTTTATTAAACAGATATTTATGAAAATCAATAAAACTTCAATAGTTTTATTTAATAAATAAATGGTATCCATTGTTTTTATATCACATTTCATTTTATCTCACGTTAGGTAAAATATAGTCTGGTTTAGAAAACTACTAACCAACTATCTCACTGGCACTGTCGAACCCGTAGATTCATGGCCGCGCGGACATAATCTCTCCAAACATCCCTAACCTAAGCCATTGCTTTCCAATCATCCCCTATATAATCTACTTCCCTCAAATCATGGTTAATGTTATTCTCTCACCTCATTCTAAGTCTACCAACTGGGCGTTTTCCCTCTGGTTTTCTTAAAAGAAGTTTCCATGCACCTCTCTCATTCCCCATTCGTGCCACATGTCATGTCCATCGCAGTCTACGAGACTTAACTATTCTTATTATATTTGGCTTCTTATAAAGACGATGTACCTCACTGTTATTTAATCTTTTCTATTCACCTGTCTGTTCATCTCTCCTTGCTTCAAAAATTTTTCAAAGAACTTTATTCTCAGATATTCGTAATGCCCTTTGCTCCTTTAAAGTAAGAGTTCATGTTTGGATCCGTATAATATAACTGAGAGAATAACTGTTTTTTATATTTCCACCACAGCTGTTCAAAATATGTGGTTGTGGCGATCTAATGGGCCGCATGCATGTACATCTACTTTCTCTTGACTCCAAGCCTGTGTCAACTTAGGGCAATGTAGGACCAAAGGGAGGATTGTAGCCCCTCCTCGAGACTTAGGGCCCAGCACAAATAAATGGTGATATGTGTCATGTATGTGTCGAACACCAAAATAGAGAACATACCACCGTAGAGTAGATTTCATCTTACTCATTCCATGAAGTAAAAATTAGTGGTAAAGTGAAACAAAGCGTAATCGTGTTACAGTCTTAAAACCCGAACCCATTTTACTAATGTCTCCAATCGATCCTGAGCACATAAACTATTAAAAATGCTGGTTTAAACTTTTACAAATCGTAATTAACTCTTCTATTACAAAGTTGTAAAATCACTGATTTCATTGAAGGGCGGCTTGATTTTTTCTCTACTAGAATCGTGATAAGATCTTTTAAAAATAAACCTCGAATTAAATCCGATTAACTCAATAGAGTGGCGACTTATTTATTTATGACCGTCAATGCGATTATTTTTTTCGGTGCAATAATAATATTTCCTGGAATTTGAAGATTTGAAAGTATTCTTGATAAAATATAATAAAAATATTATTATTAAATTAATTTTATATAATCTACAGAATCGTTTTAAGAATAACTAAACAAAATGTAGGCCCTCTATACATAAATTTAATCATGTTCATGAAAACAATCTTACATTCTAATATTAACACTATTTTTACTAATTATTTTATGATGCACCATACTCAAAAGATACGTGTTTTGAACTTTAATGTAAAAGGTACTCTTCAATTTAAAAAAATCAATTGAGGAAAATACTGATGTGTGTCTTAATTTATTATTTTATACTATAATTATTTCTTTCAAATGTTCTATTCATGGATGTATAAATATAGGCACGAGTTACATAAATAAACACACTACACTACTTTTTCTATTGTTTATGGAACTCAGAGTTTCGGTGTCTTTTTTTTTTCTTGCAAACATAAATAAGGTGTAAAACTCTTGATCCCACAAATCTTAAATATAAATAAAAAATGATAAATAAACATGACTTCCTAAAAATATAAAATATTAAACTACCTTCCCAACCTTATGGATTATGAAATCCTTAGATTCAATGCCCTATCCTCAGAAAAATGAATCCAATCCATATATTCGATAATAAGTTTCGTATGATCCATCCTAATATTATCCTCCCATCAATGCCAAAGTCTTTCTAATTGACTTTTCTCCAAGGATTTTCCAATAACAATTTAAAGCATTTTTTACTGTCATTGTCATTCATTCGAGCTACTCTATAAGGCCTGCCATCTCTATTTCCTAAAATTAATAACTCTGGATAAACACATAAACTAAGAAGTTCATCATTCTCTTCCCTTACGGGACCGAATATTCATATTTTCGGTTAATGTAAGTGACCATGTTTCACATCCATACACACAGTAATTAAACACTTTATAGATACTAATATATTCAACTTGTGAATTGAATTCTGAACATTTGACTTATAGTGTGGAATTGTGGAGGTAAGACAAAAACTAGTTTAATGTTATTACTATAACTTGATGTTTGATGTAATATTTTTTTAACTATTCCCATTAAAATTCGTTATTGTAATAGGAAAAATATGTTAGCATTAATAGCAACAATTATCGAAATAATGTCATTACAATCAGTTTTACTTTGTTATATAGATAATATGCTAGTGTTTAGCAATAATGAATAAATTTTTGTCATTCGATTTATTTTACTGTGATATAAAACGTGTTAGTATTCTTAGCAACAATTATTGTAATTCACTTTACTTTATTATAAAAAAATATATATTAGAAATTATAATTTAATTATATATTTAAAATTATATATAATATTGTATTATATTAAATTATATATAATATTGTATTATTAGCTGTAAGTATCGAATTATAGTGATTAAGATAACTTGAATTTTTTTTAGCGGCGCTCGAGTCGAAATATTTTACTGCAATACAGAAAAAAAAAGGCCGGATATCAACTCACGTGCTGTGAAAAGCAGTTCCTCTGCTGGAACTCGCCGCTCCAGTCAATCTACTTATGACAACCAAAGCTAGTATGTAGCTACTGCTGTATAAGTGATGTTATTCCGTAAATCCTAAACTCCCTCCAAGACTTAACACTTTCCACGAGGTGTATTCTCTCTCTCTCTCTCTCTCTCTCTCTCTCTCTCTCTCTCTCTCTCTCTCTCTGTCTTTTTTATATAAATTGAGTACTGGTTGTCCTTGAGGTCTTCCTGACCACTCGCGTATGCACTCTCACCTCATTCCACTGCCTTAAAAAAACATTTACTTCAAATGATAAACATCTGAACACTAGTTTTCTTCTTCTTCTTCTTCTTCTTCTTCCTTTCCAGGATTAGGTCAATGCGACGTGCTCCGGTCCCAAGCCCATCGTTTCCTTGGCCGTCCCAAAGTTTTTTATAAAGTTAGATCTCTCTCATTATTTCTCTGTTTTATGTATTTTGTGATACTGGTGAATTAGTTCTTCTCTTCTTCTCGGCTTCCCCCACTTATAGGTCTTCAGTTTCCATTTATCTCTATCATTCCAATCTCCCTCTTCTAAATTCCGATCATCCATTATAGTTCTGACGTAGGTTTTCCATTTCCATCTTGGTCTGCCACGTTTATTTCTTCCAGGGGGGTGACCATTGGTATATATTTTTTGGCCATCTTTCATTTTCCATTCTTTGTAGATGGCCATACCATTTAAGTGTTTGATTTTTAATCCTCTTAACAACAGATGTGGTGACATTCATTTCTCTCCAAAGGAATTCATTTCTTATTTTATCATGTCTTGTTTTTTGGAGGCTTCTTCTGAAATAATCAAATTCAACTGTTCTAATTTTGTTCTTTCGTAATTCTGTCAAAGACCAAGTTTCACTTCCATATGACAAAATATTCTGTATTATGCTCTTATAAATTTTCATTTTAGTTTCTTTGTAATATTTTTATTCCAAATTATTCCATGTAATGTCTTAGTTGCATTTTTTGCCATTGCAATTTTAGTCTGTACATCTCTCTCACAGGTACCAAAACTTGTAATTATTGACCCAAGATATTTAAAAAATTCACACTTTTTTATTTTCCCTGTTTCAAGTATGAGATCATCCACATCCTTTCCCAAACACATATACTCTGTTTTCCGTAAATTTATATTGTCCCCATTTTTTATATTCTTCTATTAGTTCATTTATCATATATTTCATATCATCTTCATCCCCTGCAAAAATTATTTTATCATCTGCAAACAACAATGAATGCAGTACTTTTCCTCCTATAGGAATGCCCATTTCAGAGCATTTTTTATACCACAAGTTAAGAGCCTGGTCTAAATAAATGTTAAAAAGAATTGGTGATAAACTGCATCCCTGTTTAAGGCCTTTATTCACTGTGAATTCCTCTGTTAAAGTATTCTGTATTTTTACTTTAGCTTTTGTATTACTATAGATCCTCCTAACAATATTAATCCATTTATCACAGATATTCAGATTTCTCATTGCCGTTCATAACAATTGTCGAGGTACACTATCATATGCCATCTCTAAATCAATAAAGGTCATATGTAGTTCTTTATTTTTTGCTAGGATTTTCTCTTGTAATTGTCTAATACAGAAAATATTATCAATACATGATCTTCCACTCCGGAATCCACATTGTTCTTCTCTTAAGTTATCTTTTATCTCCTTAAGTCTAAAATTTATAATTTTACTAAAAATCCTAGATGTTGAAGGTAAAACGCTTATACCTCTATAATTGGAACACAGTTTCTTATCACCTTTTTTAAAAATAGGAGTAATGTACGATAAATTCCAGTCTTCTGGGATGTCGTCTCCAATTTCAATTTTATTAAAAAGTTTTGTTAAAAATATTACCAAAATATCTCCTCCATGTTTTAGGAGTTCCGTCTGAATATTTCCTGGTCCTGGTGCTCTCCCATTTTTTGTCTCTTTCAAAGCTCTTTTTACTTCATCTTCTGTTATCTCTGGAGTGTCAAATTTATATTCTACATCCGTATCTTGAAGTTGAAACTCATTTCTATTTTCTTGAAGAAAACCTTTATAATGTTGCATCCATTCTGATGGTCTTATCAACTGAATATTTATCTTCTTTCTTTCTGATTTCCTGATATTTTGTAATGTTTTCCAAGCTTCTTTGGATCTATCATATCCAATCGAATGATCTATATTCGAGCATATATTATCCCAGTACTCATTTTTTGTTCTTCTCACTTCCACCTTTGTTTTATGTTTTAAAGTGATATATTCATTTCGAGATGTTGTTGAGTGATCTGATAACCATTTCATCCGTGCTTTCTTTTTTTCTTCTACTAATTTTTTAATATCGTGATTAAACCATTCATTGTTTCTTTTTGGTTCTCGATTTTCTGTCCCAAGTGCTTCTAAAGCTGCTGAATGTATACTTTCCTTTAGTTGCCGGACATTGGCATCTTTTAAAAGAAATCTAAATTTATATTTGCTCTAAACTCGACTTCATTATTATCCAGTGTAAGACATATATATTAATTGGTGTTTCCCGTATAATGTATCATATTTATATTATTATTATTATTATCGTATCATTATTGTTATTACCCTATAAAATGTTGTTTGTACATGACATTTACATTTCTACATTTATTGTATCTTTAACTGTTTATAATTAGTATAGTGTATATCTATATTTGTCGAATATTTATTTGTATTTGTGCTGGTTGAGTGGAAGAGAGGGCCTTATGGCCTTAACTCTGCCAGAATAAATAAAGTATTATTATTATTATTATTATTATTATTATTATTATTATTATCATACATTTCCACTGCAGATTTATTTACATTTAAATTAAGTTTTTGCTTTAATCTTGATTGATAAAGATATTTTATACTCTCATCATAGAGTAAACTTACTTTATATCTTTGTTCATTCAAATGAGTTGTATTTATTCTGTCTGCCGTTACTTCAATATTTTGTTTTTTGCTACTTGTTAATATGAATTTTCCCAAAAGCATATAATGATCACTTCCGCAATCTGGTTTTCTATACACTCTAACATCTTTCACTATCATATCACGTTTTTGTTTCACAATTATATAATCAATTATTTATTTGAGACTTTTTGTTGGCTGTTCCCATGTGTATTTATGTATTTCCCGATGTTGGAAGAAACTATTCATTATCATATAGCCATGTTGTTTACATAAACTTATCAATCTATCTCCATTGTCATTTTCCACCTTTTCCCCAAATGGTCCAATCACTTCATCTTTCATTCTACTTCCTACTCGACTATTAAAATCTCCTGTTATTATTACTTCTTGATGTTTTTTTTTTATTTTGTCCAAAATTTCTGACAGTTTGTCAAAAAATTCATTTTTTCTATGGTTGTTGCATCCTCATTTATGGCATATACTCCTATTATTATAAGCTCTATCCCAAAAAGCTTGAGATTTAATTTAATAATTCTTTCATCAATTTCTTCCCAAGACACTATATTATTTACCAACTTACTTTTTATCAAAATGGATATACCTGTTTTTGCTCTACTAGTTTTTGGTACTCCACTCCAGATATGTGTATAATTTCCTAATTTTTCCTGTCCTTTCCCTTTCTTTTTTGTTTCTGAGAGCACAATAATATCTGCATTCATTGCTGTAATCTCATCTATTACTTCTTGTTCTTTAGTATTCAAGCCTTGAACATTCCATGTGCCAATAGCAAAGGTCCGTTTTCGTAGCTTAAGTCTGTTATATTTAAATCCATCCGGCTGACATATTTTACTGAAGTACGTAGCGTTATACTTTTTTCCAGGGCCAGGTTGCCAGCCTGACGCCTAACCCCCAGACACGGAGGACCTGGGTTTTTTTTGGGGGGGTTTGCTCCCTTAGCCGATAGGTCTCAGTTTTAAGGCGCTGAGAACTCGCCTTTCGTTCCATCCTGTTAGCTACAGTCTATTACGACTGCAGTCAGGGAGCACGACGAGAACGTAGGATTAGGACTTGCTGGCAGAGCTGCTAAAGAAGTCGCAGTGGCATTTCTCAAGATTTATTAAGGTATACAAATAGTCGGCATCTGTACCCTTCTCGAGGCTGTACCAACCATTTGCTCCCCGGTGAATTAGTTAAAACACTTATTACCATGTTCGTATTTAGTTTCAAAGTTCGTAGGGTCGATGGATTTTTAAGGATGTAAAAATCCAGAAGAAAGTGCTATGGGACCCTCGTCGTAGATATGTTACTAACTAACTCACTGGCACTATCGAACCCGCAGATTCATGGCCGCGCGGATATAAGCTCTCCATACATCCCTATCCTGAGCTAATGTTTTCCAATCATTCCCTGTATAATCCACTTCCCTCAAATCATAATTAATGTTATTCTCCCACTTCATTCATGGTCTACCAACTGGACGCCTTCCCTCTGGTTTTCCTATAAAAAGCTTCCATGCACGTTTTTCATTCCCCATTCGAGTCACATGTCGTAAATATATTACACATAAACGAATCTAAAAACTGAAGTAGAAGCATCTGAGCAGTTTCACGTCCAGATTTGAATTATCACGTTAATTATCTGTATTGTTAAAAATAAAATAAAGTAAAATTATCCCCACTACAGGTCTTAGGAAGTCCTGGGTAGTCGGAGATTAAGATTCCCACCTTTCTAGGCATTCGTTATGTTTTCAACCCTGCATGGCATGCACCTATACTCCAAGTATATAGCCTATATCTGGGTTTCATTTTCGTTAGATGTTCTCCCAGCCATGGTTCTCCCAGAAGATTTTCTTGACCACATATTGGCTCGAATCCTCGAACTTCGGGATTATAGCCTCAACTGGATATCTTATGAAGTATCCTCTAAAAATAAAATACTAAAACTAATGTCACTGACTTTCATTGCAGGATCTTGCAGGAACATGATATGTCGGGAGAGGATATCTAACCCTTGATCACATAGCCCAAATTACTTGTTGATCATAAGAAGCCATGGCCATGGAGGGCTTCACCGGGTGAGACATTTAAGAAGCATTTCACTCATATATTCACACAAAACAATATGAATATAATACGGGCAATTATGATACCAGATGATGTTCGGGGAGAAATAAACTCTAATCCACGATGTTAGTTTTACAATTTTTATAGTTGTATGGAACAATAAAACATTGCGAAACCGAGACTTTTTTATGTAATTCACTGTATAATTTCAAATATGCCTACTATAAGTATAAAAAGATACGGTACTAATTCAAATTTCAATTACATTGTCATTTTTATACTTTATATGCCTAAAGATGAAATATTTTATGTTTAGCTATATGTCTAAAGAGAAAAGATTACAGTGGTGTGGCCATGTCAAAAGAATGCCAGAGCAAAGATTGCCTAAAATTGTTATGGAACGGATCCCAATAGAAAGGAGGAAGAGGGGAAGACAGAACAAATCTTGAATAGAAGGGGTACAAGCAGCTATGAATGTCAGAGGGTTGGAGGAAGATCAATGGATGGACAGAGAGGAATGGCTTTTGGTTTCCGGAAGACGGCGGCAGCTGCCATGATACCGGATGATGATGATGATGATGTTTAAAGATAAAATATTACAAAATAAATATTAAATATAAAAAATAAATGTTAAAAAACTTGTAAGAGATATATCGATTAATAGAAAATATCACATTGTACATTTTGAAAGTTGTTTATTGTAAGGATTGCCATGCGAGGTAAAAGATCTACAAGCCATGGCTTGAGGGAACACAACTCCAGCCTTCTGCCTAGCATGATTAATAACGTATATAACTTTCAAAATTAACCATCACCTACGTCATGATAGTACCTGTGTTCATGCTATCAATTAATGTGTCATAAATATTGTAGTTAGACATTGGTGCAAATATTTACGTCATGTTAATTCATTGAGCGTGTAAGACTCTATAGAAGAAATGGATAAGTCGAAATTGTCCTGTACTATTTTTACAAACAAATAGAAATTTGCTCTAAAAGTTTCGCCTGATTTTGCCGAATTCCGAAAGAAAGTACTATTTAGGTTGTATACTATATATATTTTTTTAATCTTCGTCGAATCTTACTTACTAGGCACAAAAATGACTATGTTGTTGCTGAGTGATGGCAATGACTAAGAATCGCCCAAGGTGCTGCTTGCTACAAACAGTTGAGACTCCTTGGCAGCCAAATTATTATCGCCTCACTATGATGGTTGTCCACCGATTCGCTTTGTTTCCCCGCAGCTGTTATATATAGTTAAATAAAATTTTGCCGACTACCGCCACTATAATAATTCCGCATGCTAATCATTATCAAGCATTGTCGCGTGGCACCCGTTTTTACATAAACGGACAACCATCATAGTGAGGCGATGGTACCTAATAGCTATCGGTATAGGATTGTTTCCCCACTTTTTCAGCGATTAGGTCCTCTCTAGAGTAGGGCATCGTAAACCACACGGCCAGACAAGCTGAGAGTCCGAAAAAAACTATGAAAAAACTTTATGTTTTAGGCTATATACCAGGGTTGCTTCGTAATATCCATTGCAACTACTTTTTATTTCCTGAAAATGTGCCGCCTAGGCATAAAATTTAGTAAGTAATTATAAAAATATGTTACATGTACATCTTAATGATGTGAGTGGGACGTTCTGGATATGTTCATGTTCCCGAAGCAGTGTATAGTGGAGGTAACCAAAATTGAACTGTATTCGTACATCTGCGCGGCTGCAATGCACGAGATTGTCTTGAAGAGTTATGGTGAACATTGGCTAATCTTGCTATACAGGGATTTCAAAACTACGGGCCGCGGGCCACATTCAGTCGTTGGCAGTACCCTTTGTGTCCCGCCAAACCCAAAGTATACACTAATTCAATTTAATCATGACACAGACTGCACAATTTTATTGCAACATATAAGTATCTGGTTTCCTATTGTTACAATCTCTTTGGTCCACATACCAGCCATGTTCCGAGTATCATACCATTGTGAATCCTACATAAAGAATTTTCGAAATCCCGCGAGTTTTTACCATTAGTAGAATAGTTTTTTTTGTTTTTCTCCTCACTGATTTTGACTTCTATATGTTTATGTTGACTAAAATTAGCGTGTTACAGTGAGTCAGTAATTTATTTTAGTTTTCTTTTCCAACGCTAGCGATACTAGTTTACAGTTTTAGTTTATTTTGCGAAGAACGTGTTTGCTGAGTGAAAATTTTAAATATAATTATTTTAACTGGTGTTCTTACTTAAAAGTTAATGACACTAAAATGTCAGATCCCTATTTTAAAAAAAGGAAAATATATAGTAAATGTCGTGCTTTCAATACAAAATGGTCTACCAAATATTTTATGATTGAAAAGAGAATAAAGCATTCTTTGTTATATGTAATGAGACAATATATATGCTTAAAGAATTCAACATCTGTTAACACTAAACAACGAAGCATAAAGAGAAATATAACAATTTCTCCAAGCAAGTATGTTTATATAAATTTGAATCACTTAAACGTAGTCTGTATTTGGAATATATATATATATATATATATATATATATATATATATATATATATATATATATAAAATGTCAAATAAAACTACAACAAGGGCAATTTATAAAGCCATCAATTAGATAGCAGAGGGAGGCAAACATTTTACCGATGTGGATTTTGTTAAAACGTGTGTTGTAATAATTGCTGAATAGATATTTTCAGAACAAATAAATCAATACAAAGATGTTAAGCCTTTCAGGCTACACAGTTTCACGCAGAGTAGAAGAAATAGCTTCTCTAACATTTCTTCTTAACTTATTAATGGCACCTTGGTTTGAATGATTTTCAATTACTCTGGATGAAGTAACAGATGCGACCGTCATAGAACAAGTGTTATTATTTATAAGAGGTGTTAGTACCAGTTTTGAGGTTATGGAAGAATTGTTTGATGTCATTAGCTTATATGAAAATACTTCAGGAGAAGATATTTTCAAAGAAGTACTAAAATATCTAACTAAGTACGATCTCAATTTGTCCCAAATGAAAAGTGTCACTACAGATGGTGGAAGGAACACATGTGGCACAAAAACTGGTGTTCTTGGAAAAGTTAATTCAGAGTGTGAAGCCAAAGGAATTAGTAAACCCATGGCAATGCATTGTGTTGAAAATTCAGTAGACATGTCTTCTGTAATGACACCTGTGATTTCTGCTGTCAATTGTATCCACTCACATGGACTACAACACATCAGTTAAAGTATTTTTATAGGAAACAGAATCACTGAAACCTCTTCTTCCCTATCATACTGCTGTAAGATAGCAGAGTTGTAGCAAAGTCCTGCGTAATGTATTTTCTTTGCGTAAAGGAATTGAAATATTCCTGACAGAGAAGTGACAACCAGATGAAGTGCTATCTGCCAGACAGTGATTATGGAAACTGGTTTTCCTTTTCAGATATTGCGTTTTATCTAAGTGAAATCAATAAGATAATGCAAGCAGAAAATAATCTCATTTGTGACTCATATAAAGACATTTAGGCAGAAATTATTATTTATAGAAAAAGAGATTGCTGCAAAATCATTTGCTCCAGGGGAGGCCAGTCCTTAAGGGCACAGGAATATGTGCCCCTCCACGTCATCTTTTACTTATAATTTATGTATTATTATTGATTTATTATTTAAAATGCTTTTGCATTTATCTAGTTTATGTAATCTATATTTATCATTTGATCACCTTAGACACAGGTAATTTAATTTTATAAAGTGTTAAAGATAAAAACTGGTAGGCCAAGGGCCTTTTAAGCATGTCGCACCATAGAGTTTGGAGTTAAGGATACAAAAATGGGAATTGCGTTACCTTGGGTACAGACGTTCTTTTGTGAGTAGAATTTCCATATGAATACAATGTTCTTGTGATTTATTGTCGTTGGCAAAATTCTCGAAATATAAGCTTGCAAGTATTTGTGAAGCCTGGGCCACGTGCCTATTTTTTATAGTGTGACTCTGTCTCGGTGCAGATAAAAAAAGCTATTTTCTGTCCATCCTAAGAAAGACACTTCAGGAAAATAAATGGGAGGGTAATCCACGAAGCACATGACTGCTGCAGTTACTGCGATTCGTTCATGACCAAAGGACAGTTCAGCGGAAGCGAAAAAATAGATCATGTACTCGATTAATATAATTACGTATTTAAAGCTATTTATGTTAACCTTAGTTGATCAGAATACAGTATATACCTACATATTTCTTCGAAGGTCGGAGACTAACTAAAAATTCGCATTTGTTTGAAACTGAAGATCCTTGATAAGAAGTTGAATGTCAGTTACAAATATGGCGGCTGTCGGGTAGTTTATGTTAACTCGGTGATAAAATGTGTGATCAAATTATTAGAAGCACAAAAGGAAATTGTTAAAGCGTAGTGAAAAACGGTGTTAAATGTATTTTGTAAGTTTATGGAACATATTCCTGGCACTGTAGTGAACGATATCGTTAAATTAACTGCAGAATATACTGGTTCGTCGGAGAGTAGTGTTTTACATGTTCGCAGGGAATTATAACAAACTGGTAATATCAAAACGCCTAACAAAAGGAGGAAAATGCCTACACCTGTTTTAAGAGTGGCGGACAGTTTTGTGAAGTGTGTACAGTTCATTACAAGGGTGCATATGTTTTTTATTTTATTACTGTAAGTACAGTTATTTTAATTTAAATGTTTGATTTGAATTAATTTGTTTAGTATTATCAATTATAATTTAATTAGTTTTCGACATACTATTGTAAATGTTAATACATCCTGCAACATTAAACATTAAAACGATTGTTGTGCATTAATTTATTGGCTTGTAATAAACAGCTGACAGAGTTCGCCTGCACTCTTACACGTGCTGCGTGGAGTAATACATTCGGAAGTTAAATGTCAAAGTGTGCTTCTTACGTTGGACAGATAATAAGGCAACTGAGGGTGTTATGGACCACTTAACGTTTGAGAATTTTTACAGCCGCCATTTTGGCCCGAATTTGTTTGGTTTTCTTTGTATTATATTCTTGTATATGTTTACTTTCTTACAAAAAAGAGTAATTATTGTACTTGCATGTTAAATTTGCTAAACTGATCGTTTCCCAAAAGTTTACCTTTGGGCCATAACACCAACATATGTATGTGGTATGGCCCACTTATTTCCCCATTTAAAACACTGGTTATATTTCACTCAGCAATGTAATTAATATACAATGGACACGATGTAATGTACGGTATGAATAAGAACAGTTTACAACATATCAATGAAGTCAGTTTACAAATAATTAACTCAGAGTTATATAACTTATGTCAAATTATGGAAAACAAAGATTCATTCGCAAGTTGGGAAAACGAAAGGTTCGTAATCTTCTCTGGACAGCCCCACGCATTCCTCATGAACATAATTATTACACACTATACACAGGGCTCATGTCCTTAAACTCGTCTTCTTTTCAAACTGTGCAGTACCATCTGAGAGATTGGATTGATAGATTTTTGGGATTTCCTTCAGCCTCCGTTATTTTAGCTCTTTGGGATTTAATCTTCTTGCTGGTGTTGGTGAGCTTAGCTATCGTTTTCTTGGTGTTGCTCTCTGAAAACAATTGTTTCCTCAAATGTATTCCACGCGAGTTGATAGCTGGTTTTATGTTAGTAGTTGTATTCTTCACCCTCTTAGGTGTGGGGAAGAAGTAACTAAATGAGCTCTGTCCTGATGATTTTCTTTATGCATTTCCCGGCGAATTTTGTTCAGATTTTAGAGGTGTTGAGGGTTCATTTTCAGCATTCACATTGGTAGGTACTGAATCGATGACATCTGAAACATCACTTTCAAATGAAAATACGTAGTTGCTTCCGGAGTTTGATGAAGATGAGTAATTTTGCCGATGACGTTTAGAAGGCTTCTTTGTTGCAGTCAATTTCTGAGATGTGCTTGAGAGTCCTGAAACTCCCGGCTGTGGGTTATCAAAATCTTCATTATTTTGAAGAATTCCTTGATCATAAGGTTGATTCGTTGGTAGGCTGGGTGCATATGCCTCTTCTGGAATTGCCAAAGGGTTGACGGGGTATATGCCCGTGGGTCTGAAGCCTGACGTACGGTAAACTTGTTTTCTTTTACCTCTCGGATGGCTTGGATAATGACTCCTGTGTCCATTTACCCCTTTTGTTCAACTGACTGTCATCAGACGTATTTTCTTTTGTCATTATTGAATATCTGGAAAGAACAAAACTGTATAATATTGCAGTAACATTGAACTATTATAAACGTGTTGGTGATATAGCCCACCCGGCAATGCATGGGCCATAACAACGAACAGAGTGGTTTCATAAATAATACGTAATAACCACCGCCATTTTTACTTTATACAACAAATTACTCAATTGTAAGATTGTACGTTACTAAGTGATACAATATCGACAATCAAATTAATTTAATATGGTGATTAGCTATGAAAATACTTATCACTTACCAGGAGCAAATATGACAAGCGAGATTCTTACTTCGCGTTCATGTAGCAAATGGCGGCTTCCGGTTAAGACTACTTGGATTAACTTTCTTCCATCATCCTAATCCACTTTTCAGAACATCCTGAAGTGCCGTTCACTTCCATCTACTGGTTGCTTCATGTACTAGATCCATATTAAACAGTGGACCATAACAGCAAACGGGCCATAACACCCTCAAGTACCTTAGTTATTTTGCCCGCCCCATTCACATTCTCAGACTTCAAATCACCCTCAATCATACAAAGTCTGTACTGAGTTACCCATGAATGACCGTGCACGATCTTTACACAGTATGCCAATATGAAGCCACTAATACACAATTCGTGTTATTGTAGCCTCACTATGATGGTTGCCCGTTTATATAAAAGCGGGTGCCGCGCGACAATGCTTGACAATGATTAACATGCGGAATTATTATAGTGGCGTTAGTCGACATCTTTGTATTTAATTATATATAACAGCTTTGGAGAATCAAAGCGAGCCTCTGGATAACCATCATAGTGAGGCGATAATACAAAAAAAAACAGTTCCTAAATCTTTCGTATCGCTTGAACATCATAGAGAACGATGTTCAATATACACAGAGAACGTGTATAGAAGACGTTTCAGTATATTCTTAACGTCTGTGGTGTTAAGTTCTCATTGTGAGTTTTATCAATGTTCATGATGAATGGAATAAAATATTTACAAAGTAAACACTTATGTTACGAAGACAGAATTAGAGCCAAGCAGTTAGGACCACCGAGACTAATTCTATCTATAAAATAAGTGACTAGTGATAAAAATAGATCTTATACTAGACTCTTCAACAGGCCGCTATATGAAAAATGTGAATGGATTTGCGGTTGTCGTGTAAAAAAATTCATTCTTTTGCTTTCCTGTGTTCTGTTTGGGGGCGACGATTCACTGTGAATGAAGACCGAATGACCGATTTGAAACATCTATCCGTAGAAGTTAACAAACAGGGACTTTCTAAAAATCATTTAGACATCGAAATGAGGTTAGCTCTACAGGGAAAATTAATGTCCGACAACAACTCGATGAGGGATACAGACTTTCAATCCAAAACAGAACTACAGGTGTTGTGTTATCACCTCACTATGACGGTTGTCCGTTTATATAAAAGCGGTTGCCGCGCGACAATTGTTGACAATGCTTAACATGCGGAATTATTATAGTGGCGGTAGTTGGCATCTTTGTATTTAATTAATTATAACAGCTGCGGGGAAACAAAGCGAGCTGCTGGACAACCTCCATAGTGAGGCTACAACACTCTCGCGAGTATTTGCGTGTTGCATCTGGCGCCCTTCCTTTATTGCAGTTCTTTTTGAAAAATAAAATGTCCCGCACTTTCTCCGAATGTGTTAATTTGTTGAAAATAATCGTCACCATCACAATGACTACAGTTGAAAGTGAACGTTGCTTTTCAACCTTAAATCGATTCAAGATTTTTTTAAGGAATACAATGGGAACTGAAATACTGATCGCATTGGCTATGCTCTTCCTAGAGAAAGTAATGATTCATGACATTCCAGATTTTAATAAACAGGTTATAGAGGAATTTGCTTCAGCTAAAGAGAGGAGAATAGACCTGATATACAAACATTAATTTAGCAGATATGTTAATTGTTTATTAATTTATATGTACATTTGATTTGATTGTTCATTGTTTTCATTGACTCTTAGACTTCAATAACTATGCTCCACTTAATTCTAGTCTCACGAACCGCCACTGGTTTGCTCACTACCCTTCCTATAAGTTACGAAGTGCTGAAAATGGTTCTCAATTCCCACTTCCATGTTGTTTGGAAATATTGTCAGCACTGAAAATTCAGTTAAAAAGTAGATTCACTGACTTGCATGTTAACTCCAGAGACATAAGAGTTTTTATAGCCCGTTTTCATGTGATACTAAGTCCCAGTAGCTATACAAATTAAAATGTTGACCTCAAAGTTGACGATGCAGTGCAGGGCAAATTCAAAGAAAGACATTTTTAAATTCCACAAACAATTCTCAATGGATTTTTATCCAAAAAAATTAAACACTTTTCTAGAAATTCCTTGTCAGTATTTGGTACAAGTTATAGATGTGAACAGATTTTTTCGAAAACAAAGCCTCAGTATAGATGTAACTTACGTGATGAAAATTTGAGACTCACTTTAATAATAGGTGAAACAAAAATAGAGCCACAAATTAACTTCTTGTTAGAGTCTAAAAAAAATATTGCTCTCATTGAGGTATTTTTAAAATATTTTTTCATTTCTGTTTTTTGAAACGAAGTGTCTCTAATTAAATTTTGAAATTTTAAAATTGTAAACCTCAAAGGGTTATTACCTGAGTTGTCGAAGAACGTAACTGAATAATATCCATCCATCCTTAGTAATTCTGCCCGAGGGTAGGCCTTTCCATGCAGTCATATTATTTGCATGCTCTGCTTTGCAGCTTTACTAGGAAATTAGAGGTGTGGTAGCTTCCCGATGCTTTCCACACCGGCTGAATAATATAATAATTTGAATTAAATCAACCCTCGTATAAAACTCAGCCTATACGGCGCGAAAGGCCGGCTGCTGGACTCACATCCACATGTGTTAATCATAGGTGGACTATCATCCAACCAATATAGGGGTGACATGGGTCAGCATGTCGGGTCCTCCATACATTATAACCAGTTATCAACCCGAATCAGCTACTCATTGAACAACCTAATTACCTCAAGCAGACTCAATGCAATTACAATTGCAATTTATATACATTTAAATTCAAATTCTAGCCAACATTTCATGAGAAATTTTATTTCCCCTATGGGAACTCGAAAACCAGCTCAAGTTCCATAGCGCATACTTGTGCACGAACGCGGCTATTAACCCTCTAACGATCTCGTTTCTTGGAACCAAACTCAGCATATAACAGTCAATAAAGAAAAGTGAGATCGAGTACATTAATCAGCAATATCGGACAATTAGAAGGGGGATTAATCAGAATGTTTAATTCTTTCTTTTTAATTTTAGTGGGAACATTTTCAATGCTATGGCAGCTTCAATTTACGTTTTATCGCAAAATAAAACCATAGAGAGTGGAGATTTACCTGGAACCCAAAATTTGAAAATTGCTCTAACGTCCTAATTTCTTGCCTCGCTACGAATCTGGATAGTACAATTTAATTAACAAAAGCAATATATATTCCAACGTAGATTGATAATGTTTTAAGCAGCATGAGATATGTAAATTGGACGATGGACATTGGAATGACAGATAAATGTGGAGAAGAATGACAGTAAATCACTGGGCGCAGGATATATTCCGTGAGTAAAATCGACCATACATTCGACTTGCTGAGTAATTCGATTTGTTTACGCAGCTCCTGCGTGACGGACAACCTCATGATCAAATTATAGATTTTAGATCTACCAATACATAGAATTTTACTTTGAAATATTATTACAATATTTTACATGTTCTAGGTGCTCTCTAATGTCGAGGGAATGATGCGAGATATTTATAATAGACAGAGTAATGACAGTCATACATGATTATAGTTCTTACGTTCACCTACAAGGTTACATAGTTACAGGGTGTTAAAGAAGGTAAAAAACGCAAGGACAATGAATTAATAATTCACGAAAGTGGTCCATAATCAAAAATTAATGGCTTCGTTGCTACATGGCGGTAACGTATTGTAAAGATTAAAACATAGGAATTGCCGTCAATGAAAACAAAAGTAATAAGTACGAAATATCTATCAACCAAATCCATGTAATTCTAAATTAATTACAGTAAACTCGTAAACTCTTTTTAATTCGAACCTCAAGCTGATTCTAAAATTTCAAATTATCCAAAATTCGAATTTAACCAGCTTATGATTTTTTTTTATCGAAAGTAGATTTTGCATCAATTGAATTCTCGTGCTATTGTACCGAAAGTACTATTTCAGTACGTAAAGTCTATGTACTGTTATCCTCCCTCTTCAGTGAGATTTATGAATTGTGTCAATTTCCTTTCTATTTGTCCTTACTCCCACTCACCTTCCTACCCCTTCCCTCTGCTCTGTCTGTAGTGCGCAACTTCCCCTCTTCCTCGGAACACTCAAATACAGGAAGTAAGTTGTAAACAGGGTCATTCGTTCAGTTTATTCCGTTATCGTCTGGAGGACGTCAGCTCGAGGAGAGCTGTGTTGTTTTGTGTTTGGTCCGGTAAGCCAGGGTAGGGTATCCGGAGGTATGGACCATAACCCTCGGCTGGACTAAAAAGGTATGCATGAGTGCTTGTGTGAGTAAAGATTGTTATATTGTATGGATCCTAACCCTCGGCTGGACTAAAAAGATATGCATGAGTGCTTGTGTGAGTAAAGATTGTTATTTTTGTTATGATGTCGTGAAAGGCTATCAAATACGCATTCTAATGTTGTGTATACATTCGAACTAAGAGGTCGGAGGTAACAGATACACTACACAGTTGCGATGGTCAATGTCTGCCGGTCTTCCAATGTTGTCGGTTCAGGAGTAGAGGGAGGATGGCCTGCAGAGATACCGGTTAAGTCTGTTAGCAGTAACCAGAGTACTGTATATTAAAAGCAAAGTTTTTGCGAGTTCTTCGAAATTTAAAGTTAATAATTTGAATTAAAAAAAAATATTATCTCAGATATCTCAACAAGACAACTCATATGGTATGGACAGCCAATGAGAATGGCTGAAGAGAAATTACCAATTTGGCTTATGAATGGATTCCATGAAGACAAAGAAAAAAAAGAAGACAACGGACAACATGGATGAAGGATATCTGCGATGCAATAGACAGTAGGCATCTCAGAGAATACCTATACATGGATACACCGAGCGGATTGGTTCGCAGCGATTTGTGCCAATTATAATTAATTTGTTTTTATGCTATGTGACTGATTGTATTGTATTGGTATCTGGCTGCAGATGTGAAAACATTGTAACCTGACTGAATAATAAAATTATGCAATTTTAAGCTTCGAAAATTTAATTAAATATGAAATTTTAACATTGATTTAAATAGGAAATTCAATTAGAATAATCTTTTATTGGACTATACAATATTTCGAACTACCCAACGTCGATTTAACCAGAGTCCACTGCAATAATAATGAAAATAAAATAATAAAATAATAATAATAATAATAATAATTATTATTATTATTATTATTATTATTATTATTATTATTATTATTATTATTATTATTATTATTCATTTTGAGAATTTTCCTCATCATTGAGAGTTTTCTCCAACCAATCTTAGTAATTAACATGCATTAAAATAAATAAATAAATATCAATGACTACGGACTTATAGACTATCAGTTTGCAACAAACCTTCACAATTATTATTATTATTATTATTACTATTATTACTATTATTATTATTATTATTATTATTATTATTAATCCCTTCGGCGATTTGAGCAGGAGAACTGATGGGAAGAGGGGAACCTTTCTCTGGGATGATAAGAGACCCATGCTCGGGGAAACAAGAGTATAGTCCACAACGACAACTAATTTTTAATAGGTTGGCGGAAGTTGTAACCCACTAGATGTGGTAGTACATCCAAAAGCTGGACCTAAAGCTTTGAGGTGGCAGCCCCACCAATGGTCTACTCTACATAGCGTTGGTACCACGATCAGAGGAAAACACATACTCCTATTCTTCACAATAGAAACTCGGACGGACTTATCCGAAGAACCTCAGCGTAGAATCGGAACAGACATCTAATGCCTAAACCAGGAAGTGAAAAAGAGAATATTATTATTACTATTATTATTATTATTATTATTATTATTATTATTATTATTATTATTATTATTATTATTATTATTATTATTCTATCATCCCTACGGATATGGGATGGAAACATAAAAAAAGTAATTGATGATAAACGTGAAGCATACAAAAAATTTCTGTCTACAAAAAAAGATGAAGATAAAGTAGAGTATCATAGTAAGAGAGCCATAGCTAAAATTGAAATTCGCAAAAAACATAGACAAAGCTGGGAACAATTTGTATCATTTTTGGAAAATGATATCACTAGGCCTCAACCAAAAATATATAAAGTTTAAAAAAATTTAAATAATGATTCAAGAGAAAATGCACATTTAAATTGTATATCTAAAGAATCTTGGCTTACCTACTTTCATCATTTATGGACACAAAAGGATGATTTATTACAAATACCAATCTCTAATAACACTGCTTTGGAACAAATTTCTATAGATGAATTAACTGATGTTGTTAAATCATTAAAAAGTAACAAAGCTTCCGGAGAAGACCACATTAATCAAGAATTATTTAAATTTTCAACTAAACATTTTTTAGACAGATTTCTTATTCTCCTTAATATGATATGGGAAGGACAAGAACCACCACAAAGCTGGAACAAATGCATTGTAATACCAATCTTCAAAAAAGGAAGTCGCCAAATCAAAGATAACTATCGTGGAATTAGCTTGTTGAACTCTGGATATAAAATTTATGCTAATATAGTTAAGAATAAATTGAGGAAAAGAAAATTTATGAAAATATAATTGGAGAAGAGCAGAATGGATTCAGAAAGGGTAGATCTTGTACAGATGGATTCTTCACTCTAAAACTACTATTAGAAAAGCACAAGGAATTCAATATAGAAACTCATATTGCCTTCGTTGACTTCATAAAGGCTTTTGACAAAGTAGAAAGAAATATATTACTACAAATTTTAGCTGATGATAACGTTCCACAACAATATATTACTAATATCTTCAACATCTATAAAGATAATGAAATCTCTGTTAAACAAGATGGCAAATTATCTTCTTGGGAAAAGATCAACACTGGAGTAAGACAGGGATGTGGACTTTCACCGGTGCTTTTTCATTATATATATGAATAAATTAATAAACGAATGGAGGAAAACACAACGAGGATATATACCCATCAATAGGAACCTCAAACTCGATGCTATTCTTTTTGCAGACGATTTAGCTCTTCTGGCACTTTCCGAAAATGATTTGCAACGATCAATTTATAATTTACAAAAAATAGGTGCCAAATTTAATATGGAAATATCAATTAACAAAACTAAAATTATGGCATTTCATGGGAAGGACCCCATACAAAGTAAAATCTGTCTCCAGAATAAAATTTTAGAGAGATCTAATCAATTTAAATATCTTGGATATTATCTCTCTATCTGGGATGAAAAGGATATCCCTGAAAAAATTACTAGTTATAATAAAAGTTTGGGAATTATTAATCAAGTTATGAAACCATCCCTTGTACAAAAAAACACCAGATTACGTTTATATAACACTTTGGCTAGACCAGTGTTGACCTATGGTAGTGAAGCATGGACACTAAAAAACAACATGAAAGCAGAATAACGGCTTGTGAAATGAGATTCATGCGCAGAACAGCGGGTTACACCAGATGGGATCGGAAAAGGAACACCGATATCTTAAAAGAATTGAAGACTATGCCAATTTTGGAATATATTAAACAGTACCAACTAAATTGGAAACACCATCTTGAAAGAATGAGTTCAAATCGGATCCCCAAAGCTGTTTATAATTATATACCAAGAGGACGAAGATCACTGGGCCGTCCTATGAAACGCTGGAGGGAAAATTTTCTATAGGATCGTAACAGGCCTTGGCCTAATACTTGGAAGGAAGAAGAAGAAGAAGATTATTCTATCTTCGGGTTTTTACAGCTCTGCCGTATTATTATTATTATTATTATTATTATTATTATTATTATTATTATTGATAAACTTTGCAGATTTCCAATGATTACACATCTTCCTGAGATTTAGGTTTTATTTTTCTTCTCCGCTCGTCAGCCCATCCATACGATGGGTCATCTTTCAACTTTCCTGTTCCTATCTATTGGATTATTTCTTACTTCTCCAAGCCGGTTAAAATTTCAAAACGTTTCTAGCCCTATTTTTTTCTTGCATTTTACATGTGCCCTCATCAATTCAATTGTTTATATCTGACATAATTTGATACCGATTTCTTAAAATTCATCTCTCCTTATTACATTATTTCTATATTGCCTAATTTTGAAGATATCGTTGATCTAAACATAAATCCGTTTCAATTTACATAAGTTTTAATTTTAAGTTTCTTTAATTACATTTTAATGTTTTTACCCTTTTATGTAAGAGTAATTTCTAGCAATGATTTATATATTTTTATCCTATTTTTCACCTATCGACCGCGGTGAACTAATGGTTATGCTCCTTGCCTCTAATTCCGAGAATCGCAGGTTCAAACCCAGTCGGAGTCGATGGATTTTTTAGGACGGAAAAATCCAAGGAGAAAGTCCTCCGGGAGGGACTTTAAGCCGAGAGTCCCAAGTGTGAAGATTATCGGGCACGTAAAAGATCATTAAGCCTGAATAAATAGGCCTCTATGCAAAATTTACAGACGTCAACGTCTAATAATACCTTAAATTGCGTGTTAGATGTCTCATTGTGTGGTGTGTTAACCGCATGCCATCCATGACATCTCTGAGCAAATGAGGTAAATAAAAATTAACTTGGTCTAGTAAAACCTTACAAAGGAAAGACTATGGCTCAGCGATGGGTTACGACATTATAGATAGATTTTTATGCTAAGTATTGTCTGTTCCATAGGACACCATTCATATTGCATTGTCCTATCTTTATTGATTTTGTTCTTTAACCCTTAAATTGGCAATGTATCCTGAAGGATACTCCAATTTGTTTAATTTATTTAGTATATATATTTTAAATAAAATAGAATGAAACTAATATAAATTACTTAAATATGTGTCGAATTTCATAGTACAGGCCTACCTAAAGGTATGTACACACTTGTGCGCTGCACCGCGCTCGGACCTTGTTCTTTACGTTTGTACGGGGTTTCAAGCTGCGGCTGCGCACATGCGGCGCACCACGATCCATTCATTGTCGGTTTTTTTTTTAGACGGGAGCGTGAGAGGTTCTTTGTATTCCGCGTGCACCTGTAGCTTTTATTATTTGAGTATGGAGTGGTCAGGAAACATGTTAAAAGTTACAGATATTTATAGAAACAAACCATTATTGTGTGATCCTCAACATAAGGATAATTAAAAAAAAAAACATTGAAACCTGGAGGGCAATAGAAGATCAGATGGTGGAATGCAGGCTTTCACGGCCGGTAATCATGGTAGTAAAAGATTCCGGGCTATGTGGCCGTGGTCTATAACTGGCGTTTCTTCCAGACGTTTCTCCCTCAACTGCGAATGCAGTCGAGTCTACGACAGGGAAACAAAAGCTTCTAGCGCTTGCCACTGAAGATGCCCTCCGCAGTTGAGGGAGAAACGTCTGGAAGAAACGCCAGTTATAGACCACGGCCACATAGCCCGACTTACTACCGAATCTTTTACTACCAGAAGATCAGATGGATATATACCCGGATATATGTAGGAAGAAGGTGCTTACTTTACTTTCTTTCTACCGGCGCGGCGTGAGAAAAGTAAAATAAAAAGCAGCTGAGGTACAGGAAAAGATAAGTTGTAATATATATTTTTTCAATGTTTTATTATTATACTTCGTAAATACAATTGGACGGCGTTATGTATCAACCGACTAAGCGCCATAAAAAGTTTTTGATGTCATCTATTGCACCGTCTCATGAAGTATATATACACGTTTAGCGCCAAATTTTTAAATAGGCCCTATAGCCTTACTATTAAATAAAAATGTAAACGCCATTCAGAGATTCTCTGTTTTTCAATAAACGGCTATGAAACTAGTTTTTCATAGATATTAATCTAAATGTTGTATCACGCAGTTTAGCGCCATTATCAGTGCTCAATGCTGCACCACTCATCATCTAAGAAGGTTTGTGGGTTTCCTATGGATCACAGGAAGTTCGTTGAAATTAATAATTCCGTCGAACACATGACGAGTAGCGCGCGTGCCGCGAAGATACCGCGCATGTTCGCGGCGCGCAAGTGTATACGCACCTTAATAATAACTGTTAAGCATGAATCCGGTTTCACTGCGGTCCGCCACATTTATATAACTGGCACGAGAAATTAGTGTATTACCAATTTAAGGGCTAATGTCATTTTGTTACTCTCCTCACTGCCAAATAATCAAATTCTTCAAATATAATAATAATAATAATAATAATTTATTTAATTAAATAGGAATAAAACTTAAAGTTTTATATGACTTTCATATTTATTAAAATAGAAATTAGTAACAGCTGTTTCGGTACTTTGTACCTTCTTCAAACACGATTACAAATGAATGAATTTTGTTATTATATAATAAGTATATATTATTATGTTATTATATTCATTTCTGAAGAAGGTACAAAGTACCGACACAGCTGTTACTAATTTATATTTTCATAAATATGAAAATCACATAAACCTTTAAGTTTTATTTTTATTCTACTAAATAAATTATGGAGTTTCATCAAGTAAACGCCAATTCAATTGATTCAATAATAATAATAATAATGATAATGATTATGATAATAATATAAATTGGTATAGTTAAGCCATTACGGCATCTTCCACTCAATCGGAAAACAAGTTGTAGCAAAAAATATGTGCTTATACAGCGTATTTAACTCTCAGATTAATATTAGCCTAAATACTACTAACATAAAAATCCACTTATAAATTTATTAGTTTTAAATAGGCCTATTAGATTTTTAGTAAAAATACGTATAAATAATTTGTAATTTCTCGAATAACTCATGATACCGTGGCGACACAACCGCAATCCATAAAACACTCATAGTTATTGTTAATTTTAGTTAATATTATAAGGGAATGCGGAGGATGTTTTGAAGGATGGGGATGATCTCTATTTTAGGGTCGTGGACTTTCTACGTGTGATTGGAGAACGAAGGATGATCCAGGACAAATGTTGATACTTCCCAGATTAATTTTCTGTTGACAATGTTTATTAAAATCACGTAAAACACACTGTTACAATTTTAGAGCACAGTTATAATTAATTATAACGAAGGAAGTGTGGCCTATTTTGATATGGTGCGTATAGCTTTTATTGTAAAGGTTGTCTCTACGTGGTAGTAGGCCTGTATGACAATATTCACAGACTTTAGAATTTAGTTCGAAATATTAATAGGCCTTACTTCGGAATTGTTTCACTTCATATACGGCCGAAGAGTAAAAATTCACTAAGTGACTAATCCATTCACAATAAGTCGAAGCACGATAAACGATATCACGGTTAGCCAAGATGGTTAACAACTAACTTCTTATTATAACATCTCGTAATTTGTCAGTCCCACTTTCGCCATTAGTTTAATTTAACGTTACTTCACATTAATTAATTTTAATTCCCCGTTATGTTACTCTCCCCATCTCTCTGTTATCTCATTTTACTCTCCATGTTGTTACTTCACGAGAAAGTGTCTTACATACATTATAAGATTTTATCACGTGATAACGATAGACTTCACAACCGCACTTAAACTTAATTTTATTTTGACATTTTTTTTATGATTGGTTAAAATTGCCTCACTCTTAATCTAATGGGTATGTTTTTGGGC
Source organism: Diploptera punctata (assembly GCA_030220185.1). Classification (NCBI taxonomy): domain Eukaryota; kingdom Metazoa; phylum Arthropoda; class Insecta; order Blattodea; family Blaberidae; genus Diploptera; species Diploptera punctata. The sequence goes on along the minus strand of JASPKZ010007188.1, from coordinate 24,566 downwards.
CGCTAAGCCCTTTACGCTGGTGCCATAAGCATACTTTCGAATATCAGCGAAATAAAAATTACCCTACTAGAAAATATTATAAATATACTACCGTTTATTGGCCTAAGTTTAACGCCTACCACCCATTCATTCTAAGAGGCGTCTTTGTTTTTACATCCATTGACTCTTTGACGATTTTCCAGGTTCCCAGAATTATATATTTGGCCTACTCTTTATTTTGGCTAATTTATTAATTTGCTTCATCCCAGAGACGAAAAGTGACATAATTATGGTCATTTCCAGACATCACACTTGGGACAATCTATCTGAATTACTGTAGACAGATGGAAATCCTTGTAATAGAATTTGTAATAGAAGATCCCCTCGAACTGTCACAGGAAGAGTTCAGGCATATTCCCATGAATTGTGACGAATGTCCAAAGTGGTATGTTCATTACGGGCAGACTACTCGACAATTAAGAGGGATTTACTTTTGTTTAAAAATCATTCATTCTACAAGTGGTGGGATGTCCGTAGGCATCACAAGAGACTCTCACATTTCACTAATGGGTCAAGTTAACATTTGAGTGAACTGCTCCTTTCGTATTTCTTAGAAATATCCATTCCTTTCTTTAGACACTTAAGCTTTAATCGTCGACCCCATAGTCGTCTGGCGAGAGATAAAACCTCAGTTTTAATTATATGCGCTAAACAATTAAAGAATTCTTCTAAAGTGCTTTCCTAGATAATCTTAATTAACAATAATTTGACCCATGTGGCCATCTGGAGTCAGGCATAACATCTTTGTAGGATTGGAGAATAGGATAAATTTCTAAGGGTTTGAAACTTAATTAAGCGTGGCATTTGGGAGACATCCTCAGCTTGAAATATTCATTAGGGTTCGAGAGATAGGTCGACCCTCTTAATAGCTTTTCAATCGCCAGCTACCTCACTTTAATTACCATGTAACATAGTCACCATTTACATTTAATCGCCCTTTAGTCTTGTCAGGATCGCAACTATATTATTGTGAATGGATTTGTTATTTTAATCTGTTTTATTTGGTTATAAACAAGAGTAGTCTATGATAAATAGTAATTGAGTTATTTTTTCAGTCACAATACCTGTTACGTTTGTACTCCTGAAGAGATTTTTAATTTTTACACGCTTTATATTAGCTAGACCTGTATCTATCTATCTATCTATCTATCTATCTATCTATCTATCTATCTATCTATCTATCTATCTATCTACCTATCTATCTATCTATCCGTCTGCCTGCCTGCCTGCCTGCCTGCCTGTCCGTCTGCCTGCCTGCCTGTCCGTAGCCTGCCTGCCCGTCCGTCTGCCTGCCTGCCTGCCCGCCCGTCCGTCTGCCTGCCTGACCGCCCGCCCGTCCGACCCTCTGCCCGCCCGCCCGAAACTAAAACAACACGCTTTATTAGAAAACCGAACTAAAAAGATGAAAAATAATTTTAATTTCCAACGCTTGGGATAAATTTAAAGTGGTCAAAAAAAAAAAAAAAGTCTCCAACACATATAGAATAAAACTATAGTTATCTACAAAAAGAAAATAATTTTACCATCAAAAGCGTGGGGTGCTTTTTATGATGTTTACATTTTCTTCTTAGAGACTTTACTTTTACCAATATCTGTTTATTATGAAATATATTAATTGATATTGAGCACCCCATGCTTTTGATGGTAAAATTATTTTCTTTTTGTTGATAACTGAACGATTCCATGAAAATGTCATACCGAGATCAAAATTTTGAAATTGACGCAGTAATATTTTTTTTGGCGTAATATATATCTTTAAGGATCAAATTTTCTGATTCCATAAGATAATGTTCCATAGGTGCACTAATTTAATCTAATATTAGTGGTGGAACTTGTCATATTCCAAACCTGTAAAAACACGCAAAATTTTACCAATTTGTTGATTAATGATTTGGTCGTATTAATTCGTTTTATTTTTCAAACTCTTTTGTTACACCTTACTTTGGTCCTCCCTAGTCGTAAATGTAATAATAGTAATTGCATTCTAATGTTCTATATACCTTAAATGTGTCCTATAATTGTTAACTGCAAGCTATGGTCAGTCAGTCAGTCAGTCACGGAAAACGTATAAAAATTACTGTACACAACATAATAATTGACGGAATAAAATTTCCTCTTGGATTCTACGTCATCGGTACACAACTAACAAAAACGCATTGAAGACATTTTCATGTAAAGTCATTATTTCTTCGCGCTGGTGTCCCATGACTGACTGACATTTGTCCTATCATATATATGCTAATATGCATGGTGCAGTCAGTTGCTTGTTGCACTCCGCTGAGGATTAACATAAACACGGTTTAGGAAAACTGGTAGACTCTTCGGCTCAGCTGTTCCATAAAATAATTACTGACCCTTTTTCTGTGTCAATTTGAGCTAAAAGACAGTTAGCGGAAGCATTTAAATATATTCAGGAAAAAGGTTACAGTAAAAGAAGCAGCCATACTTGTTGATTTCTCAGAAAATTATACCTACAAAAAACAAAATGAGATCCAGGCAGTTCATCGAAAAAAATTAACATATCTCAATATTAACTGCTGTTGCCTAGTTCAGATGTAAGGTGACAGAGAAGCTCAGAAGAAATACTTTGTTCTAGTGTCAGGTTATGTGACACATGGCATGGCAATGTGTTCTATAGATGTTTGCTATAGAAAAGTGTTTTTTTTTAACTATAGTGATTTCTTCAAAAACTTGAGGTGATAAAAATTTTCAGTTGGAGCAGCAGGTAATAGAAATAGGCCTATACATTTAGTAATGTGACACTGCTTACTTGCATATTTGGATTTTGACATAAAATAGAACTTCTTTTAATCGTTCAATGGAAAGGGGGCTATAAATGCGATTGGCGGCCAAGTAAAAAGGATGGCACGGATGTATGAAAAATCGGGAAATAAGATACAAAATGGTGCAGAACCATGTAATGTGAGCTGTAAAACCAACCAAATAACTGGAGTCACAAAATGATATAGAAGAATGAAAGATTTTTTAGAAAAAAATGAATATCTTGCATCAATCACAGACTCATTGCGTATACAACGTGAAAGCGTTGGACCCGTATGTTATAGAGTATACACAACTGTCAAACAATCAGCGCAACAAATTCATAAGTTCGTGTGTTAAAACAAACTGAATGGCATGACAGACCTAGAAAGTCCTTGGCTGCAAATCTCACATCCAGGTATATCAATCACAGAGGTGGACAATCATCTAACCAACATATAGGGTGACATGTGGTCAGCATGTTGGATATTCCAGCCGTTATGGCTGGTTTTCTCGACCGCAACCGCTAAATATTCTAGCTGCAAAAATTCTTCATGCTTCTGGGCGGGCTCCAATCCCATTGTGGCCTAAATTCCATGAGAAAATTTCTGTTCTCATGGGGCTCGAATCAGTGCTCTCTATTGAGACATCTTGACTCAAATCATTCAGTTACATCGTGGGACTTCATGCGTGACAGGAAATATTATTTTTATTAATGGATCAAGGCACGTCAAGTTAACGGCGAAGACTAGGGAGAGAAATGATTGTATAAGCGATCTCATACATCGATGTTATGATGTGAGACTTCAGAATTCGGGCTAATTAGAGTTATGTTTTTATGGTTGTTTAAAAGTAGAATTCAATACGTCAGCAATTGTTTACTAACTACAGCTTACTAATGCGATTTACGATGATTTGTTTTGAAAGTACATGCACTCTGATAAATAACGAACTTATTAAGAATGTGTATACATTCTGGGGGACTTAAAATTTTTATTTCAGTGGTTTAATCTAGCAAATCAAAAATATTACATCTTACATCAGGTAAACTGTACTAAACTCCACTCCAAGCGCGACACGCCTAGAATGCCCTTGGTCTACCAACCGGCTGCTGGCCTCACGTCCACATGTGTTAATCAAAGAGGTAGACGATCATAAGCCAGTGTAGTGGTGACATGTGGTCAGCATATCGGGTCACCCAACCGTTATAGTTGGTCTTATCAACCTGGAGTCGTTACTTATTGTAGCTTCCCAAATGCCTCACGATACTGGGTGGGCACCTGTCCCATACTGGCCGAAATTCCATGAGAAAATATCTTCCTCCATGGGAAATCGAACCTGCGCAAGTCCCATATCTCTGCGACAAGGCTTCTTGCCTTAACCACTCGGCTATGGCGCCCGGACTAAATTGTTATCAGTTGCTATATATATATATATATATATATATATATATATATATATACATATATATATGCGTTGTCCACTGCTATGGTCTCAAGGTAGCGTGCTGCCTTGTCACGCAGCGGGCCCGGGTTCGATCCCCGGTCGGGACAGTTTTTTGCGTGAGGTTTTTATCGGGGTTTTTTCCTCACCTGTAAGACAAATGTCAGGAAAACTTTAAGGCCCAAACGGTCCCCGAAATCATATGGCCATTGTCATCATCATCCTTATCATTATCATCATAATCATCCTTCACCGGTGTGGAAAGTAACGGGAAGCTACCACACCTACAATTCCCTACTAAAGCTGCAAGCATAGCATGGAAATGCTATGATTGCAGTGAAGGACCTGCCTTCGGGCAGAATTACTATGGATGGATATACACACGCATACAATTTTAGTAGATATATTTAACAAGAGATAAGGCACTTTGTTATTAAGTATTTAATAGTTTCGTTATACTTATAATTTAAAATGGTACATGGTAAGCGAGTTAATATAATTACATTATTGATTTAAAGTAATATTTATTTTAGAGTAAAATTAAATTTAACAATTTTCGTAGAATTGATAAAGCATTTGCAGCTCTTTATTAATCTCTGTTACTGAATGTTATGAATACATAGTCTTTTATATAGATTTTTAATTGTTTTGTAGATTATTTTAATTATTTCAAGCAAAGTCTGTTGAAATAGAGTTTAGACATGATATAGTTCAGAGCAAATTTTGCTTAGCTAACTGTAAAAATCCCTGCATTTAGTTTATTGGAATGTTAGTGAGTACAGTTAGGGTAACTAGAGGTCAAATTGAGTATATAATACTTGAGAAGTGAGGGTCTCGTATCTGACTGTGTAAAGTGCTGAAGGGTAAGTCACCGACCATTTTTCTTAATATGTATTCTGGACTTTTGGAAGGGAATCAAGTACAATTAACTATTTTGATATTAAATTTTCAAAAAGGGATATCACATTTTTAAACATGTAGATTAGGGTAGAATTATAACTTCCACAACTCCCACTCTCTCAAACCCCAGAAAGTACTGTAGTTTTTAATATAGGCTTAGATTAGTTATTTAGGGCTAGAATACTTAGGGATTGTAATTATTTATACTTTAGTAATAAAATATTTTGAAATAAGACTCCATTTGTTTATTTTAAAACATGTTTAACTGTACATCCTCATACTAACGCTCGGCTAGATAATAACGCTACCAGATTTTCCAAGTCCCGAAGGTCTTTAAGCCTAAGAAATCCAGCTGGGAGCATAACACTGAAGTTGTTTATCTAGTTTCGTAGTATTTTGTTACATTTGTGTAATATTTGCATTCTGAAATTCTAAATAAAATTCAGATATGTCAGTCAGTCACAAAATAATGCCAGTCAGTCACACATCACATATTAGGTCATAACGTCGGTATTAATTGTGATATAGGTTTATTTTTTCATTTAAAATGTAACTTGAAATGTGCCCTCCAAACGGTATTTTGGAAAATTGAATTAAAGATCACATTTCAGAGAATGATGTAGTTGAACATGTTAAGCTGCATGATGAGTTGACATTTATGTCAGTCAGTCACACATACTTTGATAGGTAATAAAAACATTGTTTTTCTTCAGAAGATGTATATTTAGGTACAATCTTAATCAGACACTTTTCCTCTATCATATCACGTATATAACACCTCTAATTTCAACCAATTGTAATATTTATGCAAACATTTTGCAGCAAAAGTGTATTGTAAATGTCTGTCAGTCACATATGGAATTGTTCAACTATAGTTTTATTCTATATGTGTTGGAGATGATTGTTTTGTTGACCACTTTAAATTTATCCCAAGCGTGTTGGAAAATAAAATTATTTTTTATTTTTTAATTTGGTTTTCTAATAAAGCGTGTTGTTTTAGTTTTTTAAAACTATTAATTATTTAAATCTCAAGGTCAGAGAACAACTGTCTGGTCTAATACACAATTAGTTTAGATAATATTTGTCTCATTTCGTTGTCTCCTAAAAGGAAAAATGTAAACTGTTAAATTCTGTATGTAAAATAAAGCAAATTAAATAAAAAAAGAACAATGTGATTGAAAGAAAATAAAAGAAAAGAAAAAAATATCATAGCGGCATCAAATTCGTGTTCTCTTACATGAGAAGGAATCGTTCCCTCTATCATACCACAACCGTCCGTGTTAGATACAGTCTGTATGAAGCGATTCAAATAACCAACACTTACTCACATCATGAAATTACATATAATTACTTACAGCTTAAATGAACCAACTTTCATTTTCTTTCTTTCCTTGTCTTAGTTTAACATCTCACCTCGTAGCACGTCCTGCGGGAGTGGGATTTTAAATTGTGGATCACACACATACGTTTCGACCACACTCGGACGTGTAGAGCCTCCCCGAATTAGTCATCAGCTAAATATCACCTCGAGGCATCAAAATATTAAGACGAAGCACACTATTCTCAAACGTATTCATATTAAACATGGCGAATATGATGATGGTGGCCGGATGATGTTCGGAGATCTTTGGGCCTTAAACTTTTCCTGACTATTTGTCTTACAGATGACGAAAAACTCGGGGAAAAAAAATATCGCCCAGGAAACTTATCCCGACCGAGAATGGAACCTGGGTGCGTTGCGTTCGAGGTACAGAGGCTAGCCCGAGATCACAGCAGTAGACAAATTAATCAGACTTAGTTTAAATTGATCACTGGTTGAGAAAATGTGGTTTAATAGAATATTGGGAAAAAACAAAAGAAAAACTCGACTTGGTCTCGTTTTTCTAACTTCTCCTCTGTATTTTATTAAGATACACTTCCCACACCTGTATTGCAATGCGCTACATTTACATATTAATGTAATACTTTTGAAACCACACAATATAAGCTAAAATTCATATATAACAACACACAGGAGAACGGGATTGTAGCGCAGATGGGAATCCACAGTAATTAAAAACATAAAAAGACTAATTAATTACTGTTGTGTAACCTGGTTGGCAACCTGAGAAATGTATATACGTAGTTTGTGGCTAGAAGAAAAATATAAGTGGAGATAGAAATATGTAAAAGTAGCGTGATAAACATTATGGTTAGTATAGAGATATTTACGAATTATGGTTAAAACAACACTGCCAAATATTTTATGTCCAGTGTTTTATAAACGATATAATGGAATGTTAAAAATGTTATTCATTTTCTATACATGACCTTTTTCTGTATGTTTAATAATCATACACAATATATTTATATTCACTGCTCTGGTCTCGTACGCAGTGGGCCTGGGCTCGATCTCCGGTTGGTACACGTTATCTGGGTGAGTTTTTTTGAGGGGTTTCTTCTCACTTGTAAGACAATCGTCAGGAACCTCCAAGGTCAAAATAGTCCTTAAGCATTATCTGGCCATCACAAACATCAAAATCATGTTATTCTTGCGTAATATGACTGAATGAGTAAATTGTGTTTAATAATTTCGTGACTGCAAAAGCTTATAGACTACAATACTCATAATTGTAAAAATATGGACGGAAGGCGTACGAATACACATCCAGATGTACATTCTCGTATAATATAAACAGCACTTCAATAATACAGGTTTCAACTTATCCCTCTACCTGATATTATGCTACAGAAAGTTTTACGTTACTTACAAACCCATGTTCATCTGCTTTCCAGTACCGATATAAACGCTAAAAGAAATTAAGGTCAGGATTAGTTTTCCAATTTTTAGCGGGAAGGAACTTCCTAATAAGGGGAAACGGTATGAAGAGAAGATAATAAATAATAGTTTTAAAAAACTAAAACGACACGCTTTATTAGAAAACCGAACTCAAAAATGAAAAATAATTTTAATTTCCAACACGCTTGGGATAAATTTAAAGTGTCAACAAAAAATCATCTCCAACACATAGAGAATAAAACTAGAATTATCAACAAAAAGAAAATAATTTTACCATCAAAAGCGTGGGGCGCTATATATCAATTATTATATTTGATAATAAACAGATATTGGTAAAAGTAAAGTCTCTAAGAACAACATGTAAAAATCATTAAAAGCACCCCACGCTTTTGAAGGTAAAATTATTTTCTTTTTCTTGATAATTCTAGTTTTATTCTATATGTGTTGGAGATGTTTTTTTTTGTTGACCACTTTAAATTTATCCCAAGCGTGTTGGAAATTAAACTTATTTTTCATTTTTGAGTTCGGTGTTCTAATAAAGCGTGCTGTTTTAGTTTTTTAAAACTATTATTTTTTTATTTTTTAGTTTTAATATTTTATAGAATAAGATAAAAATGTAAATATCTTTAAATTCCATACTATTGTAGTATGAGCTAAAAGTATTACTCTTAAAAAACCTTCCGCAGCCGGATTCGAACCAGCGACCTATGGAATACTAAAATCATATACTACTAGTTCACCGCTCTACCAACTGAGCTCTTACAACGATTGACTAAAACGTCGACAAGTCCGTAACCTATTATACCAGTTTTATTTTTTTTTCCTGATGATTCTGGCCAGTAATTTAGAAATAAAATGTGAAATTATTGTAGTGTCACGGGTCCTTTACAAATTCACAAAGTTTCAAGTCGATCCAATGTTTCTAAGTGGGTGAAAATCGTGTTCAAAAATTCCGTTACATAAATACAAAGACGATTTTTTTGATTTTCTGGTGATTCTGGTCAGGATTTTAGAAAATGAATATGAAATTATTGTATTGTCACGGATCCTTTACAAGTATACAAAGTTTCAAGTCTATTCTATGTTTCTAAGTGGGTGAAAATCGTGATCAAAGATTCCGTTACATAAATACAAAGATACTTTTTTTTTTGATTTTCTGATGATTCTGGCCAGGATTTTAGAAAATAAATATGAAATTATTGTATTGTCACGGATCCTTTACAAGTAGGCTATACAAAATTTCAAGTGGATCCAATTATTTTAAGTGGGTGAAAAACGCGTTGAAAGATTCAGTTACATAGATAGATAGATAGATAGATAGAGGTCAAGCTAATATAAAGCGTGTAAAAATGACTGCTGTTGATGTTTTGAAATGAATATACAGTGTGATTGAAGCAACCAGTCACTTCTCTGTACAGAAAAGCACTCCGCAATACTATATTCGTGTAAGTAAATGTATACTGTTAACATTGAAGATTCAATACAAGTAACATTTGGTTATGAATTTAAAAATGAGCAAGTTAACTATCTTAAATATCAGGAAAGTTGTTTTCTATCAATGAATAAGAGCGAATTTTTAATTTCGGCGTATGATCTTGCTGAGCACTTTAATACAAGGCACTAATTCAACATAACGAAGATTGCGGGAATAATGAATTCATCAAGCGCTATCCTGAATATTGTTAGCTTTCTGTTGGGCGAGCAGTGATGTAAAGAGCTCAAAGACTTGACAGCGAGCAAGTGGATTTTTTTGTCAAACTACAGGCCTCTAAATTGTTTCGTCGATATATGAAATATTGCGGATATCACCTGTAGCTGATGATCTGCAGAGATAAATCATTAAAATATAATCGAGGGGAGGAAAGTAACATTTTTACATCAACGACACAATAAAAATATTGAACAGAGGGAAGTCACGCCCTAAAGAAAGAGAACGAACAATGTGAAAAGGGTATTTCCAATCAGAAGGTCAAATCCGAAATTTCCTTAACAAAAAATAAAACTGTAGTTTTGAAGCAAAAATAAAAATACATAACACCAAAGGGATTTTTTAGTCTTATTTTTGTCTCCATAGGTGTATGCTAGGCTTACCGTGTGTTCAGACCAGAAACAAATAACCTTTCTAACGTTTATTTGGTCTTCCACGTGGTCTCCTCTCAACCGCCGGTAGATTATCTCTTGATATAACTAACGAACAATGCTGACTTGTGCCACTTATTTCCTCATTTCTCATTTTGTGTATGTTTTATGTAGGATTTTTTTAGAATATTCAACTCATGTGTTTCTAATATCTCTTTTGTTTTTATAAATAATATATCATTAGTGTAAACTGTTATTTTTGGTGCCTTATTAGTAAAAATAGGAATTTTGTTATAAAAAAAGTATATTTAGCCTCTAAAAGGCATGTCTATGTAAAGTAGGCCAAATATCATAAAATAAATTATACATGATAAATGCAAAAAAAAAACATATCTAAATAGGTTCTGAACAATACCCAAAACAAAAGCGAAAATTTATTCTAAAAGCTCTGAATAAATTTAAAAAATGCTAGTCCCCTAAAATTTTTCAACAAGAATATGTACGGGTACATTTTATTGTATTTTTGCTTGTAATAATTGTATAGAAGTAGATAAATGAGAAAAAATCAGTTTGGATTATTGGAAATGGTTATTGAATTTTACACCACAATGGGTAAAAATACACAACAAATATGTTGATAAATCTTATATAGTTTCTTGCGTAATCGACAGAATATGACTGTTCAATCGTAAAGTTAGGTCTGAGTACACGAGAAGTCACGAACGAATTGTTCTTCGGTATTTTACTGACTTGTAGCTCTATTCGAAGTGAGCACTCGTAGAATGAAATAGTCAAGTAAAAGTTACATCCAAAAACTTAAAACGATTTTTATTCATCTTTCTTTTTTGGACAATATTTTAAATTATAATAATATGTAAGATATCGCACAATGTGCATGTTTTTGTTCACTTTAAGCTTTACAAAATTCTGTACTTTCTTTTTGCACTACATTAAATTATGTTGGTCATATTTCGACTCAAACAGTTTGCACTTACACTTTTCTTCCGGCTCGTGGTATTTTTCTGTCTGGCAAATCCAGTGATGGAAACCATGTAGGGCCTACTGCTAATCTCGTCATGGTATGTCACAAGTCATATCTAGCTTGCGTCCACTCTCTGTATATAATCGTATCCATGGAGAAAAAATTTGACCATATCTCTTGTTCCTTCTTGTTAAGTTCTTGCAAATATTTTTAATTAATTATTAGAGAAACCAGTAATACCACCACACGTCTCAACAATCCCGCATTTGCAGGAAGACTGCAACCTTCGGTTCTCTGTGCTCAAACACAGATTTTATGTGCATAATCGTTTCTATATTACAGTAACACTATAGTATGCCTTATTTTGATGAAAGGATTATTTGCCGGGGTTGTAAGGGGTAGTGACGTATATATAACCTCTCATGCCCAATTCTCATCCTCACCTTCTCGTGGTACAACTCGTTTTCACAAACAAGGCTCTGAGGGCCGAGTCACGGCCGGTTCCATCGGGTACTGAATAATGTCTGTCCAGAGACTAAAAGATATCATCCCTACCACTGGAATACTTAGCGTCGGGCCAGTAACCCGTCCTAAGGAACCTCAACTTTACTTGCAAGTCTCAACACGAAGAAATCCAGAAGGATTTGAAATATGACGACCCACAGCAAAGAAATACGGTTAAAAGAGAAGGCACAATGATATTGTAAGTTACGCAACTTGGAATGTCCGAAGCATCCATGAAAATGAGACAGTATATTTAAGAATAGGAACATTGATATTGTAGTAACTACATAAACTAAGAAGAAACTTAAAGGAACGAAAGAAACACAAAATTGTGTACAAATATATAGCGGTGTCGACAGGAAAAACCCATGGACAAGCTGAAGTAATGATTTGGATTAATAGAACCATAAGAAATAAAATTCAACACCACACTTACTGGAATGAAAGAATATTAAAGCTTCGACTGAAAATAAATAGAGGTAATTTGACAGTTCTTGGTGTATACGCGCCAGAGGAAGGCCGAGAAGAAGAATAATGAAGAATTCTATAAAATATTACAAGAAATTTATAGAAAAATAGATTATTACATTTTCATAATAGGAGACTTAAATGCCAGCGTGGGCAATGCTCAAGTGAACAACAATATTGGAACACTTGGCGAATAAACTACCAATAGGAACGGGACAAGTTTAACAAATTTTGCTATATACAATGAACTGAGAATAATGAATACCTTTTACAATCATTGAAACATACATAAGTATATATGGTATCGTCAGGACTCGAAATTAAACATTGATTATTTCATCGCAAATAATAAGATTTTTAAATTGTTTCTCGATATCAAAGCCTACAGAGGATATGATATTGGTTCAGATTACTACCTAGTAGAAGCAAAAATAAGATTTCCACCAAGATGGTTAAAAAGAAGAAACAACAGAGCATAGAACAAAAGTACAAGGTAAAATTATTTTATGATTAAATGGTTATATTCATGAAGAATTCAGCAATATATGGCTACAAACTCCAGAAAGTAATGATGTCGAAGAAGAATGGAAAAAACATTCAACTAGTTCAAAACACAGCTAATGAAACTTCAGGAAAAGTAAATATACAACAAAGAAGAAATAGAACTCTAAAAATCTGGGATGATCAAATAAAACAATTGAGGGGCTCAGTGCCAGATGGAGCTATCCCATACATATTTTAATCTGAGAAAAAGAGAGTTTTGTTAGATTTGTTGTTTTTGAAAAAAAATGTTATATTGAGGTATACATTTTTTTCAGTTCAATACTTCATTCACATTTTGTAGTATCTCAGAAAATACAACAAAGTGTAATATTTAACGTTTTTTTATTGTTCATTACAATAAATTGTATTAAGTAATATTTAAATATTATTCAAAATCATGAAACATAAACACCTAAACTATGCAATTTTTTCAGCCAGTTTTCCAAATTCAGCACTACTTGATGGTCTCAAATCATCATACAAAGTATGGTACACAGCTGGAATGTACCTTCTGATGGACTGTACATCTCGTAATTTCAGGAGAGCAATGTCCCTATCCTCTGGATACAGTAACGGTAGCTCAGCCATCACTCTAGCTATAAAGGTAGATTCTGAAAATTCTTGCCTATGATTTTTTTTTTATTTTCTTACAGGCACCTTCTTAAAGAACTCAACTGTCTTCCGGATCTGAGAAAGAATCTTTGAAGAACAATGCTGTAGATCATTTTGTTACTTTCAAAGTGGAAACTTTCCTAATATGAAAATGTTTGAAATCAACATTGGAAACTGGTAATTTTTAAAATCTTCCTTCTTCATTTGAATGACTGAATATGGATTTTTTATCCGAGATTTCCCGATCAGTTCATACCACTGATCTGGCGTATAAATATGGCTTGTGTGTTTCATCTTCTTCTCCATAACCCCAAAAATCTGTTACTGAGTAGAAAGGTATGTCCTGGTACCAAAAAATAATGAAGAACCTCATCATACATAACCATGGAAACAAGGGCGTAATACAAGTTAAAGATAGTATTACTCTTTTTTGCCCTCTGCAGGAATCAGAGAAGAAAATCAGCCTCCGTTTTATGAAGTGTATTAACTGGATCTTTCAGTACATTGTATGAGCAGAAGCTGTATTTTCAGGCCACATACACATACATGCATTGTCAGTGTTACATATATGTATCCCAAGATTATACACCCACAATTGCCTAAGATAAAACATTGATTCTGTTGGGATCCTTGGAGTGGGCAGAGCTTGTTGCAAGTCGTAGGTTATCAAATAGTAGTCAGTCTTCATTTAATGTCCCTGCTTTAAACTGCTTAAAGTAACGAATACGCGTGATCAGCTCTAGATTGCTGCACTCTGACTTCCAAAGGGATTTCTTCAATTCCTGAAGCCACCCATCTATCACACATTTTGCATGTATCAGAAAGAGCTGGTTAAAATAATAAGTTGAACTCTGTATTAAATACTCTAGAATATATGTAATGTGTAGCCGGAGTTACTTCTTTCCCTTCACATTCCTTTTAATAAAGACGATACATTTTAGCTGTAGCAGGGTTAATATATACTTACTACACATACAGGTTAATTGTTCACGGAACTTTATTTCTAAACCTGTAAGTAGTTATAAAGTTCTTCTCTCTGAAGTGGACTGTATATTTAGGAGTTTATTTATTGTGACACAAAGGATTAGACATATGAAAATAAGACAATATTTCAACTAGATAAGTAATCATATACATTAAGATCACCACGTGCTCACGTCGTGTTCAGTTCTCTCATTTAAATTACTCACGCCGAAGCATTCACACACTTATATAATTCACTTACTAACACTTATAACGTACGGCTATTGATCTCTTAGCATTGATTCTCACCAACAGTTATTTCGAAGCTCTTGTGGATGCTAAAACACTATTTTGCCGAGGCGCACCATAAAACACGACTGCTCTCTATGAGCTACACACACAACAAGAATGATGCGTGCACAACGCCGTTCAATCCATGAGAGGACTCAGGTTAGCCAACACTGACATATCTAGCTAACCACTCAAGGCAGCTAACCTGAGGCGTCAACATACTCCCCCCTTTGAGGGATCTCACGATTTAACACATCGGTGAATCTCTCAACACAACTGGGTAAGGGGACAAGTTTCACATTGGCTCGTCGAAATAATCCAGTTTTAGTCCTAATGGTGACCACTCGTACCACACCGTCGATCCCAGGGTGAAGCTGTTGGATCACACCAGTTTTCCACACAAGAGGTGGTAAGTTGTCGTCCCGAAGGATCACAAGATCACCGACAGCTGGGCACCATCTCCCGGCAGACATCCATTTCCTCCTTTGCTGAAGCGACTGCAGGTATTGTCTGGGCCACTGTTGCCAGAAAGACCTGTAGAGAGCCTGAACTACCTTCCAACTTGCATCGTAGGAAAGGGGACAGTTGGCTATATCAGGAGAAATAGTACTAGTTAATAGTCTACCTACCAGGAAGTGACTTGGAGTTAGGTACATTTCTTCATGGGATTCACTGGGCGTGCAGATAGGTCTAGAATTTAGTACAGACTCGATCTGACACAACAAAGTACACAATTCTTCAAAACTAAGAATAGTTTTACCTATAGTCTTTTTCATAAGGGATTTAACCGATTTTATTCCTGCCTCCCAAAGTCCAACCAAAATGGGGACTAGAAGGAGGAATAAATCTCCATTCAATGTTCATATTTGCTATGTTCTCGGTAATAACATTCGCATGTTTCTTTACAAAATTTAATAACTCGTTATTGGCCCCAACAAAATTTGAACCATTATCACTCAATATGAGACAAGGGCGTCCTCTGCGGGCAACAAATCTATAGAGGGCAGCAATAAAGTCCTTAGTAGTAAGGCTCCTGACAACTTCTAAATGGATAGCCTTAGTTACTAAACATACAAAAAGTGCTATGTAAGCCTTGAATTTCACCTTAGATCTTGGGTTGTCTCCCTTTATTACAATTGGACCTCCGTAGTCCAAACCTACCTTAACAAAGGGAAGACTTTGCTCTACTCTATACTCAGGAAGTTGTCCCATCATCTGACTAGTTCGGGGTGGTTTAACTCTGAAACATTTGTAGCAGGACCTAATTACCCCACGAATAGTATTTCTACCACGAGGTATCCAATAACGGGTGCGCAGTGAACACAGAACTGCTTGAGCACCGGAGTGACGTAACATCTCATGTTCATGCTTCACTAACAGTTTAGTCACAACATTTTTAGCTGGTAATATGATTGGATGCTTCTCATCAAATGTCAACTGAGAATTCTCAAGACGGCCACCAACTCTGAGAAGTACATTTTTATCCAGGAATGGGTTAAGTGATCTCAAGTCACTTGAAGAATCTACTTGTTTCTTGGAAGTTGTACTAGACTATTTAATTACGCAATGATGCGGTAAGTAGAAGGTACTCTTGTTTCCTTCTAAGGGTGGTGCAAGCTCCATGTGTCCTAGATCGCTGTACTCTCTCATAAATCCGACATAGTGTTCTTTTAATTGAGAATGTTTATCAAGCTTACTCTCAATGTGCTTAAATCTCTTAATAGCAGTATGCTTAGATTCGGCGACCGAAGGAACATCAAGACGTATAGGTAACTTCACAATAAAACGACCAGATTCATCTCTTTGGAAGTTTTCAACGAAATGTTGTTCACACGCTTTCTCTTCTGGACTAAGAACAGGGTTTTGCAGTTCTTCTAGCTGCCAGAACCTTTCCAGTTTTTTATCCAGAGAATCAAGTTTCACAAAGTTTACCGAACGAGGATCTACTCTTTTCTTAATACAAAGTTCAGGAAAGGCACCTGAAAATATGTAACCAAACTCTGTTTTGATCAACGTGGGGTATCCCTCCCTTCTCAAAGTCTCAGAACAAACAGTATCATGGTACACGTCTGCGCCGAGAAGAAGTTCAATCGTGGCAGGTTTAATAATGTTTGGATCACTCAACACAATATTAGACGGAATATTCCAGTTTGAATGATCAATCTCGGTGGCAGGACATTGAGATGTGATATTATCTACGACAGCACAATTCAAGTTCAACTTATAGTTAGACACTCTGGACAACAATTGCACCTTACAAGTGAGACTGACTGGAGAGACATCTGAGTCTCCTATACCTACAATAGGAAGTTTGCACGATTGGGTTGCAAGACCTAACTTGCTCAACAGATTTGTAGTCATAAAAGATAACTGGCTGGCAGAGTCCAGTAACGCTCTAACCTTAACTAACCGCCCTAATTTATCCTTCACATTAACACAGGCAGTGCGAAGAAGTACGTTTGAGCCTAGCCCGGAGGTTATCTTCATAGCAGTGGGAGACACAATAGCTGGATGCTCAACATTAGGCTTTCTTTCAAAATGTATTAGAGTATTGTGTTTGCGTTGACATTTGGAACAAGGTTGCTCTTTACAAAATCTCGCTGTATGCCCTTTTGAAAAGCAATTATAACATAATCTAATCTGACCAACTAAATGTACTCTTTCATCTACTGTTAATTGGTTGAATTCCTCACAATCTGGTAAATTATGTTTATTTGATTTGCAATTATGGCAATATCTTGATTTGTTGTCAATAGCAATATGGAAAGATTTGACTTTAGGCTTTACATCTGGTTTCTCATTTACTACAATGTTTTTACATTCACTGAGCTCCAAGGTTTGAGCCTTTCTCTCCAAAAATTCATCCGTAGCACCATGTTTAGCTTCCCACTCTGACCTATGAATACTTTTCATTTTACTCGATATAATTTCCTGCAACATTAGATCTGATAACAGAACATCACTCTGAAGGTTCTCTATGGCATTAATATTGCACTTTACTTGGTTAAGTACCTTCCTATACTCTGCAGCAGTACCTGTACTACAAGAAGGTAAGCTAAGTAAGCACTTAACATGCTGAGACAATATCATGCGTCTGTTGTCGTACCTGTGCTGAATTAACTTCCAGGCCGTACCAAAATTGCCTTCAGTTATCGCTAAATTACTGAGTAATTGCCTAGGTTCGCCTTCAAGTGACGATAATAAATAATGAAGCCTTTGAACATTATCTAAGTTAGTATTGTTAATTACAAGGGACTCAAAGGTATTCTTAAACGAGAGATATTCAGTCAATTCTCCTTGGAAATGGGGAATCTGAATAGCCGGTAACTTAAAACCACAACTCGATCTACTAGATGCACGTGAATCATCAAAACCATGACTAACTGCGGGTTTTTGAAGACTTTCTATTAAATCCTGAACCTTGCCACACAACTCATAATATTCATTTTCAAAATCCTCATGATCCCTTGCATGATCCTGACCTGGCTTTGAATCTACTTCAAGCTCTAAGAAATTCTAACTGCCCTCAAACTGTTCCCAAATATCTCCTAGTTTATTTTGTATAGCTACTAATGTGTTTAGGGAAATGGTTTCACTATTAATATAATTTTCCAAATTAGTAAGGCTTCTTTTAAGAATGCCTCGCTTTTGGATAGCGTTTGTCTCACTTTCAAATGACATTTTGATAAATAACCAATTACCGAACAATATAACACAGCAAATCTTTTATAAAATAATTAAAATATATATAAATCACACAAATAATATGGCAATTTGAAATATCATGTCAACTCGACTCGATTCTAATTCAGATTAAATTAGACAATTTGTTCTCAAATATCAAGTCTAGGTTTATGGAATGAGGTGGGAACATCAACTCTAAGATAGGAGATACAAGCATGCAATAGTAACTTAGCTTTCAGGCCTCTACTAAGATTTCCAATCGACCAGACATCTGTGGTACTCTAGAATGTGCCACCACGCTACTAGAAGGTCACAGCACCGTTGATATCAAAGGATAGCTCACTCGAAGACAATTCACTCTCAAAATGATATTTCCTTGCACTGGAACTAGACTTCTCGAAGCTCGAAGTTCTGCAAGGGGGGTCGCGTCCACTAGTTGATCACGACAACACACACGGTGGTAACGCTTTCACTGTTCTTTGTGCAATATAGTTCTTCACGTAAGTAATACTTTTGTGTCACAATATTACGACTTTTCACAAGGCGACTGTTATATCCGGCCGGAGGACCAAAAATATGTAGCAGGGTTAATATATACTTACTACACATACAGGTTAATTGTTCACGGAACTTTATTTCTAAACCTGTAAGTAGTTATAAAGTTCTTCTCTCTGAAGTGGACTGTATATTTAGGAGTTTATTTATTGTGACACAAAGGATTAGACATATGAAAATAAGACTATATTTCAACTAGATAAGTAATCATATACATTAAGATCACCACGTGCTCACGTAGTGTTCAGTTCTCTCATTTAAATTACTCACGCCGAAGCATTCACACACTTATATAATTCACTTACTAACACTTATAATGTACGGCTATTGATCTCTTAGCCTTGATTCTCACCAACAGTTATTTCGAAGCTCTTGTGGATGCTAAAACACTATTTTGCCGAGGCGCACCACAAAACACGACTGCTCTCTATGAGCTACACACACAACAAGAATGATGCGTGCACAACGCCGTTTAATCCATGAGAGGACTCAGGTTAGCCAACACTGACATATCTAGCTAACCACTCAAGGCAGCTACACCTGAGGCGTCAACATTAGTAACACAACGAAAATTGTTTATACAGACTTCATTTGGATTATCACGGCGAGAATTGAGACTTGTGTATTTAAGAAATTTATTTATATGATCCCTGACAAATTTCATCCTAACATCACTTGTTTTATTATGAACATTACCATGTGTAGCTCTCTGGTCAAGGTGAGGTGTTCCCAAGTTAACATGTGTATCAGTCTCGGAATTCTCTTCATCATCACTCCTCCCATTTTGATTTTAACCACCTACAACCCCTGGCAGTAGACAGGCTTTTCTTTGAAATCCCAAAAATGTCACAAAAAGCCTTCATACACACTCGTTTTGATTGGCCATTATCTAATTAAAAGAATACTGAAAAGAGTATTTACGTCTGGACACTGATTCGCCAGTACGATCACCTTTGTAATCACGGGTGCTCGTCCTTCGATATATTAATCCAAACAGAAATGCGTTCTGAATATCATACCTATCCAAACTATAAAGTTTCTGAAAGGGCTCTTCTTTAGTATTCTGATTTAATGATGAATAACTGCACCAGGCGAGGTTAGAACTGGCGGAATTGGCTACTTCACGTGCAAACAGTTTGTTGAATAACTTTCATATTCCTCACCACTATTTCTTGTTCGTTTAGCAAACAATTTTTTCGATGATTTTTACTTGCATTTCGTTCCTTTCCCATTATTAATTATACTGCTAACCTCCATTTTGGATGTACAGAACATAGAATGATAAACTTAATGTATTACAATGCCTGAAATTCCAACATTCTTTAATATAATATTGTTAATATTTTTACATGTTTTTTAACATGCTTGTATTTGACTACAGAAGTAACAAAATATTCAACCTTTTATAGCAATAAACATAAAAATTTCATTATTAAAGGTTCTATACGGTTGGTTACATTTATTTACATAGCAGACAAATTTTTAGTGTGGGATAGCTCCTTCTGGCACAAAAATATTCACTGGGGAAAAATAAATAGTTTCTAAAAATGAATGTAGATCGCACAATTGTGCAGTCATATTATTAAGATTTCTATAGTAAAAGGCAGATGGCAGCAGCTGTCCAAAATTCACAAATGTCATTTTTTCAACATTTGTGGGGGATAGCTCTCTCTGGCACTGAGTCCCTCAATTGATTGAAGAGGAAAATGCAGCTTTATAAAAAACTATTTGAACACAAAGAAAGTAGAAAATGAAATAGAATTCAAACGCTGTAGAGCTATCGTTAAGAGGGAAATAAGAAAGAGACATCGGAAAACATGGTTAAATTTTGTTACACCTTTAGAATCAGACTTGTATAAACTCTAATCAGATGTCTTCAAAATATTAAAACATTTGAATAAAGATATTAAAAATCTACCAAAATTAATTGCGGAGTAATAAAAGAAGAATTTTTCAATTATTATAAATGTCTTTGGACTGACAATAATTATGAAGATACAATTTTCCGGAATAATAATGAGACAGGTTCCTTAATATCATTGGAAGAATTAAACAATAGTTTAAAGAAATTGAAAAATGGGAAGGCAACTGGCACAGATGGCTTGAATTCTGGATTGTACAAATATGCAGGCAAACCGTTCCATGAAAAACTGTTGTCCTTCTTTAATAATGTAGTAAAAAATGCAGATATACCACAATAATGGAAGACAAGTATTGTTATACCCCTGTTCAAGAAAGGATACAAGAGAATAATCGACAACTATAGGGGAATCAGTTTGCTAAACACGTGCTACAAAATTGATGCAAACATTTTAAATGGAAAATTGAAAAGTTTCAGCAAATAATTCCTTATGGAATGTCAAAAATGGATTTAGGAAAGGACGATACTTTGTATTGATTCAGCATTTTTTATTAAACTATTACTTGAAAAAAAGAAGAGAATTCAACTAGAAACACATTTTGCTTTTTGATAAAAACATTCGACACAGTCAAGAGATCAAAACTCTTCAGTATATTGGAAGACAGAAATATACCAAATTTACTTCTACAGAACATACAAAATATTTACAAAGGCAACACTATAAAGATTAAATTAAATAACAGGTTTTCTGAAGAAGGAATTTATAAATCGCGGTGTGAGACAAGGCTGTCCCCTATCCCCAACATTCTTTGCGATCTATGTCAACGAAGATAATATGTTGCTGGAACAAGAAATATAAATTTGTAATATGAGTATCAGAAAATAACAAAAATTAAACACCCTACTGTTTGCTGATGACCCAAATAATAATTACAAATTCAGAAGATAATCTGCAGAAAGGTCTATATTACCTTAACAAAATTACAGAAGAATATGGATTCAAGATATGTACAGAGAAAAACAAAAACAATGGCATTTCAAGGCATAGATCCTGTCAGAAATAAAATTGTAATTGACAATAAACATTTTGGAGCAGGGGGAATAATTTTACATACTGGGATGCATATCTCGTAGGAAGAAGAAAAGGATGTTAATGCAAAAACTATTAAAATTTTTAAGAATTTTAGGGTTAATAAATTCTATCTTCAAGCCACAGTAAGTCCAAAAAAACATGCATGACAAAAAGTGTATAAAACACTGGCTCTTCCAACTTTTTTGTATGGTAGCGAAGTATGGACGTTGAAAACAGAAGGATATACAGAGACTTAGATCTTCGTAGAACTGCAGGATACACACTACTAGATCACAAAAAAAATGAAGATATCTTAGAAGAATTACACACGGAACCTTTAGAAAGCAAATTTCTGATTATAAGTCAAGATGGATGCAACATGTTCATCGAATGGAAGATCACAGGATACCCAAACAAATGTTAAGATATCAACCAGCAGGAAGAATAAAACTCTGAAGTATAACGTTCTAATATCCTATGCAAGACACAAAGAACAACATAAAGTTAGGATGAGTTATTTTTGTGCTTTTTAAGCTTAAGACACACACACGCATATATATATATATATATATATGTAGTTATAACTGTTAGATTGTTAACAATTATGTCTGTTTATAAGTTAAACAAGTTATAGAACCGTTAACAGTTTGACTTCAGGGATTTTTTTGTCCCTTCCATAATACTTTTCAGCTTAATTATCGTTATTACAATAATAATTATATAAACAATGTGTTGTTATAGCAACTAAACTTGCAAACATGAAAAACTCCTATCTATTAATAAAACGGGAGCCAGTTGATAGAGATAAGTAGAGGAGAGTGTATTAAGGAATAGTTGGGAAATATTGAATACCGAGGTTTTGGTCTGTTTGTTGCTGCTATCACGTGCAAATAATATGAACTACTCAAGAAAGACTCCCAAGATGCAGTGCAGTGAGAGTTGACCGCATGTTGTTACCCTACCACACGATACAGAACGAAGTGTGTTTTGTAATTTCAATAGTTTTTGCAGATAAGTTTACAAACGTTTTATTTCACTAGTACACATGTGACTTGAACATTGACAATATGAACAAGTATAGTAAAATATTTGTAGTTTGTTATGCTGTGATCGTTTTTTAGCTGACAATGTTTTGTCCATCAGTACAAAGTTTAATTTTCCAAGATGACGTGTCGGGTAATATGGAATACTAGGTATTTCATGGTACGCGGCGTGAAACCATATAACCCGACATCATATACTCAATAAAAATAAAGTTAAAATGAGTTTTGAGTGTAATATTGATAGCTAAACAATAATTACTATTAATTATATAAATAGCAATATAGCTTAATTCAAAACCAAAGTATATTTTAAAAGCTAAATCTATTGGAATGGTAACAAAACTGTCTGTTATTTGAAAATTAATGTATAGTCTGGACCTATAAATCATTTATTTTCAGATGTGTTTTGTCTATTTAAACCTAACCCTCCTTAGTTTCGAGAGTTTAAATAGACTCGCAGCGGGGGTCCGGGTTCGATTCCCAGTCGGGTCAAGCTTCTGGGTGAGGTTATTTTTCCGGTTTTTTCCTCACCTGTAAGACAAATGTCAAGACGATTTGGTGTCCAAGTGGTCCCGAAGATTATCTGACCACAATCACGATGTGGAATGTAACGGGAAGCTAGCACACCTATAATTTCCTAGTAAAGCGGCATGGAAATGCTATGATTGCAGTGAAAGACCTTCCCTAGGACAGAACACTAAAAATAAAAAAATACATATGCATAGAATGAAGGAAGATGATGGAAAGAAGTGATAGCTTTGGTGTCAGACTCGGATAGCTAAGGCTATTGAAGCTGTTCGTGAAAAGCGAGCGGGTACCTTAAGGCGTCCAAGGAATTCCAGGTTCGCAGAGCACCTCCCTTCCACCTTGTCAACAGTAAAGAGAAATGTGCAAATGTAGCAGCCTCAACTACTCTTGGCCGTAAGCCAGTGTTTTCTAATTAGCTAGAAGACAAGCTATAAAATATTTGAGATGGAGGCCATGTTTTATGGGCTCACAAAAGGGGATGTCTGCAATCTTGCCTATCAACTTGTGGTTCGCAATAACATACCCCATTCATTCAAGGATGAAACTGCTGGCAAAGGCTGGTTCTACAGTTTTATTAAAAGGAACCCGAAACTCTTAGTCCGTAAACCCATGGGTAGGCTACATCTTTTGCCAAGACAGGGGATTTAATAAGGAAGAAGTAGACAACTTTTTGACCAGATCGATGTTATTTTCAAGAAACATAACTCTCCTCCTAACATGATATTTAATGTAGATAAAATTGGTTTATCTGAGGTATAAAGTTCCTCATGTAGTAGGCCTAAAATGACAGGGACAAATTGGGTCCCTGGCTTCAGCTGAGAGAGATTCTCTCGTAACCATCATTCCCTGTATGAGTACACGAGATGAATTTGTCCCGCCTCTTGTGATATTCCCGAGGAAGAACATGAATGAACAACGTCTTAGAGGTGCTCCACCTGTGACCATCACAACGTGCCACCCGTCTGGTTGGATACAGACAAATATTTTTACCAAATGGTTTAAACATTTCATTTCTATAACAAAACTCTCAGCTGAGTCACCTGTCCTGCTTCTCCTTGACGGGCAAACAACCCACGTGCGTAATGTTGACGTAATTAATTTAGCAAGGGAAAGTCTTGTTAGATTCTATGTTTACCCCCCACTGTTTGCATAAAATCCAACGTTTGGATAAAACCTTCATGGGTTCATTAAAGTCTCACTATAGTGAGGAAGTGAGATCTTTTTTAAAGCATAGCCCAAGGCCCTTGTCTGTTTTTGATATGATGAAGGTGTTTGGCTGGGCCTACCTTAAAGTACAACGGCTTCAAAAAGACTGGTATTTATCCTATCGATAGCAATGTTTTTTAGCAATGAAGATTTTATTCCTTCTACACTCACTGTTCATAGACCACAGACCTGTGAGACCAACACCTGAACTCTCCCATGGCCTACATTCTACAAGCTATGATTCAACCTCAAAC